>JANAVB010018998.1:18389164-18689000 GCA_029216955.1 Iris pallida
TCGGGACCTCCGTCAATCGAGCCCGAACCTGATACCGGCAGAGTACAAGTCTATCAGTACACAGATGCGGCTAAGCACATCATCCAAAGATGGGCTACGACCTGAAAAGCAATAAAGGCCTAAACTACGGCAAGGGTCGGCATCTCCCTGTCCGGCTTTCGATGCCCAATGGAAAGCCACAGGATTACTATAATCGGACTCGACGGGGGTAGGCTATGTCACGCCGCCATCAACTCCAGAGAGTTCAGAGCAGAAGACATAGAACATTCCCACTCGTCAGAAGCATCGACGTGGGATTCGATACCAGTATCGGATCAGTCTTAGGAAAGTGCTGTCAGCTAACATGACATCGGCGCAACCTCAGAAGATGAAGCAAAGACCAACCACCGGAATCCTTCGAAGAGGAACCCTGGGCTCAACGCCTAGGAGAACAAGGGAGTCTCGTTTTGAGTTACGAGAACCTTCCACGAAGACGAGTCGAGCAGATCGACCTCGGGGATGGGTTCTTCTAACCCATCTTATCAGCAAAAGCTTGAAGGAGAAGACGAGAATCTTTAGTCCAACTGGCTAAGGAATATATCGACGTCTTCGCTGGAGCTACGAAACATGCCGGGTCTCGATCCACAGATCGTGATGCCATAGGTGAACATCTTACCAGATGTCAAACCTATCAAACAACAACAGCGACGCGTCCGCTCGGACATCATGAACGCCATCGATCAGGAGGTGGACAAGCTCTTGACAGTGGCTTCATCCGTGAGGAACACACACGGACTGGGTAGCCAGCGTCGTCCCTGTCACAAGAAGAACGGGAAGATCGAGGTCTGTATCGACTTCAGGGATCTCAACTATGCTTGCCAAAGGATGAATTCCCGCTCCCAATCACCGATGTATGATCGACAACACATGTGGCTTTGAACGCATGTCCTTCATGGACGGGTATTCAGGCTACAATCAAATCAAGATGTTCCCCGATGACGCAAAACACACGTCATTCAGGACTCCGAAAGGTGTTTTCTGCTACACAGTAATGCCCTTCGGCTTGAAGAACGCCGGTGCAACGTACCAGCGAGCTATGAGCACCATCTTCCGTCAACATCTTCGCAAGACAGTTGAGTGCTATGTTGACGACATCGCAGTCAAGAGCCGACTCAAAAGAGATCACCTACAAGACCTAAAGACGGTCTTCGATCTCATGCGGGCACATCAACTCAAAATGAACCCCGCTAAATCCTTCCTGGGGGTTTCTAGCGGCAAATTCTTGGGCTTTGTCATCACGGCAAAAGGCATTCATGTCGATCCCGAGAAGACTAAAGCCATCCTTAACATGGACCCTCCGAAGAACCTTCGAGAACTTCGGGGCTTATAGGGACGTTTGGCATACATCCGGAGGTTCATAGCAAACCTCTCCGGTAAATGTCAACCCTTTACTCAGCTCATGAAGAAGGGAGTCTCTTATGTCTGGACAGAGGAGTGCCAAAAGGCTTTCGACGACATCAAGGCTTACTTAACAAGCCCGCCAGTCCTAGTGGCACCTGTCGCCGGCAAACCATTCCTCCTCTACGTCCGTGCCATGGATCATTCCCTCGGCGCTTTGCTGGCTCAAAACAGCGATGCAGGCTACGAGCAAGCAATCTACTACCTCAGTCGAACACTCATCGGGGCCGAACACCGGTACAACCCCGTTGAAAAGGAGTGCTTGGCTTTGGTGTTTGCCATTCAGAAGACTCGTCATTACGTCTCGGGCCAGACAATTCACGTCATCTCCCGAGTCAATCCGCTCAGAGTTCTCATGACGAAGCCAGGGTCATTAAACTTCCGGCTGGCCACATGGGCGATCCTACTAACGCCATACAACATGGTGTTTGTCCCGCAGAAGGCGGTCAAGGGTCAGGCTCTGGCTGACTTTTTAGCTGCACACCCCATCCCAGAATCTTCAAAACTCTATGAAGACATCCCGGATGAAGTCCAAGAATCAAACGTCACTGAAGGAAGCCCCGTCTGGCGGATGTTTTTCGATGGCGCTTCAAGAACGGGCCCCAACGGCCAAATCATCGCGGGAGTGGGGGTAGTCTTGGTCTCCCCCGATCAGCTGGTCATCCAGCGTACATACTCCCTTTCGAAGCCGTGCTCCAACAATGTTGCTGAGTATAATGCCCTCGTCATGGGACTCCAGCTAGCACAACAGCTGGGGGTGGATCATCTGGAAGCCTACGGCGACTCGAAACTCGTCGTAAACCAGATTCGGGGGCAATACGAGGTTCGCCATGAAGATTTGATCCCTTACCATGAAGTTGCATTGAACATCATTTCAACCTTCACTGGGTTCTTCATCGAATATGTACCCCGCCTACAAAACTTGGAGGCTGACGCTCTGGCGGGCCTCGCAGCCTCATTGGCCGCGCCTCTTGGGACTCAACACTATGTCACGGTAACTGGCCGAGACTTGATTTGTCCCAGAAACAATCTATGTTTGCAAATGGCTTACGCCATGCCGACAAACACTGGGGTTAATATCCGAGACTGGAGGTTCCCGTTCATCGACTTTGCTGTCTACGGAATCCTTCCAGAGGACCCGAAGGAAGCCGTCTCAGTCAGGAGACGCTCTCTTCGATTCTACTACGATACAGCCACTAAAACGCTGTACCGACGCTCCTTCGACGGGCTTCTCCTTCGATGCATGTCTAACAAAGAAGCAGCCGAAGCTCTTCGAGAAGCTCATGACGGAACTTGCGGAGCTCACCAACCAGGGCCTAAGTTGCAAGATCGACTGCGACGTATGGGCTACTACTGGCCAACCATGGTTGCCGACGCAGTGGAATATGCTAAGAAGTGCCATGCATGCCAACTTCATGCAGACTTCATACATACACCATCTGAACCTCTACATCCTACAGTCGCCTCCTGGCCATTCGAAGCCTGGGGCATGGACATTGTAGGGCCAATCACCCCTCCTTCATCGAGAGGACACCGCTTCATCCTGGCCATCACCGATTACTTCTCCAAATGGGCGGAAGCAGTCCCACTAGCGGAAGTAAAAAGCTCCAGGGTGGTCAGCTTTATCAAACACCATGTCATTTACCGTTTTGGGGTACCCCGGCGGATCATCCATGACAATGGTCCTCAGTTTATCAGCCACATTTTCAGCAGGTTCTGTGACAAGAATCGCATTCAGAATGTGGCCTCAACCGCCTACAATCCGGTAGCAAACGGATTGGCCGAGGCGTTCAATAAAACTATCGTCAGGCTACTCAAAAAGGTCGTGTCATCCAACAAACGCGACTGGGACGAAAAGCTTGGCGAATGCCTTTGGGCCTACCGCACAACGGTACGGACCCCAACAGGCAACACTCCATTCTCCCTGGTCTACGGGAGCGAAGCAGTACTGCCTCTCGAGATACAGATACCTTCGCTCCGCGTGGCAATCACAAACGATCTCACAGAAGAAGACAATCAACGTCGTCGTCTGCGGGAACTGGAGGCACTTGACGAAAAGCGTCTCCTAGCTCAACAACGCATCGAACTTTACCAAGCCCGTATATCACAGGCTTTCAACAAAAAGGTCAAGCAAAGAACTTTCCAAGTTGGCGACCTGGTTTTAGCAGTCAGAAGGCCAATGGTGTTAACTCACAAGACACCAGGGAAGTTCGAGCCCAAATGGGAAGGACCCTTCATCATTGAGACGGTATACTCAAATGGTGCTTACCGGCTCGCCAAACCCAATGGGGACTTATTCATGATGCCCATCAACGGCAAGTTCCTAAAGAAGTACTATTCTTGACATCCTCTAAGACATGTATTTCCCCAAACAACCTCTTTTCACAAAGATCAAACGCTTCCGGAACTCAGCTGTTCCGTGGCATCCTTCCGTAGAAAAGATAACCACGTCCACATTACCTCTGAGTTGTCTCTCTACATCCTACAAAGCGGAACCTTACATTTCGTGAGCTTATACTATCCTTCATGTTTACCACGTCCACATTACCTCTGAGTAAACATCCCGTACAAACAACTCCTGTGTTGTCGTACATTGATCGCAGAACTTCTATGTCTACATTACCTCTGAGTTGTTCAGCGTATCCCCCAGGATCATTCCTACCATGTCCATAAATACCTCTGAGTAGGAAGATTCTATCATTTGAACCTAATGATTGCCATGTCCACATTACCTCTGAGCAAACATGTTGGTTCCTTCAAACTTATTATCTGTACCTAAAAAACCAAGGTGCGCAAAAGATAATAGGTCCACATAAATCATCAAGTTCATAAGATCAAAATGAACACATCACAAAAAAAAAAGATAGTGTATTTCTTTATTTTTCAAAGAAGGGAGTACAGAAATACGCTATTTCCCCAGCAAGAGTTGCAAAAACACATAAAAAGAAGAGAAGCTACAGTCCCCGATCCTCTCCAGGGTGGGATGAAAGCTCTCTGACTCGACGTCTCAGGTCAGCAATGCGAGTTTCCACAGTCGCCTGGACTCGCAGCTCGGCTTCTTGACGCATTAATCCGACAGCCTCAGCAGAAGTTTTACTCTCATACTTCTCATCAAGCTGTCGTCGCTGCTGAGCCAAAGCAAGGGTCCGCTGAGTAAGAGTCGCTTCCTCCTGCTTGAATGCCACGTGTTCAGCCAGGACACGATCAGCTTCTAGTGAAGTTGGGCCCGCTGGTCTTCAAGACGGCGCATCTGAGCATCAACCTCTGCGATGTTAGCGTCCACAGCAGCCCGCTTCTCCGTCGTCCTCTCCATAGATTGAGATAACTGCTCCGCCGCAGCCTCAGTCCCAGCCACTTCACGCTCCTAACTGCTCACATTGGCCCGATGGGAAGCATCGATTTCAGCAATCAACTTTCCTATCTCTGCATCTATCAAGACAGAGAGGTCATTTGGTTGGATGCGCTGCAGTTCCGCGAGCCGCTCGTCCAGCTCAATCACCGAAACCTCCAGAATTTCGGCCATATGGTCATGGCCTTGGTGAATGCGGATCAGCTTGATACAAGGCATTGCCAAAGCTTTTGCTGTCGCAAAGCTCCCCTTGCCATCCATCACTGCAGATACTCCTTTCTCCAGCATTTTGTACACTCCCTCGACGAGGAACTTCACATACTCGTCGGCATCCGCCAGCACCTGCGGCGTCATAGCAGGAGTTAGGGGAGCTACTACAGTTTGCGGACCGGAGGAAGATCCGCCAACCTCGATCTGAGAGGTTTGAACCTCGGCTGCAATAGGCTCTTCATCAACAGGGGCCAGACTGCCAGCCCGAGGTGCCGAAGGAACAGAAGGAGCCGGCACATGCGTCGTGATAGTACCCCAAGTGGAAGGAGCAACAGAGGGTTCCACACCCTTACCCTTCTCAAGCCCGGAGACATCACCAACGTCAACGGCCACCTCTTCTACCCCCGACGTTCTATCAGCATCAGCTACCTCCCCCGGCAAAACGGGGAGATCAACATTTATCTCCTGGCCAGCCCCAGGAGACAAGACCGGCAGAAGGGTCTCACTCTTCTCAAATCCCTCTACAGGGACAGAATCTATCGCTGCCGCCTGATCGGTAGCCATCTCTATGTCCATGGTTGAAGCCAAGAAAGGATTTGGCAATGATTCAGCCGACATCCTTTCATCATGACCAGGAGGGGAATCAACCCTCTCCTCTATCCTTACCGCTTCTGCTGCCCCCACAACGGACCCTTGCAACGCTGGAGGGACGTCACCAGAAGGCGACGAACTCCAATCCACTTCATCATCAGGATGCCTCGAGTCTGTAGGACCCTCAGCGTCCAAGGCCTCCACGGCAGATGGTACTATCCCAGAAGTTGTTGCGACTTTAAAGTCAGGAGATACTAAAACCTCCGCGGGGAACATCTTCGGGACCCTCCTCCACAGGAGACATCATCACTGGTGGAATGCACTCCTCAGAAGAGCCTGCCACCTCCTTCGGCTTACTGGTGCCCGATTTCGAAGCACGAGACTTCTTCTTCAATCCCTACAAGAAGAAGAGCATAAGTCGCCACAATGACATAAAAAAAACTGGAATTATGAAGCACTCCTTACCTCAGCGGGAGCTAAGCCCGTTGGCGTTACAAGTGGCGTTTCCGTAATCTTCGGGGTCGACGTCCTTCTCGACCTTTTTGGTACAGAAGAACCAGCTTCTGTGTCAGCCCGTCTTTTCCCGACAGACGGGTCTCTCACTGGTGCCACAGCAGCAGCCCGATACCCCGCTAATTCTGGCGGACGATATGACCGAGCTGCCACCAACATATTCGTTGTTGCCTCCAACTGGGTTCCAATGATGAAACTAGTCTCCCTGTCATAACCAGGAGACATAGTATTCATAGTACAATACAGCTTGGCGGCCGGATATAAGATCGGCGGCCGAAGATTGCGAACTGGTGTGGTAAACTTAACGCTAGTGCATCCAGCGTTATAATACTGCCAGCCCCGGGCTCCATCCAGCAAACTTCCGATGAAGCCTAGACTGCTACTGGAATTCCGCAGCATTAGCTGAGTGTAGCCAAATTGACGAGCAAAATCGGCTTGGCAAGTACGGTTCCAGATAACACCTGTTCTGATTACGGTAGACCAGATGCGAAGGCCGGATACTCTGCAACCAACGAAAACTCCATTTCGGCAAAGTAATCGCATCCTCGCCAGAATCAATCAAATCCTGGTCGGCCTCGAAATTCTTGAAGATCGGGCCAACCTTCACGATTTCCCACCCCTGAAGGAAGGACAAAACCCTCCTACAAACGGGGACGCCAGTGTAAGACCACTTCCTCTTGTAGAAGCGGCGAATGAAGGCATCTCCTTCAACATGGTCCTCCTCAGGACCAGGACTCATCACATTCGGATGATGTAAGATCAGCCAACCCATAAGATAATGGAAAGGCAGCTCGGCCCGAGGAAAGTTGTCGCTATTACCTTTTTCGTGGATCACATCATCAGCAAAAGACCTCAAACCGCGCAGCAGGTTACACACCATCGCGGGGAGGAGAGCCAGAGGTCGTCCAAAGGCCAACTTCACTGCAGGCAAAATAAGATTCCGATGTACCCTCTCAACAGCACCGGATCCCCCTGCAAATATGCAATCCCGGAGCCATATCATCAAGTAGGCCGTCAACACTGCCTTAGATGACATCCGGTGCCCGCAGTGCCAGAAACAGCTGTACGTGTTCTTGCCGCTCTCATTTGAATGTGGGGTCCTCTCGTCCAGCCGGGTTATTTCAGAACTCACTTCCGCGGGTGTCAAGCCCTGCGGAGTCGCAAACCGGATCCTCGAAGGATCCGCCAAATCCTGTCTGAAAACATAGTCCCTCCAAGCAGTCACGTGAGGTTGGGTCTTACCCTTGTCCCTCCGGTGCATCAGATAATGATGGCTCGTCACCTCCTTGAAAACGGCCATCATCTCCGGGTCCTTATCTTCTAAGACCTGGATCTCTTCATTCGATGGGAAATATTCCTCATACGGTTCCGAGCCCCAAGGAAGCTTGGATACTTCGTACATCTCATGAAGGGCCAATCCCAACTCCCCCACTGGAGTAAAGAAGCTGCCAGTCTGGGCGTTGAAAAGCTCCAACAGTGCAAGGAACATCGGCTTATTGAGGTCCACGCCTGCCTGCGTGGCCCGAATGGCGGCAGTCAGCCCTATCTCTTTAAGCTCAACTTTGAACCTGGAAAGCACCCAGGAGGTCAACTCGTCCCACTTTGGGATGTAGTGACACCAACCTTCGACTCTAAAACCAGCTGTCGGATACGTGACCTTCGACGTCAGCATCCGATTTGCAAAAGTCGGGGCACTGAAGGGAAACGTGTCATTTGGGACTTCACTATAGATGCTCCCGGGACGCAAAGCTCGGTAACTGAACGAAGAACCAGTTCGTGAAGCGGTCAAGGTGTCTCGCTGGTTCGAGGTGGTGTCAATCGAAAGGGAGCCCCCCAAGGCACCTCCTTGAGAAGGAGTAAGTTCCCAATCCATCCTTCTCTTCGAAGCTAGACGGTAAAAGGCTGTCAGTGGCAACTGGCGGTCAACCTGCCGCATGTATAACATCATGCCCTTAGCAGCAAAGAACCAGTCTTCTCTGATCTTCAATATCTTCGCTTCGGAAGAGACTAATCGGTCGCCAAACAGAAAGGCAGGCTTTAAGAAAGTCACACCTTCAGAATCAGCAGACTTCAGTTTACCGCTCTCCATCATACTCTGGAGGAAAAGCGGCAACTGGACCTGGATTTGTAGCATCCTCTCACGAGGTTGGTCCTGAAGGATGGCATCCTTTGCAGGGTTGATCACCGTGTCATCAAAATCAACTCCCATTTGACAAAAAGAAGCGTCCAGGAGGACCTCATTCAACAAAGGGATCGTCATCGACACTGGCACGACAAAAGTGGAAGTCAGGCAAAAAGACAAAATATGTCAAGCAGACTGGCACATTGCCAGGGTATGAACCCATGCGCATCTGCTTCGGCGCATCATCAGGGCATAGGCCCATGCGCGTCAGCATGTCTCGGCGCATCATCAGGGCGTAAGCCCATGCACGTTGGCATTAAAGCTTCGGCACATTATCAGAGCGTGAGCCCATGCGCGTCAGCAAAGGCTTCGGCACATCTTCAGGGAATAAAACCCATGCGCGTCAGCCATTAAAACCTCGGTGCATGATAAAGGTATAAACCTATGCACGTCGGCAGGATAGAACCTCGGCGTATCATTAAAGACCGAAGTCTATACGCGTCGGCAGTTAGGGCACAGAGCCCAAAGCAGAGACGAAACCCACCTGTCACCTCAGGACGAACGTCGGCAAGAGGCGCAAGAGTGATAGGTACATCCTCATCCGCGGACTCCTTCGCTTTCTCCTTCCCCTTGCTGGCAGCGCCGCGAGGAGTCTTGGGAGCCATTCTCTCGAAGAAGGAGTAGTTAGGGTTTTTTGAAGAAGAAACTCTAAAGAAGCAGAGGCACAGAGAAGAAGAACCCTTTCTCTCTCCAACTCTTACCTATTTATAGGGCTTGGTCGCACGCGTGAACAGATGACGTATGATCTCAGCCGTCGCCTCGGGTTCTGTAGCAGCAAATAAAACCAAAAGATCATCATTAATCTTTTCGGTTACCGAGGCATCATCATCATCAACTGAGAAGAGCATGCGCCCGAACAGGCATGCGCCCAAAAATCATGCGCCCTGACCTCCATGCTTCTTATTCAAAGTATTCCAAAACTTATTCAAAAGTTTTAAAAACTTTGAAGGGGGTCTTGTAGAAGCATGGAATTTTACAAACATAAAACTCATGCGCCAGACACTACATGCGCCAGAACTCAGACGAAGAACTTCACAGCAAAGTCAATAAGTATAGACATTTGAAGAAGGACTTTTTATTTATATATAAAAGTCTATTACATGTCTAGAAAAGGTTGTACAAAGGAGAATTTCTACAAAGGAAAGAGCCTAAGTCTACAGCCAGCGGCCACCATGCGCCTTCAGATAAGCGCAGCGGCCACCATGCGTCTCCAGATAGGCGCAGCATCACTATGCGCCACCAGTGAGGCGCAGCAGATATCATGCGCCTCTATCCAGGCGCATTCCACCATATCTTCAGCAGCTCAGTCATGTGCATCCCTTCAGCCAAATTCTTCCAGCCAGGCTCACCTGGCCGAGCAGAGCCCAGTTATGTGCCGCTCTTCCAACCAGGCTCGCCCGATAAATGCTTCGATACACAAAGCATTTAACCCTCTGGCTGGAACCAAAGAAGAGAAGAGCACCGCAAATGCTGTGGCCAGGGGAGGCTTCGAAAGAGCCTCCAAAGCCGAAGGAAGACCGTGATCGAAACCGCGGCTAAAGAAGCAGCTTTCGACACGATCAAAGTGGGGAAACCCCACTTTGCAGAAAGAGAGAGCCTTGCACCGCCATTCCGATCTACGGCTCTTCCGGAATAACGGAGACGAGGCTCGAGCATCCCTATCTTTGGATGCAACAGGCACCTTCCGCCTGCCTCAGAAGCCCTCGACTCCGTCTTTTGGATGTAACAGTCACCTTCAAGTGCATCGAAGACAACACAGCGTCTCATCTTCACCCTCGGGAGCACTTCGTCAACAGAATGCACCCGCATGTTCAAGTTCATGTTGGAAGTACGTGAGGGAATGAGAAGCAAATCTTCTCTTCATGCCACTATTTATAGGCCGGGCAGATCAAACCCACGCGCCAAGTGGATGGCCCTCCGAATTCTGTGCAATGAATTTACATTAAATGGATGAACCGGACGCCTCGAATTCAGCCAAACGGCTATTTATGGCACTCGAAGAGCGAGACAGCCGCATCATTAAAAGACATGTCCGATGCGCCAGCCAGACAGCACATCACACGGACGCGCCGTTCGACATCAGGCGCATCACACAGACGCGTCCTACAGTACTCGACGCATTATAGAGGGTGCGCCCCCACATATCTCCATACCGAGTGAAACGCCAACCGACGCGCCCACTCAGCTGTCCATCGAACGTCACCAACATTAAATGCTGAACTGACAGAGTTGGCAGCACGCCTCCCAAAGTCTGAACAGTTGACAACTTTATTCAGAAAACGAAGCGTCGGTAACGTCAGCATCATCATGACTTCCGACGGCTACTGCCACGTGGCTACCCGCATGTACCTCTACGACCATGCGTCCACACCCGCATGCGCCTCTACGACCATGCTTCCACACCCGCATGCGCCTCTACGACTATGCGTCCACATCCGCATGCGCCTCTACGGCCATGCGTCCAAACCAGCATACGCCTCAAAAGCCATGCGCCTCGGACCCTTCACTGATCCCTAAAGACAGAAGAAGAGTCTCCGGTTGAAGTTTTGCATGCGCCTCAAAAGCCATGCGCCCCAGACTGATCTCTGATCCCAAAAGACAGAAGGAAAGTCGCCTGCATGCGCCTCAAAAGCCATGCGCCCCAAATGGTTTGTAACTCCTAAAGGTTATGAGCCGCAGCCTCCTCCTGCGCCCAATCCAAGGCGCAGCCCACCAGATCACTCCTCTCCACCAAATCCGAGATCTTCGAACCATGAGTCGACGACACGTGTCTTTTGACTCAACTCGTCCAAGATTTCAGCAACGAAAAGATCTTCTCTTCTGCTACGTGTCGGCTCACAACAGCAGTATGAAGAGTTCTCCCCCTCGATCAGGGTGCAGCATCCATGCGCCTCCATCAGCAACCTCCACGTAGCGTCCCCACACCGGCGCATCCTACATGCGCGCATGAGCAGCCAGCCTGCAAAACTATAAATAGAAGGATCATCCCCTTCACACACACAAGGGACTCAGAACATAAGACTCAGAGAGAATCCACAACAGAGAATCACCGGAGAGGCAGTTCTAGACACTCAACGTCTTTCTCCTCTCAGCAAGCTCCAGCACCCAGAGGAATCAACACCTTCAGAGAACCGATAACCGCCGTCAGCCGGTCAACGGAGTCAACGCATTACCACTCGCTCCATTGGCACTAAGGACCCAGCTTAAACAAAAGTGTACTCCTAGGACTACATCTAAGTCCTATATTGTATCACTGTTCTGTTTGTATTAAGATTTCAATCAAAATAATTTTAATGGCAAACAGCCACGTGTCTACTTCTTCAATGCTCAACCAAGTGAGCGTATGGACTCCATACGACTCCTTGCCAATCAAGTGAGCGTATAGACTTCATACGACTCCTTGCCAATCAAGTGAGCGTATAGACTTCATACGACTCCTTGCCAATCAAGTGAGCGTATAGACTTCATACGACTCCTTGCCAATCAAATGAGCGTATAGACTTCATACGACTCCTTGCCAATCAAGTGAGCGTATAGACTCCATACGACTCCTTGCCAATCAAGTGAGCATATAGACTCCATACGACTCCTTGCCAATCAAGTGAGCGTATGGACTCCATACGACTCCTTGCCAATAAAGTGAGCGTATGGATTTCATACGACTCCTTGTCAAGAAAGTGAGCGTATCAGCTTTATGTGGCTCTATACTGTCCAAGTCAGCATATACAAGACATGTGCCTTCAAAAGCTAGCGTATGACTTCTCTTCAACAAAGACAGCGTATCACAGCAAATGTATTCAAGATGATTTTAAACGTACAGTCAACACACGTTTTCACGTGTCCTGTACTCAGTTACCCACTTATTCAGAAGTTATGCAACGTGGCATCTATGCCATCAATCTCTCCTAGATATATTCTACTACTTTCAACCGCACTCTAATGTGTCTCCACCAGAATTTGCCACGCGTCCCTGCAGTTATGCACACGTCAAGTAACTGACTGAGCGTATGCTTCAGAACAGTTATCCAGAACTCTATAAAAGAGAGTTTCTTCATCTTTATCAGACACTAGATCCAAGTCAGAGAGAACATAGAGATTGCCCAGTTGCTGTCCAAGTTCTTTAAAGTTCGAGTTTTCTTCATCGCATCGTCCAAGGGATAAAGTGATCGTCTTCTAGATCAGATTCTATAGTTGTAATTTTCTCAGAAATACAATAAATAAAGTGAATTTATTTATGGAAAACACCAACCCTTTCGACCTACTATACGATTTTAGTGGCCAGGCCGTTAAAATTGGTGTTAGTTATAGTGCCTCAAGAAAATATGGCTTCCTTGTGATAGATTTTAGGGAGTTTTGTAGGAATAGAATGGCTTGGTAGGCCTTGTATTTAAGGCTAGACCTAAGACTGTGAAGAACCTTTATATATGGAATTTTTTATTTGAAGAAGATATGATTCCATGCTTCACGAGACCTGGTAGATAGCTAAGGTGGGTAAAATTTTTGTGGATACTTCCCCCAATGAATAAGTTAGGTATAGTACGGTATGAAGCCTAACCCTAACCAGCAACCTTAGAAATTAAAAGACTAAATCTTGCTACCTTTGGCCTAAGATGGGCCTTAGATTATAAATACTAGAGGAATTGTTATCTAACAATAGTGTCAGGAGGGTTAGTGACCTAAGAGTGTTAGATAGAGTAAGAAGATCTAAGTGCAATGAGGATCATATCCATACATGATAAGACTAGCCACGAAATGACTAATAGTAGGCTAGGATTAGAAGATTGACCCATAGGAGTACGTAGTGCTCTAGTTCAGCCTCAGCCTAAATCCCAAATAGATATGGGTCAGACATACTTGCAAGAATTGTATAGATTGATTATAGATAGAAAGGAATGGATCGCTAGTAAACTTTTATAGGAACTGGTAAGGTTACTTATAGGAATATAATATATTGTTTAAGGATTTATCGAGTTGCTGAGGAAATTATGAACTTCCTAGATATAAAGTAATAAGAACTAAGATAGAAGCCTTACTTATAGGATTGTAACCCCTCGGTTATATAGAGCGTGTTAGAGAAGTGACACATTGTCTTGCATCGCCCCATTCTTAGAGAAAGTGCAAGATGTATTCCATGTCTCGCAGTTGAGGAAGTTTGTAACTGATCTTAATCATGTCGTCGACCATTCCGAGATTACAGTGGGACTAGTCTATCATACAGGGAGCAGTCAGCTAGATACTAGTGAGAAAATGCTTAGAGGGTAGACAATTAGATTAGTTCAGGTTGCATGGAAGCACCATTTTCCAGGAGAATCTACTTGGAAGCGAGACCATACAAAATGCTATCCCCATATATTTACGGATTCTGGTGTGTTTTAGCTTAATTATTTCATAATGTAGATTTTTTTTTTTGCATGGTAGTATTATTTTAATTTCGAGGATAAAATTTTCTAAGGTGGGTAGGTTATAAGCCTCCTGAATTTTGGATATTATTTTAATTTTAAATTTATTTATTTAATATAAAAATATAGATTTTAAACTAGATTTTTGTATCAATATGACTATAGACGTACTTTTCCATAGCTTTGATTTTTGTAGCACGAAACATGCCAATCTTTCAAAACGTCCTTCATAGGTTTTGATATAAATAGGTTGACCTTTAATTTGGTATATCATGTCCCATTCAAACTTATTTTCTAATATTCTTTTGACTTCGCACAACTTCGGGTCAATTTAGGCCAATTGACCTTTAGCGTGAACCCAGACCCAACTCCCAACTTGAGTTCGGGACTCGACTTATATCAAAACCATTTGTCCCAATATATAGTTTTGATCCATTTTGAGCCTACGACAGACATGTCAAAAGTGTGCCACTCAATCGAGTTCCATGTGCTATTTATTTGCGAATGGCACATGAGACTCATTGGGTGATTTTCGAGTTCCACTTGACTAAAAAATATATTTGGACCCTAACCTAGCCAACCCTACTTCGTACAAGCCATGTTAGCTTGCCATGACTTAGTAGAATTATTTTAAATTTATTACTGGGATGTTATACAGCCAAATAGGTTTAAATACAATTTCGTATATATAAGAATATATTTATAATAGCCTAATAATATATATATATATATATATATATATATATATATGGCCTTAGTCATGATTAAGTTTTGGATAGCATATCGACTAGGAATTGTGGCACGGATAGTGCAGTCATGTGCCTTGACTAGTGTATTAGCCATGCTAGGGAAGGCCTAGCCATAGCGGTCACAACTAGAAAAACTAGTCAAAGTTGTGACTTGACCCCTATAAATAATTTAATTAGTATTTATGAAAAATTTTGACTTTATAGGAAACCCGGTTGTACCATTCTAGCCCAGACTTGACCCGAACCAAACCCAACCCATGTAGATAGGCAGTGCGCCCAGAGACGTCCATGTAGTTGTATATTTATTGTATACGTATATATTTTTGTATTTTATTTTAATGGAAATATTTGTTATACATAAAATATAGTATTATTGATATTAAATTTGTTAATATGATGAGTATTTTCCTAACAATGCTATTTTATATTTTTGGGATTTTTGGCAATAAGTAAGCTTGTGTATATATACATGTATGTAAGTATGTGAATAATAGTCTATATGTATATAAATAGTTTATTAAATCAATATATGGGTATATGCGATATTTTATAAATATACGTATATACATGTTTTGTTAATATTCCCTTTTATGTCGATAAAATAATATATTTTATTTAAATATAGTTTTTTGTAAAATATATCCCTATATACATCCGTATCCCAAAATATTATATATATACAACCACACATACATATACATACATATAAATATATTAGATATCTATTAATAAAACCAAAAACCCTAAAAAATATTATTCCCCCTAGCGTGTGCGAAAACGAAGAAGCAGCAGCAGTGCCGATTGAGTCTTTATCGTGAGCACAGCCACCGTACGCCATCTCAACCACCACCACCACATAACCCATGGTGCCGCCGTAGGCGACCGGCCGAGCAATGAGCTACCATGCGAGAGAGCAGCAGCGACGAGGCAGCAGCCACGGCAACTACAGCGTGCAGCAACGGCAGAAACAGCAGCAGCCGCACTGCCGCACGCTGGATGACTGACCCTGCACGGCCCCCGTAACCCGTGTGCGACCCCGACGACCACCTCCAAGCCACTACCTTCCTTCCCAACGTGCATCAAGGGCTATTCGGGCATTTTGTACAAGATCCCATCGTGATGCACGCAAATTCGATACCAAAATTTTGTCTCATCGCAACAACTTTGGGTGCATTTTCTGGACAATCCAATCGTTGGATAGTCGATCCAATTCTTCTGTCACAATCTTGGAATATAACCCTTCGCTCAACTAAATTTTTAAATGTTAATTCGATCATTTGTTAGATCAAAATCGGCCACCAAGTTGACCGTTTAAAATACATTTATTTTGGACAGTTTTGTGGAGCCAACTTCGTAGATTTATTTCTCTCCCGTCGAAGCTCTGGTTGATGAACCAACAACTCTGCTGCATAGTAGGTATAACCACCTTCATGCCATAAAAATTTTAATATCGTTTGGTTGGTTGAAATCGACGCCAAAGTTGGCCTCTTGAAATTATAATTTCCAACATGTAAAATTATTATTTTGAACACGGAACATCAGATTCCAAACCTGACACCTCCATTGGACTCGTAACAACATTTTGGCCAAGATTGACATCTAATTTGTCAAATTTTGACAACCTTTGACTTGGCATATTTTTCTGTGCAAAGTAGGTCCAACGGTGGACTCCGTTTTGACCCAAAATTATTATTTTGCCCTGTGTCCAGAATTGGACTTACGGGTAGCCTAATCTAGCTATTTTTCTAATTTCAAAAATGTTGGTAATATCTTTTTCAGCATCCAGAGATGTTTGCGGGAGTTCCACCCTTACTTCTTCATTCAGATTGACGAGTTCGTATGCAGGACGTCGTCGAATCATCGTACAACCTTCAGGCAAGATATCATACCACTGTGATCTTATTTTATTTCCTGCTATACATGGACATGTTATTGTGTGTTAGGATTAGATGTGTTAGGATAGCGTCCAAGTGTGACTTGTATACAGTCGATGATGCCATCGATGACATATAATGGGTGTGTGTGCGACCTAGTGTGCTAGTAGACTTCCTCGTGTTGAAGTTGTTCTTAAATGACTTCTACGAATTAGACATGACTCATGACACGACACTTGGAGTGAGAGTTACATTAGTATTGGCACGCATCCTGCACTTGGCCGGTACAAGGGGTTCGTGTGACAGATCATATATGACTATTTATGTTAATTAGAGGACTTGAATATGAGATACGAGTCGTGTGAGTCATGGACATGATCTTGTACTACTCCTGGGCAGGGAAGACTACTAGTAGGCGTACGGGATTACCCTATCCTCATCAGCCTCACTATTGCCCTGGTATAGGCTATATCCATTATCGTCTACGGATAGTCTCCAGATTGCGAGGAAGTATGCTAGTATATTTGCTATATTAGTTGACGCTAATATCACTCCTTAGCTACATATGCGATCCCAAAGTAGTCGTCAAGTGCGTTAACCTAGTGGGATAGTTTACCTCTATATTTATGTTCATGTAATTTACTTTACTGTTCATATTATGGCTATTTTTGTATCTTTTTACGTCCCTCTGAGGACCTGGTGATCTCTCCAGGTGTTAGTGGACTTTCGGCATGAAGTTATCGTGATGTATTCTGCAGTATTCAAGTACTGTTGATAGTATTTCTAATTATTACTTTTGTGTCGTTTGTATTATTTATTTATGTTTTTGTTGTTATAGCCTAGTTTTACTGGACCTCTATTATTTTTCGGGTCTATTCCAAACATATATGCTAATGGGTTGTAGACCATGACATATATTATTTGTTCTTGATTTTGTTTATTATTGTGGATTGAGACATAGTTGAGATATAGATTAGTTAGCATATGTTAGTATACTATTCATTGTACTACGACTAGGATAAGTCCATTAAATTGAGAATACTTATCTAGCCGTACAGTTGGCATGATAATGTCTTGGGTTCATATATATTTTTTGTAACTAGGACGTGACATGCTTTTGGGTACTGTATATATTGAAAGTGTTGAATGTTTGTATATTTATTATATGAAAGTATTATAATCAGTGTGCATGCGTATTAGTATATATATGCATATACTATTATAGGTAATATTATTATCATTATTATTATTAATATCATTAATATTATTATAGTTAATATTAAATAAATATATATACTAATATTTTCTAAATAATATTGTAAAAAAATATAGTAATGGGCTTGGGCCTTCCCTTAATTTTCAAATTGGATCTAGAAATCCTAACAATATTATTTTAGTATTTTCTATTTGATTAAACTAAAGTTTTGACCTTGATTTCTATTTTTCAAATTTAACTAATAAAATATTGTTCCCATATTTTATATATATATATATATATATATATATATATATATATATATATATATATATATATATATATATATATATATATATATATATATATATATATAAAATATATATATATATATATACATATATATATATATATATACATATATATATATATATATATATATATATATATAAAAAATATATATATATATATATATATATATATATATATATATATATATATATATATAAATATATATATATATATATATATATATATATATATATTGTAGCCTAGTGGCTAAGACCATTGGCACTTGGGGATGAGGTCAAGGGATCGAGCCCCACGGGGGTCGGCCAGATGTTAGTAGACACGGGCCCCCGGGCCCCCGAGCCAAAGCCGGCTGGGTGTCTTCGACACAGGCCTTGGTTTACATACATATATATATATATACATATATATATACATATATATATATATATTTTATATAAATATAAATATAAATATAAATATATTTATATATATTTATATATATATATATATATTTATATATATATATAAATATGTATATATATATATATATATATATATATATATATATATATATTATTGAACTATTATTGAACTATTGAACTATTGACTAAAAAAATATATATATATATATTATTGAACTTTTGACTGTGACTAGTCGATCATTTCCTATTTATTTGCGAATCTTGACTTCTTATATCGACCTAGGCTATTTGGACTATTCGGGATGCAATAGAGTGGTCTATCCCCCCATTAGAGATCATCTTGTGATGGTTTAGCACCAGAACCTATTCTTTGCCGACATGATCATGTCACGTACGTCGACTGCAACTTAACTCAAGGCAAGTATTCTGTTACTTTATGTTCTTAGTATATTATAATGCTATTCTTTATTTTGTTTTCATCTAGTTGAGACACGATTGTGACACGATAGGACTTGTACCACGACTGTTATTATTGTTATTCTTTAGTAAGTCGGAGGGAAAATGCTCAGTAGGTATGTGAACAAAGCCTAGCTATTGTTATTGTGGATAACTAAGTCATACAACTCATGTATGGTTAGCTATACCTTTTATTGTGGAAAGCCGTCTATATGATGTTTCGTACTAGCCTAGCCATTCACATGTCGAAAGGTATTTTGCACACATTGTCTGTTAATCTTATTTGTTCATGATTTTTTTTCCAGTTATCTTATTTATACATGTTCTTTCCAGTAGTCTTCTTATACGTGTTTTCAGTTCATATACATATTTTCTTTATTTTTATATTGCATCTCTATCTAGTTTTATTTTGTGCTGAGTTACAATATTGCAATAGGGTTGTACTTTGCTCCTTTTCTGATTGGATACGTTTGCAGGTGACTTACTATTTTGCACTTGGGACCCTTTCGGTGGAGATAGAGACATATGAAGTCCAACCTTAGATTCTTGATAGATTAGATAGTTTTTGAATTTAAAGATTTAGCGAATTTGTTCCCAAATATTATTTCGATGTATTATTGGATTTGTAATTTTAATAATTATTGTGAATGAGCAAATAGATATAATTTTGTGTATTTAAGATTGATATTGAGATCTAGACAGCGTATTACCGTCGATGCTACGGCGTAGGCTGGACTTGGCCACATATCGTATCCCAAAAAGTGGGAGTGGGTCATGACAAATACTTTCTGTATCGACACGTTCATGTCGTTTACGTCGACAACAAATAACCAAGGCAAGTACTCTAAACCTATGTTACTCATTTCTTAAATATTGCTATAAATGCTTATGTAGTTAGCACAACTATATTTGGTGACACTTGTAGCTTACACATCGTACTCTTTATTCATATGACAAGATTTCTTGATTCTATAATTATTATGATCATTCCTTGTGATTTATGATCGTGAATTATGACTTTATGAGTACTAGTTGGGCGAAAAAATACTTTAGTATATACATATGGGCTACCCAGAACTATCACATTAATCTTACTTGCCTAATAACAGGCGCACATCACACATGCATCTTGGCGTATCCTACCTCTTAGTCGTTCCCATGTGGAATATGGTATTTCAAACACCTAGAATAAATGTTTCTTTTGAAGTCATGCCATGAGTTAGTCTTGCTTATCATTTTTAGCCAGTTATTGTTAGCCATTTATTGACATGGTCATTATTTTATCTAGTTCCTTATTATTTCCTTGGCTACTTGCCTATTGCTTTACTTGGTTTCATGACTTACATGTATTCATACTTAGTATTTGGTTATGGCTAACATATATATAAGTGGTACTTGCTCTAATCCTGACTGGATAAGTATTTTTAGGTGTTGTCGATGACCATTATACCTCTCGTTGGACCCTTGGATTGCACGATAAGCCGAAGGCCCTGGAGCTATCCCGTGAGGAATATGGCTATATTTGTTATTTTTACTTGTTCCATTTCCTAGTTTATTTCTATTTGTTACCGGATTTGTCTCTGGAAAACTCCTGACTATGCTATATTAATTATGACCAAACACTTGAAATCTTTTGTCATTTATTACACCTTTACAAGATATGCCGGAACAAATTCGGGAAAAAAATGAAGGTGTCAATCATATGTACAAAACTGTCCCACAAAACCCAAATAATACAACATCAAAATCCTCACAAATCCTTGAGTCTCATCCAAAGCTAAATCTTTGTAGTGACTCCTAAGTCCTGAGTCGTAGCTCCATCCTGCTCAGCTAAGGCCTCGGGCCCTGGCCCAGAGAATGTCGGGCAAATGTCCGCGAGCTCACGTGTAATCTAGTCAGAAAAGGAGTAAACTATAATCTACAATAATGAAACAAGTATAACATATGAACAAGTAAGGTGAAATGAGATATGACTAACATAAACCATAAATGCGTAAGTCTACTAAATATAACACATGTAGCAAGAAGATTATGGCATATGATTTAAAATACATACGAAAATATGTGATCGGCTAGATAAAGTACATGAATAAACGTAGAACTTAATCACACGTGCAAAGCTGTATGATTAGGCTATCCACATGACCTAATGAGCGGTTTGGCTTTGGTCATATATTCATAGTATTTTCCCTCCCCAAGTACAAGTATAAGACAAAAAACATGACAAGAACCAGAAGCGTATGACCAAATCGTGTAACAATGTGTCCAATATGAAACAAGTCACCACATGAAGTAAATGTAACAAAGTCATAGAAGTACTTGTCATGAAAGATCAGGTATAGTAGTGTAAATATCGCTAGGTCCACCTAGAATAGGTTAAGAATTGGTTAGATTCTAAAGAATGGTAATTAGCTAAATATTTGCTAACTAACTAACTAATTAGCATTAATATACTAGATATGCTAATATCAACATTTACTATTACAAAATCATTATTAACTATTGATTAAAATAAACTAAAATCTATTTGTAAAATATTTTAGCTAGCAAAACAACTTTAATTAAAACAATTACTATATATTAACAAGAAAAATATTTGCTATTTCTAGATTTAACTAAATCATTTGAGAAACTTTATTACTAAAAAATATAGTTTTTAATAATAATAATAATAATAATGATGATGATGATGATGATGATGATAATATTAATAATAATAATAATATTATTATTATTATTATTATTTTTTAATAATAATAATTATTATTATTATTTTTATTATAATATTGATAATAATAATAGCAATAATAATCATAATCATAATAATAACCTAGTCCAAACAACTGTTACTGGCCTGGTCCAGATCCTTTTTTTTCTTTTGCTGCTATAACCCGACCTAGCCAATCAACCAATCCCAATACTGTAACCTCCACTTTTCATCTTAGGGGTATTTTGATAATTTTGTATGTTGCTAATTATGTAGTTATTATTAATTAGTGTTAGTTAAAATATTTGTTAATTAGAATTAATTAGAGTTAGCATCATGAATAGAATATTCTATTAGATTCGTTAGATGACATATGGACCACTAGTGAAACATTCCAATTCAATTCCTTCCATAAGTTTCTAACTTCTTCTTCAAGCTTCTCTCTAACCATTTATTTTCATTCTCCATTATTTCTAGATCTAGACTAAGGATTCCAACACCAATTCTCCACCAAACCATTCTTTCTTCTTCTATTGGAGAATAGAGGTTTGTTGGAGCATAAGAAGAGGCTTGAATAGGAGTCAAGTAAGGAGGACCATCTATGATTCAACTTCCTCATGTCCAAATTCGGAGTTCTCCAAAGGAGGAATACAAGTTAGATAATTCTTTATTCTTGACCAATTTTATGGTTATGAACACCAATTGAGTCCATAGAAACCCTCTCATAGGTGGAATTGACTCTTAATGCTAGATCTATGTGTTAGAAGCTTTTAATTTGGTAGATCTAGATTTTTATCATGAGTAGTGTTGATTTCTATGCCAAATTTGTGTTAATTACGAATTTAGATCACCAAGTGTTTAACAATTGTTTCCAAAGGAAATTTTGTTGTCCATTTGGTTTGTGTTTCTGTTTTTGAGTCCACAATTTGATACTTAGTGGTTATGTCATGATATGCCATGATACGCATGGTTAGATTTGGTGATTCATGTATAATTGTGTCTCTTGTGTGTCAATTCTTAGACAATTACCTAGATCTATCATTCTAGTATTTGTCCTTATCAAATTCTATTGTATATTTAGTTTAAATGTGTCAATTTGATATTTCTATGCATATAAAGAAGTAATATAAGAATTGTGACTTCTAAGTGTTTGTATTAATTATTATTATATGCATATGTTAGATAGGGATGTTCATATAGAAAGTGGTTTTAAGAATTGTATCCATGTATCATAGGAGTATCAATTTTGATATTGTGTATCAATAGAGGATCATTGCATCCTACATGTGTTTATATGCATGAGTGTATCAATGGGAGATATATGTATGTTCCTATAGGGTGACCTATGTCTAGTGTTATTTTATGTGTGGCCACTGGGTGTATTAGTATTAAGGAGAGTGAATGTGAGTAGTTCATGTGGGTGAGAGTATGTGTCCTAGTAATTGTAGACCAGTTTGTAGTAATATGCTCGGCAGTGAGGTAGGGCAATAGGATGTGGAGTGTAGTTGCTACAGTTAGTAGCATATCAGTAGGTGTATCCATGATATATGTCACTACCATAATCCTAGATAGGGTTATTTTTGTCATTTACATTGATGATATATTGTGTGTATTTATTTCATTAATTATAGTAATGATTATATGGCTTAGTGGACTAGCCTATTTATTGGACCCTTGATTAGGGAAACCATTTAGACTTGTCTTGACACTTGGACCGACATATTGGGCTAGCCTCATTTAGACTCATTTAAGTCATTTCTCTTATCTATTAGGGATTAGATTAATTACCAAATTAGAATTATGAGCTTCCACTAATTAATCTAGCCATCATGACAACTTAGAGGGGCACGATGGTCATATCAGAATGTTAAAGAGAGGGGCCTTGATGTACCTGGCTCTAGGGGGAGAGCGCACTCTCTTAATTCTTTATTTGTGCACATTTCCCAAAGTTGGTGCTCTTCCCCAAACATTCCATTCCTCCAAAAATTTCCATCAAATCATTCCCAATCCTCTCCTACTCTTCATCCACGGAGTCTAGAAGCTTTAGAGGAAGGAGCACAAGTAGAGGAAGCTTTGGCTAGGAGCTTGTGTCCAAACCGTATTCCAATCGTGTCCACCCGGCTTTGTATTGGAAATCTATCTCCCAATAGGTATATATCTCATTTCTCCTTATTTCTAGACTCTAATTGTGCATTTTAACCATTAGGAACCCAACCATGGCCTAGGGCTACCTATAGGAGAAAGAACTAGGCTCTAGTGACCCTTTAGGTAGAAGTTACATTTTTGTGCCATTTTTTGAAAAATCCGAGAATAGTGTACCAAGTGTTTGTCATTTGGGTTATTAGGCTAAATAGACTTGTGTTGCTTTGTGTGACTAGAAACGTGTCAAAAAATGGATATGAGTAGACGGTGTCATGATATTCTAGGATACGGAGTCATCTTGGAAGTTTTTCCCTCCGACACTTGTGACACATACACCATATTCTACATGACACATTGCACTAGCTAAATAATGTTCTAATTAGACTCTATTTATCATTTTAGACGTTCTCATGTGATTTTAGGAGAGTCGAACAAGTTTTGCTATAGGTTCTTGGGCGTATCACGAGATTATCGGAGTATCGGTGCGATACTAGCGAGGTGCACACCAAGTGTTTGATGGAGTGCATGTGTATGTCATATATATTTATTTGTCTGTGTATCATTACCTATGTATATGTGTGTGTGTGTGTGTGTGTGTATATATATATACAGGTACACACACATATATGTATAGATACACATATGCTAACCTATCAATATATGCACACACGTGTAAAATATATTGATAGGTTAGCATATGTGTATCTATACATATATGTGTGTATATATATATATATATTTTTTTATGTGTGTGTATATATATATATATATATATATATATATATATATATATATATATATATATATATATATATATATAAAGCACAGTGGTTTTTTGGTCCGACCCATGTGCTTTGGTTCAACGATGATGAAAGGACTAAAGTGCCCCTCTCTCTATAAGAGAGAAGGAGGTCCAATGTTGGGTGCGGACCAACCGGTTGTTCCAACGGCACCTCCGCCTCCAACTCCTCTTGCACCACTCCTCCCTCCACCGCCTCCGCTCCATCCTCGCCTACGCCGTCGTCGTCGGCCTCTTTCGCAACCCCTTCGTCGCCAGCAGCCTCCTCCACCGCGCCGCCGACGCCGACCCTTCCTTCGCCGCCTCCCTCTTCTCCGCCATGACCAACCCCAACCCCTTCTCCTTCAACACCGCCATCGCCATCTCCACCGACCCACTCTCCATCTACTCTCAAATGCTCCGCCGTCGCGTCCCTCCCGACTCCCATACCTTCTCTTCCTTGCTCAACACCACCACCGTCGCCGCCGCCCCGAGGTCGCTCCACGCACACGCCCTCCTCCTTAGATTTTAGCCCGACCCCTTCGTGCAGACCGTCCTGCTCACCGCCTACTTCCGACGCGGCTCCACCGACCACGTCCTGCGGGTGTTCGACGGAATGCTGCACATGGACGTCGTCTCCTGGACCGCCTCCGTCTCGGGCCTCGTCGCCCTCGGACGCCTCGCGACGGTCCTGCGCGTCTTCGCCTCCATGAGGCCCCACGCTGCCCCGAACGCCGCCATGGTGGTCTTTGCCGTGTCCGCCTCCGCTGGGCTCGAGTCCCTGGTGCTGGCCCGGTGCCTGCACGCCTACATCGAGAAGGCCGGGTTCGGAGGCCGCGTCTCCATCCGGAACTCCCTGGCGCTGGTCCGGTGCCTGCACGCCTACGTCGAGAAGGCCCGGTTCGTGTCCGTGCCATTATGGCACGTGTTATCCACTAGTATATATATGATGGAGTGCATATGTGTATGTCATAGATATTTATTTGTGTGTGCATCATTACCTACGTATATGTGTGTGTGTATATATATATATATATATATATATGTATATATATATATATATATAAGAAAATATATATATATATATATATATAGGCCTAAGAGGGAAGCATGTGACAGTTTGGAGTACAGGATAGTGTATTTATAGGAAGAGGCAATAGGGGACAGCAGAAGAGGATCAATAGAGAGGAGGAGGCAGCAACAGTTTTAAACTATTATGCATTAGAGTAGTGTGCAGTTGTACAGATAGGAAATAGGATAGCAGCAAGCACCTGCTATTTGTTAGTAGCAGGTATAGAGAGAAGAGAAGTAACAGTAGAAGGATTGGTCTAGCTGGGGTAGCCTAGGAAACACCATATAGGGGCTTCATAGCAGAGTAGAAAAAAGAAGAAGAGCAGGGCATCAGTGGTTGAACTGCTTGGGGGACAGCAGTAGCATACTGCTCTGTGGCAGCAGGAGAGTAGGACAACAGCTGTTGTCACTACTTGGTCTTGGCAAGAGCCAAACAGAAACCTGTAATAGGAATTTTCGGCAATAGTAGCTGGTTGCACTAGCAATTGGGTAGCAGCACAAGTGTAGCAGGGAGCTTAGGCACAAAAAATAGGTAAAACAGCAGTGAGGGGGGTTTGTGCATAGAGGTATTGACAAGGTCCTAGTAGGTTTGTGTGTGTAAGTTAATGATAGTCACATATAGATTGAGGTGTGTTGAGGTAGGTAAATGATTGGAATGAGGGAAAACATATAAGTAATGTAATGAGATGAGTAGGTATCCTAGGTAATAGGAAATTGGTACAGACATTGGTAGTATCTTGGTATTTGTGTACTTGGCATGGGGTATGAGGCATGTGTATGCATGTAAGGGATGCATAGGTAATATGTATAGGTAATGGGGGTAATAGCTAAGGTATTGCATTGTAGAGCCTATGCGTGTATATTATAGGTAGTTACATATGATATTAGCTAGTGTGGCCTAGTATTGACTAGAATACCTTGGTATGGCAAGGTAAGGACCTAGTATCCCTATTCCTATGTAGTATGGACCTAGAAACCTAGGTATGACCTAGTTTTGACTAGTGTTGAATAGGTTGACCCTAAAAGTCAACCTTTTAGGTAAATTGACCTAGTTTGACCTCCATGACCTAAAATTGACCTAGAAATAACACTTCAATTTAGATGTCAATGTTTAGCCCACCAAAATACCATTTGACACTGATATTTCATATTTACGTCTTCGTGACTCTACTTTGGACATCGATCCACACCCGTTGTTCAGGATCGTAGGCGAGTACAATCTCTGACAGTTTTTGTTCTTGATGACTTCTATGACGTAAGCCCACTTCCCAAATTTTTTGAATCTTTATTTTTTATTATTATTTAAGTTTTCTAGTTAGAAAGTAATTTTTCTTTCTATTATAAATATTTTTGAAAGGCAAAGAGATTTAGCAAATTTATTTTATATTTACAAAAATATGTTTTAGAATTGTTTGATTTATTATTATCAATTATTTTTAAGATTTGAATTTATAAATATATTTTGAAGTATTTGATTTATTACCATCAATTATATTACTGATATATTAGATGTTATTTTAAATTTATTATTGATCTAGATTTGGCTAATCAAATCTAGGATTATATTTGATTTAAAGTTTTATGGAAAGATATGTTCATCAAATTCTTATTTCTATTGTGATCAATCTTGATTAGATTTGATCAATCTATTATTGATTGCTTTAAATTTATGGAAATGTTGATTATGTATCCTAAGCCTTTCCTAATTAGGAAATTAAGTCAATCTTTATATATTTAAGGAGTCCTTATTCTTCTTCCAAAACCAAAACCCTTCCAATCTAATCCTAATTAAGGAATGGCTATCCATTATATATACCTATTGAACCTATGTCATCTCCCATATTTTTTTCCCAAAATTTCTCTCTTTTTCGTCCAAAATAAGCCAAAATTTGTCATAAATTCAGCCTCATTTTTTTGAAGCTATAACAACTTCGCGATGCCGTTACGACCAACTCCGGACTCCGATTCACCTCTATTTTTTTGTTAGAACCGTATCAAGGTTAGCTTTCCAAATCTATATTTTAATTACTAACATTTTATTTGTGAATTTTTGGATATTTATTTGAGTGTCGGTTGTCCAAAACTCGATACATCGTACCATTTTTAAGATTCTAAGAGATTCCGAACTCCTTTTTGCAATCTGTTTGAACTTTTGGAAAGCTGACACGAAAATATACAACATATAATTCTTCTAAAAAGTTAGAATTTTTTTAATATTTTATTTTATTTGTTGAACTCATATTTGACCAATAATTTATCGATTTGGTCATGATTAGCCATAACGACGACTTTGGAGTTTCTCTATATTGGGCTTATCTGGAAATCTTTCGATGTTATTAATCTCAAATATCATTATCTCCTCAGACCAATTATGACTATAGCTTTTGACCTATTTTGTGCCAACATGATCAAGTCACACAACAACTACAACTTAATCAAGACAAGTACACTATTGCTTTTGTGCTTATTACATTATAATATTATCCTTTATTATGTTTCGATTGATATCTTGTTGAGACACGCTTGTGACACGATAGGCGATATTGTATCATTGAATGTTTATTGACTGTTTAGTGAGTCGGGAGGGAAAATGCCTACTAAACTGTGAACAAACCCCAATGAATGTTAATGTGGATAGCTAAGTCATACACCTCACGTATGGGTTAGCCGTATAAAAAATGTGGACAGCCATCGTATGATGTGTCGTACTAGCCCAGTCGTTCATATGTCGAAAGGTATTTCAAATGCACACTGTTTGTTAGTCTTCAATGTTTATGATTCAGTTGTCTTGTTCATACTTGCTCTTGCTAGTGATTTTCTGACATGTTTATTATTTTCTAATGCATCTCTACTGTCTAGCTTATTTTGTATTAAGTTACATTATGCAACATGGTTCTACTTTGCTCCTTTTCTGACTGGATCATTGTTGGTGACTTGTCGTACTTTCTACTTTTGCGCTATGGACCATATAGGGGGGAGATAGAGACCTCAAAGGCCAAAACCCTAGAAGACTAGTTGGATAGAAGTGTTGCTATATTTTTTCAAGTATAAAACTTGTGAATATTGTAATTTTGATTTAGTTGTTGTGAATGAGCAATAAAGATAGTATATATGAGCATTTTGTTTATTATGGGCTAGACAGCGTACTACCGTTGATACTGCAGTGTAGGCTAGACTTGGACACGCACTTGCATCCCAAAAAGCGGGTACGGGTTGTGGCAGGATTTTTGGTAGCCCATGCAGGTCAGTTTTCATAAAATTTGTGCGAACTCGTGGTAGTACCTATATTAGTCGTACTACTGTGTGCCTACGACTAGGAAGTGCTCATTCACAATTAGGATTGATTTGATTTTAGGAGAATGACTAGGACTAGGAGTCCCTTATTTAATTTGACTATTAGGTAGTTAAGGTTGTGACATAGGCCATGTGATTCAAGTAGGGATTTATTGAATTCTAAATGCTATTAGATATTTGATTGATGGTAGGACCAAAAGTGGGTAGACTATTCGTTTGGTTCGATTCCTAACCTTGATCATTTGTGTAATCTTATTTTCTCCCCTCTAATCATTATCACCCTATCATAAAGTCTGTATTTAATTTCCATTGGCCATAGTAATTTTTTTTTCCTAAGATTCAATATTCTATTTTCCTCTATTGAGTTTTGAGCCTAAACTGATTCAGTTATCCATATATTGATTCCTAGTCATCTTCTTTCATTTTGCAATCGTTTTATTCTCAAGATTGATACTCTCATTTCAAGGATAGATACTTACATTTTCCTATCATGATCGACTAGTTTGAATTTCTAGAAGCTCCTTTGAAATTCTTATAGACATAGTTAAAATAATTTTCGATGACTTACAATGGCAAGACAGATGCGCACTGTCGTCATTTATTTAAATTATGTAGACTGTGGGTTCACTGCAGCCAGCAGTGCACTGGCAAGGCATGACCCCTAAGTTGAAATAATATTAAGTGTAGATATCGATAATATTAAAACTATGTCCTAGTTGCATTATTTGATCCTTTGAGTTGTTATGTTAATATTGGATATAATTGATAAAGTATTAGATACCGTATACTTATTTGAGTCATGGAACCAAGAGCTTACTGCAGCCAGATGTACACTGGCGAGACATGGATTCTCGGTGAAACGAATTTGGATATGCTTACGATTTTTGAATATTATAGAGGCTATATATTTTATTGGCATATGACTATTACACCCTCATTTCAGTTTGACTTTGTACCATATTTTATTGTATATCTTCTCAATAAGCCTTGTAGTCACTTTCTTACCCATCCTATTATTTTCCTCATAGTAATCATTTAGGATATTTGATTCCTTTTCGCTAGAATCATAGTCTACCTAGATCTTGATTCTGTAATCATGCCTAAATAATTTTGCTTAACTAGTTGATCGTGCCAAAATGATTTTAATTTTGATCGTTCTTAAACGACTTTGATCATGACTAAACTATTTTGACTAATAATCTTGATCATGCCAAAATCATATCTTTTCTTGAGCTTTCAACTCAATCACGATTATACGTGACCTATTTTGATCGTTATTCTTAATCATGCTTAACTGTATCCTTTGAAATTTTGGGGACAAAATTTTTCTAAGGTGGGTAGATTTGTAAGCCAACTTTTCGATTTTTGAAATTTTTTATTTTTTATTATTACTTAAGTTTTCTAGTTAGAAAGTAATTTTTATTTCTATTATAAATATTTTTGAAAGGCAAAGAGATTTAGCGAATTTATTTTATATTTACAAAAATATGTTTTTGAATTGTTTGATTTATTATTATCAATTAATTTTAAGATTTGAATTTATAAATATATTTTGAAGTATTTGACTTATTACCATCAATTATATTATTTATATTATTTGATGTTATTTTAAATTTATTATTGATCTAGATTTGGCCAATCAAATCTAGGATTATATTTGATTTAAAGTTTTATGGAAAGATATGTTCATCAAATTCTTATTCCTATTGTGATCAATCTTGATTAGATTTGATTAATCTGTTATTGATTGCTTTAAATTTATGGAAAGGTTGATTATGTATCATACGTCTTTCCAAATTAGGAAATTGAGTCAATCTCTATCTATTTAAGGAGTCCTTATTCTTCTTCTAAAACCAAAACCCTTTCAATCCAATCCTAATTAAGGAATGGCTATCCATTATATATAACTATTGAACCTATGTCATCTCCCATATTTTCTTTTCCAAAATTCCTCTTTTTTTCGTCCAAAATAAGCCAAAATTCATCATAAATTCAGTCTCATATTTTTGAAGCTATAGCAACTTCGCAAAGTCGTTGCGACCAACTCCGGACTCCGATTCACCTCCAGTTTTTTTGTTAGAACCGTATCAAGGTTAGCTTTCCAAATCTATATTTTAATTACTGATATTTTATTTGTGAATTTTTGGAGATTTATTTGAGTGTCGGTTGTCCAAAACTCGATAAATCGCACGATTTTTAAGATTCCGGGAGATCCCGAACTCTGTTTTTCTATCCATTTTAAATTTTGGAAAGCTGACAAGAGAATATGCAACATCTAGTTTTTCTAGATATTTAGAAATTTTTTTAATATTTTATTTTATTCATTGAACTCAGATTTGACCGATAATTTATCGATTTGGTCATGATTAGCCATAACGATAACTTTGGAGTTTCTCTATATTGGGCTTATCTGGAAATCATTGGATGTTATGGATCTCAAACATCATTATCTCTTCGGACCAATTATGACTATATCTTTTGACCTATTTTGTGCCAACATGATCAAGTCACACAACAACTCTACTTAATCAAGGCAAGTACATTATTGTTTTTGTGCTTATTACATTATAATGCTATCCTTTATTGTATTTCGATTGATATCCTGTTGAGACACGCTTGTGACACGATAGGCTTGATTGTATCATTGAACGTTTATTGACTGTTTAGTGAGTCGGGAGGGAAAATGCCCATTAGATATGTGAACAAACCCCAATGAATGTTAATGTAGATAGCTAAGTCATACACCTCATGTATGGGTTAGCCGTATCAAAAATATGGATAGCTATCGTATGATGTGTCGTATTAGCCCAGTCATTCATATATCGAAAGGTATTTGGAATGCACACTATTTGTTAGTCTTCAATGTTCATGATTCAGTTGTCTTGTTCATACTTGTTCTTGCTAGTTATTTCTTGACATGTTTGTTGTTTCCAGTTCATACAAATGTTTCCATATTTTCTAATACATCTCTACTGTCTAGCTTATTTTGTATTAAGTTACATTATGCAATAGGGTTATACTTTGCTCCTTTCTTGACTGGATCGTTCTAGGTGACTTGTCGTGCTTCCTACTTTTGCACTATGGACCATAGGGGGGCGCGGGATAGAGACCTCGAAGGCCAAAACCCTAGAAGACTAGTTGGATAGAAGTGTTGATTCAATATTGTGAGATGTTGTATTTTTCTTCAAGTGTAAAACTTGTGAATATTGTAATTTTGATTTAGTTGTTGTGAATAAGCAATAAAGATAGTATTTATGTGCATTTTGTTTATTGTGGACTAGACAGTGTACTATCGCCGATACTGTGGCATAGGCTAGCCTTGGACACGCACTTGTATCCCGAAAAAACGGCTGCGGGTCGTGACATATGATGTCAGCCTATAGTGTTATACTTGATTTCTGACACGAAGGTACACGGATTAGTATATCTTGGATCCCGTCATGAGATATTATTTCCTGGATGACCCCTGTACATGTCTTGTGTTTCATATACATGTATAGACATCAATTCAGGAGTGGGCTGCCCCTCTAGTCCATGAATCCCATATCGTAATGTGACATGGTTGGATCCACTATACTAGTCGGGGATGAGAAGATATTAGTAGATTATGTGATCATACCCCCTATACTTGTGCATACCTCACCCTCCACTCATGTAGGGTATAGCATGATCTAACTTGTACTTGTGCATGGCTTTCCATATATGACTGGCCTGATCCATTACCTGTACTTGTGCATATCCAGTCATGTGGAATAGCCTGATATTGTCCCAAGTCGATCACATAATAAACTAATATCTCAAGGCACATTCTAGTATTACATGCTATATTCCAGTTATTACCTGCTGATACAAACATACATACTCATGATTACTTACAATTAATATTTGTCTATGACATGATTACTTGTATTCTCTATTTCTACATTGTTCAGTATTTCTTATCCATCATGTATTTCCATTACTTATTGTTTTATAATTTTTGTCTATTAGTTTATGTACTTCGCTCAAATCCTAACTGGATAACATTTTTCAGAGGATCTAGAGGACTTCTGTCCTACTTATTATGCACCCAAAGTGGACAAGGCTATGCCCAGGAGCCTCCTCTGGAGGCAGTACCCGTTGAGAAGGCACCATCAGTAGTGACTTATGGTTTTGTCTCCAGTTTATGAGACTTGGGATGTTATAGTTATTTGAGACATGTACTTATTTTAAGATGTTATACTCTTAGACTTTGTTGTGGACTTGAGCTATGTTATGCTATTAGAAATCTCTTGTTTATCATTTTGTATCTTTATATCATTTTGAGACATGTACTTATGTACTTATGTATGTATGTATGTATGTATGTATGTATGTATGTATATTGTCCTCATTTGGAGATGTGATACCATTGACAGGTTGTGACTTATATATTCATTAGATATGTTTGGTTAGTACTGTTGACCTAGATAGCATTCTACAGCCGATGCTGTGACGTATCCACTTACATATTGCTGGATGGAGACAAATCCACTTCCAACATAAAACTAAAAAGACGAAAATAGCAAAATAAGAATACGAGCATTAAGGGATTATCCAAGAGCATGTCATCTTCGATAGAAAGGAGAAGAACACGATCTTGGCGGCGACTCCTGCAAATAGTTAAGAAAGCACACACACACACCTAGAGAGATCACCAGGTCCTTAGAGGGACGTAACAAGATACAAAAAACATACCATATAACTGAATATAAACTGCTCAATAATAAGTCAATCGGATCATAACATGGTCTAATATTCCACCCTTGAATTAGCGTACCATCCCCCAGCCAAATAAGGACAGCAGATGTACCCTTATTCATGATAAAGTATCTCCCCATGCCACAAATCCGATATAGCATTTGGACCACAACAAGGTTCAGTAATTTATCATCGAAGTAGTGAACCACACCAACCAAACAAGGATAAGGTATGGCACACTAGTTCCTGACAAAATGCTGTTCCAAGCCACGATCAGGTATAAGTACACAGCCAAAAGTACCTATACCTAAACGGATAAGGATGCATAGTCATTCTATGCGAATGCAATTGAAGAACAAACCTCCAATACATGGGCTCTTTGGCTAAAAATTGGATCAACATGGTCCCCACTTGGGCACCAGGGGCCTCAAAGCATAATCGTTCCTCCAACGTAAGTAGCCATGAGTAAGATAAAGGGGTCGTCAACACGCATCTCCAGTGGGGCGTACGGTCACAAAGGTAATGTGTGTGGTAGCCTATACGCCAAGGATATGTCCTCCCCACCCCATGCCTATATTTTGTCTTCACAACACATAACCTCTATTAACTGCTAAGTCAAACTAATCATGCAATTCTATTAGCAGTTAATCATATCGTACGGCCTAAACGTACCAATGTACGATCGGTATGCAAGTCCGTGATCTATATGCGACTCGCGACTTCGTGGCACATAGGTGTCAAGGCCAATAAATGCGATAGAAACAAAGGTGGTCCCTTAAATCTAGGTCAAATGTGCATAAAAATAAAAAAAGAAGTAATAGAGACATAATTAAACGGTAGTTGCACCTAAACATGATTTACATAATTATTATGTAAAATATACATAAATTTATTTTAATGTACCTTGCATACAAATACTACAAATTATTTATATAATTTTTATTTTTGAAATTGATAATTTACTTGTACGAGAAATAGTAAAAATAAAATTGGCAAAAATTTCAGTGTGATATATTCTATACTTAAACGAGATAAAATATTTACATTATATTAGTTTAAATTTTTATTTATTTTTCGGTATAAAAAATCTATAATAAAACTTTTGTATAAAAATAATTAAAGACTTTGTGTTTACGTATTCGCACTCGACGTACAAATAAAAATAAAATAAATACCAAAAATAATTAAAAAACTATAGTAAAATTTTAGGAGGTTTACATTATACCCAACTTACAATAATTTTGTCCTCGAAATTTAGAAATAGCTAGGGTAGGTAGGGTTGAGGAGATATAAGAGTTTCTTGATATGAAACACAATCAATATTTAAGCAAGGAGTCAAAAACGAAATTCAATAATAAACAGGCATTTTAGCGAAAAAATAATCAATGTATATAGTTTAGAAAATTATCACTTGCATGACAACCCCTCAATCGTCTAAATTCGACCAATCCTAATATCAATAAGTGTAACCACTGCTTCAAAAAAAAAGTGTAACCTCAAACTAGGAATAACCTACTAATCGCAAATGGGATCAATAACTCAAAATTTAAAATCTAAATTCCTGCTCACTCTCATCAAAATCCTTGAAATTATTTGATCTACAAAATCATCAATATTTTTTAATACTCAACTCTTCACCTAATTTATTATTTCTTATCAAAACTTATATTCCCTAAAATTTAAAATATTAGAACTCTTCAAAAATTGAAATCTAATAATTCTCCAATCAATTTAGTCGAAAGAAAAAATCAAACTCATTTTTAACATGAAATTCATATCTCTAGAAATTTAATCCTTAAGGCTTCAAGAATGTAAAAAAATTCCATCTTCGATAATTGATTAACCTCGAGAACAAATATCATCAAAATTATCACATGAAGCTTTTCCTTAACCTCGTCGATTAATGTTTTATCCTAAATTCACATATAACCCAATCTTGTATGCGTCTCATGATCATAAGTTATCATAACCAACTATACTATTAATATTCTTTATGGGGTTCTAATCTAGCCCCATATAACTGAAGGATGTCATGATTCGATTTCCCTCTTTGCACAAGGGATTCATATAAAACAAGGTTTGCATGAATTATGGAGGAGTTAAATAAAAATCCTCAAGGAGCGAAGCAATTTGGTTGTAAGAAAAAATATGGTTGGCTCAAAGGTCGTGGTCTGGTTTGGGCAATGAAGGAGAGTTGCTAGTTAACGCACAAAAATAAAAGAATAAGTGTTAAGTCAATCAAGATCATAATAAGTAGAGACTCGTAAGACGTGGTTCCTTGAGAGAAATTAGTCTCCTAGATTAGGGCACGGTCAAAGAAATGGTTCTAATCATTCTTATGTTTCAAATGATTAGAAGGTCATGATAATAGATCTAGGGTTGAAGGAAGGACAAGTAACTCAAGTTGAGGATGTACTCACATGGTTCGGGTCGATGGCTAGCTACACTTGTGTATACACAACTATCACGGCCATAGGTGGTATGGCAAACTAAGGGGGATACTCTGTGGCTATCCTCCTTCAAGCACAAGTGTTTATTTTTCCAAAATAGGTGAAGACGAAAAAACAATAGAGAGATCGAGGGAGATTTGATTGAATGCAGATTATGGGGTCCAAAGGCGATTGAATACTTCAAAAGAGAATTGTCAAAGTAGCCGCGAATGAGATCCTAGAAGGCAAGTATATTTGTTAACTATATCTCAATCCACCTAGAATAATCATATGAAGAGTGAACCAAGTGCACTAGGCTGATCAAACAATAATACGCCGATTCTGATTAGACAATATGTTAGTGGGCGCCCATAATAAAATGTATATCCTGAACAAGCTCGATAAAAGAATAAGCTTACAAAACTAGGCTATATGGGCTAGGGACCTCTAAACTCATGAGACTATGATAAAAGAAAGTATAAATAGTTCTATTAGTTCAACCAAATCTAGGACTTATCTGGTGTCTGTTCCTCTACAGTTGTCCTAGTATATTCTTGTCTAGGGCCTTGGTCGATAATATGGGTTAGGGACCTCTAAACTCTAAAGTTTAGATAATCCTATTAGTATCCTCGAAGGAAATGCTAGGTTGTGTGGCCTTCTACGCAACTTACAAGAGTTCAACTAGTAGTGTAATAGAAAATGGAACATGTATACCTAGTATGAGTCACCTTCCTAACCTCTATTAAGAACGAAAGGAAGATATGATTCACGGTAGAAAAGGAATCTAGCAAGAAGCAAATCAAGGCAGTCAAACGAGAGTTTAAAAATTGAATCAAGGAAGGAGATCAAGCACGTGGATGAGATCCTAACTCTAATCCTATATGCAGGCTTGCTTGGTACAGTTATGTATATTGACCTGCATGAGCCACCACAAAAACATGTAACGCCCAGTCTAAAAATGCGTAGGACTAGGTATATAAGCTGTAAATACAGTATAATTACGGCAAACTAATCTCATCCACAAAATAAAAGAATAAAGCTTATTACAGAATCAAATATGAAATATCATTTTACATGTTGCTGGATGGAGACAAATCTACTACCAATATGAAACTAAAAAGACAAAAATAACAAAATAAGAATGTTACCAGCAAGGGATGATCCAAGAGCATGTCATCTTCGATAGGAAGGAGAAGACCACGATCTTGGCAGAAACTCCTGCAGATAGTCAAAAAACACACACACACACCTGAAGAGATCACCAGGTCCTCAGAGGGACATAACAAGATACAGAAAAATATGACATATAACTAAATATAAACTACTCAACAATAAGTCAATCGGATTATAACATGGTCTAATACTCTACCCTTAAATTAGCGTACCATCCCCCCAACCGAACATGGACAGGAGATGGTACCCTAATCCACGATAAAGTATCTTGCCTTGCCATAAATTCGATATAGTATCCGGACCACAACAAGGTTCAGTAATTTATCATCGAGCACTGAACCACACCTACAACCAAACAAGGACAAGGTATGACACACTAGTTCGTGACAAAATACTGTTCATAATCGCGATCAGGTATAAGTACACAAACCAAAAGTACTTATACCTAAGTAGCTAAGGACGCCTAGCTATTCTACCTGAATGAAATTTAAGAACAAACCACCAATACATGGGCTCTCTGGCTAAAAATGGCATCGGCATAGTCCCCACTTGGGCACCAGGGACCTCAAAGCATAACCGTTTCTCTAATGTCAGTGGCCATGAGTAAGATAAAGGGGTCATCAACACGCATCTCCGATGGAGCTTACTGTCACGCACAAAAGTTTATGCCCCACCGAGACGGATTTGCATAACTCTCCATGGATCGAGGTTATGCGGGAAGCTTCCAGAACATTCTAGAAGATGGCAAAAGTCTTTAGAAGATAGTGATCACTCCGAAAGGCTCCAGATCGTTCTAGGTGGCCCAAGATCCTTCTGGATTGCCCGAGAAGTTTTCTTTTATATTCTTAGGGAATAATACTGGAATATGCCATTCCAGTTATGGTAGGAAGAATAATCCCTAGAATATTCTTTCCAGAAGTTTTCTTGTAAAGCTCTATGAGCCATTATAAATAAGAGGGGAGGCCTCATTTGTTCCTCACCACCCAAAGTTATAGTCTTTTCTAGTATAGTAAAGTTTTAATCTTCCACTCTCTCTCTTTTGCTTAATATTGTTTTTAATATCGACTTAGCGATCTAGCTAAGCGGGTTCGGGAAGGCTTGTACGGGACGAAGTGCTAGCACGGGACGAAGTGCTAGCATAACACTAAGTCCGTGTCAAGTGGCATCAGAGCGAAGGTCGGTTGGTGCCATGTCGACATCCGAGAACGTCCAGGAGGGACCCACGTCGCCTAAGGAGGGGTACGCCAAGACGTACAAGAGGGGAAAGAGCAAGGAGTCTGCGGTGGAGCGTAGCCTTGCCGGTCTTGCCGAACGTGTTGAGGTCTTGGAGACGGGTTCGAGGTACATGAGGATGTGCATCGGCTCTGTGGAGCAAAGCAACACGAGGCTAGAAAGGTACTTCGATGGGCTGGAGAGTGACGTCACTTCGTCCATGGCAATCTTTCGGGAGCAATTCCAAGAGATCCAATCCGCACTTGAGGAGGAGCTCAAGGAGAATCGTGCGGAGATTGAAGACTTGCGTAGGAAGGTCCAAGGCTACGAGGAGCTGAAGACCGTGGTCGAGAGCTGCGGAGAACTCAAGACCAAAGTTGCCATCTTGGAGAAGGCCATTACGAACGGTGGACCTTCGAGTAGGGAGGCACCGAGGCGAAGGAAGATCCCTGAGCCAAAATCCTTCAGCGGGGTGCGTGATGCCAAAGAAATTGAGAACTTCTTATGGAACGTGGAGCGATACTTCAAGGCATTGCACATCAACGATGACGCCGAGAAGGTGGTATTGCTCCACTCTACTTCACAGACGATGCGATGCTGTGGTGGCGTCGAAGGTACACGGAAGCCGAGTAGGATTTGTGTTCATTAGAGACTTGGAAGGATCTTAAGTAGAAGATCAAGTCCCAGTTCTATCCAGAGAATGTAGAGTTTACAGCGAGGCAGTGCTTACGGCAACTCAAGCACACCGGGACGATCAAGGAGTACATCGCGGAGTTTACATGCTTGAAGCCCGTGATATCTAGCATGAGCGAGGAGGATCGTTTGTTCTACTTTCTTGATGGACTCAAACCTTGGACGGCTCAAGAATTATAGCGACAGAGGGTGCAAGACTTGAACACCGCCGTGGCAGCAGCTGAGCGGCTCGTCGAGTACATGTGGGATGATAATGATGCCGAGGCCAAGCCAAAGTCCACCAAGAAGAATGGTGGGGAGAGCAGGAGAGCTCTCCTAAGGAGGGTTCATCTGAGCGGAAGAAGTACGAGAAGGTCCAACCCGAGCGAGTTGTTTCATACTTCATATGCGGAGAGAAGCACTTTGCTCGGGATTGTCCGAGGAGGAGCATGCGTATGAATGTCGTCTAAAGCGAGGAGGTAGAGGACTATGAGTGCGAAGTAGAAGCGCACATGGGAGCGTTGCGCTTACTCAACGCCGTGAAGACCAAGTCTGCTGTGTCGAGGACTCCGTGCAGGGAGCTCATATACGTTGATGTGAGGATCAATGGCATGAGCACACGGGCGTTGGTTGATACGGGCACCACTCATAACTTCATTACGGGCGCGGAAGTCTGTCGCTTGGGTCTAGCCTTGGAGGAATATTCGGGCACGATGAAGGCAGTCAATGCGGAGGTACGCCCCGTGTAGGGGGTAGCCAAGGGGGTCCGCATTGCGGTAGAAAATTGGTCGGTTGTTGCCAATTTCACCGTTACGTCGCTGGATGACTTCAAGATGATACTGGGCATGGATTTCCTTTTCGCGGCTAAGGCGATTCTGATGCCACATTTGGAAGTTGTCGGTTTTATGGAGGAAGGCTCATCGTGCATGGTGAAAGGTGCATGAGGCAAGCCTTCGAAGGGGAAAGCTATCTCTACTATTCAGTTCAAGTGAGGTGGCAAAAGGGAGACGACATACCTAGCGGTGCTCGAGAGAAAGGAACACTTCGAGGAGGAAGGCCTTTCATGCGAGACCAAGGGTGTTACAAAGGGGCGTCCCGAGGAGCCACTTCCGCGGAGGAAGGTGGACCGTGCTACCAGGTCTGGAAGAATTTACCTGAGAGACTATTCAGAAGGCCAGGAGAACCCTGTTCTAGCTCTAGAGACTCCTCCAGCATCATCTTCTCCTGCTGTTAATGTTCCATCAGCTTCATCACCTCCAGTGGAACCAACTCCTCCCAAACCAACGACAGCTGACAAAGGAAAACAACTATCCGCTTTGACAAAGTATTGAAGAAGACTCCAGTTCTAGGACTTGAGCAGCCATATAACTTTGATATACTGGCTCAACTGGCTAATACCCCGGCAAGGTTATCAATTTTTGAACTGCATCTCTCAAAAGAAACTCGAGAGACGTTGAGTGAAGCTTTGATGCAAGCTGATACTTGTCTAGCACTCCTCAAGAAGCCAGAGGAGGAGCCTGTAACTTGCTTTCATTGTCATAGTGTGATGGAGCTGATGCCCAATATCACCTTTACACAAGATGATATGTTGCTGGAAGATAATCGTCATGACCGACCCCTCTACTTCACAGGATATGTTGATACTATAAGGTTGATCGTATCTTGATCGACCCTGGGTCTGCGCTCAGCATCAAGCGAAAGACTTTACTAGATGTCTTAAAGATTATTGTACATAATCTTTCGATAACTATCACGACAATCCTGGGATTTAATTCTGGAAGAAGTGAATCTTTGGAAAAGATCCGCCTAAAAGTTCAAGTAGGCAATCTTCGTACAAAGGTTACTTTCTATGTGATCGACAATCATGGCTCTTATAATGCTTTTCTAGGAAGACCCTTTCTACATGAGCATAATATTGTACCATCCACTCTACACCAATGCTTCAAATATGTAGACGTCAATGGAGAGGTCCAAAAGAAAGTAGATGACCTAAATCCTTTCAAGGGCATTAAAGCATATTGTACTGATTCTCGGATGTACAAGAAAGAATTCATGAAGGTTGTATTAGCAATGGATAGTGAGGAAGATCAGAAAGATAATTCAAAAGATATTCTCATAATCCCTGTTAAAAGACGTACTACTCATCCCTGTTCTTCTCAGGCATTGACTATCCATCTTTTCTCACATAACAAACAGCTTCCTGCTGTAGAAAGAGAACAAGGAAAGCTCACCTCTTCTGATCCTCTTGTTATTGACCTTCGTCGTAACAAATCTTGTCCTTCTCCTCCTCTGGTTATCAACCTTCCTAAGCCTTTTGTTAAGGCCAAGAATCCTTCCTCTTCTCCTCTGGTTATCAAACTTACTAAGCCTTATGTTAAGGCTAAGAATCCTATTGTAAATGATGATGTACAAATCAATAAAGTAGCATATCCTTTACAGTATACTGATGTTCTTTGTTATACTCGATGTTATTTAGAAATGTTAGATAACTTCGAACCACTTACCATAGGGGCAGTTCAACCTCTCCAAGATGAAATATTGCTCGAGCCAATGTAGGACTCCTTCTTCTTAGTTCCTTCCAGGAAGAAAGATGAACTTCCTATACTTTTTAGTAAAGGAACAGAACAGAAGATCATGCCCAATGATGAAGAAGAAAATCACGATAACGGAAGACTTCAACTATGTCGTTATAGTCAACAACCAAAAGATATCATTCAAAAGATGGGCTATAATTTTAAAGCTGGTCTCAATGGTGGTAAAGGAAGGCAAACTCCTATTCGTATCCCTGCTTCTAAAGAAAAATCACAACAATATTACAGCAAAAAAAACTGGGGATTGGGTTATACCTCGCTAATTCTGACTCCAGAAGCCTCCAAATTCGATAAAGAAGAACGATCTAACTCTTCTAATTCTGTTTCATGGGATTCAGACACCAGTGTAGGGCACGTCCATCGAGTGACTTTATCTTCCAATATGGTAACTGCTGACTTCTCGGAAGACGGTGAAGACTTTGCTGAAGCCTCTGAATCTGATCCTTGGGCACAAAAGATGGATGCTCAATAGGAGCTTCGCTTCGAGCAACGTGAGCAACCTACCGAAGATCAGTTGGTTCAAGTCGATGTTGGAGATAAAACTTTTCCAAAACCTATTCGTCAGCAAAAGCCTCCCTGAAGCGGATAAACAAGAATTGATCCAACTCATTAGGGAGTACATTGATGTATTCGCTTGGAGCTATGAAGACATGCCAGGATTAGATCCCCAGATTGCTACCCATAAACATAACATTCTGCCGAATGTAAGGCCAATCAAGCAACAACAACGTCAATTTCGACATGACATGATGGACATCATAGAAGCCGAAGTCAAGAAGCTCATTGCCTGTGGCTTCATCAGAGAAGAACAACATCTGGACTGGGTGGATAATATTGTCCCAGTTTAGAAGAAAACAGGGAAGGTCGGAGTCTGCATCGACTTCAGAGACCTTAATGAAGCTTGTCCCAAAGATGAATTTTCTCTTCCAATCACTGATGTCATGATCGACAATATTTGTGGACTTGAACGTATATCTTTTATGGATGGATTTTCAGGATATAATCAAATCAAGATGCATCCAGAAGATGAGAAACATATATTTTTTTGCACTCCTCTTGGAGTTTATTGCTAGACTGTCATGCCGTTTGGTCTAAAAAATGCTAGTACAACTTATCAGCGGGCCATGAGTACTATCTTTCGTGATCATTTATGAAAGACGTTTGAATGCTATGTAGACGATATTGGTATCAAATGTCATCTAAAGGAAGACCATATTCAAGACTTGTAAACTATATTCGATCTAATGTGCCAGCATTAACATAAAATGAATCCTACCAAGTCATTCCTGGGAGTCTTTAGTGGCAAATTTCTCAGATTCGTTATTACCTCTAAAGGTCTACACCTAGACCTAGAGAAAATTAAAGCCATTCAAGAGATGCGTCCTCCACGCAACCTAAAAGAGCTACGAGGATTCCAGGGATGGTTTGCGTACATCAGTAGATTCATCTCAAATCTCTATGTACACTGTAGATCGTTCACTCAACTCATGAAGAAAGGTGTATCTTTTATTTGGACTGATGTATGTCAACCAGTATTTGAATATATAAAGCGGTACTTGATGAACCCTCCAGTTCTAGTGCCTCCAGTCTCAGGAATATCCTTCCTGATGTATGTTCGAGTGATGAACCATTCATTAGGTGCTTTATTAGCTCAGAAGAATAAAGAAGGTCATGAACAGGCTATCTATTATCTTAGTAGTACAATGATTGGAGCTGAACATCGATACACCCCAGTAGAAAAAGAATGCCTAGCTTTGATGTTGCTGTTCAAAAGGCGAGACATTACATCACTGGCTAAACTATTCGTGTTATTTCTAGAGTTAACCCTCTCCGGGTCTTGATGAAGAAGCCCAGTATACTTAATTCCAGACTTGCAATATGGGCCATATTATTAGCATAATATGATATGGTTTATGTTCCTCAAAAGTTTGTTAAAGGTCAAGCTCTTGCTGACTTTCTGGCAGCTCATCCAATTCCCGAAACGTCTAAACTCTACGACGAGATTCCAGACGAAACTTTGGAGTCCAACATGATTTCAGAAGAAATTCTTACATGGCGTATATTCTTTGATGATGCATCCAGAATCGGACCCAAATTTGCTATTGTCGCTGGAGTTGGAATCGTCCTCGTCTCACCTGAAGGGTTAGCTATTCAAAGAGCTTATTCTTTAGATGAGTCGTTTTCCAATAATGTGGCTGAATACAATGCTCTGCTCATTGGTCTCCAATTGGCTAAACAATTAGATATTGAGTATCCTGAAGTTTACGGAAACTCCAAACTGATTGTCAATCAAGTTAGAGGCATGTACAAAGTCCGACATCAAGATCTGGTTCCATATCATGATGCAACGATCAGGATGGCTACTTCATTCAAAGGCTTCTTCATCGAGCATGTACACCAAGCGTGTAATATAGAGGCTGATGCACTCGCTAATCTTGTAGCAGTATTAGCAATTCCAGTAAAAAGGCAACAAATGATCATCATCACTAAATAGAGAGTTATTTTGCGTCGAGAATAACTCAAATATTGAAGTCAACAACTGAAACATGGAATTCAACAATTCGATTGAAGTCTGTACTATCAGTGAAGATTGGAGGACTCCTTTCATAGACTTTGTAGTCCATGATATCTTATCCGAAGATTCTAAGGAGGCTACAACAATTCGTCGGCGGTCACTCAGATTCTATTATAATCATGCTACAAAGACACTCTACCGACGAACATTTGATGGCTTACTCCTACGCTGTCTCACAGGAGTGGAAGCAAAATAAATACTTCATGAATCTCATGATGGTGTTTGTGGTGCACATTAGTCTAGTCCTAAACTACAGGATCATATTCGCCGTAAGGGCTACTATTGGCCATCGATGATATCTGATGCAATCGAGTATGCAAGGAAGTGCCGAGCATTTCAAATCCATGCTGACTTCATCCATCAACCATCAGAATTTCTTCACCCGACGGTAGCATCATGGCCCTTTGAAGCTTGGGACATGGATGTTACTGGTCCTATTAACCCTCTATCGTCTCGAGGACATCGTTCATATTAGCCATAACTGATTATTTCTCAAAGTGGACTAAAGCAATCATTCTAGCTGAAGTCAAGACTAGCAGTATTATAAACTTCATCAAACATCATGTGATCTACAGATTCGACATTCCTCGGCAAATCATTCATGATAATGGGCCACAATTCATCAGTCAGAAGTTCACTCGATTCTGCGATGACAACAGGATTAATAATATTGCTTCTACAGCTTATAATCCTGCAGCTAACGGGTTAGCAGAAGCATTTAACAAGACCATCATCAAACTCCTTAAGAAGTTTATTTCTACCAACAAATGGAACTGGAGTGAAAAGCTTAAAAAATGTCTATGGGCTTACCGTACTACTGTACGTACTCCTACAGGCTACACACTTTCTCTTTGGTATATGGATGCGAGGCCATCTTACCATTGGAAATCCAGATCCCTTTCCTAAGGATTTCCATTGCCAATGAACTCACAACAGAAAACAATGATCATCTTCGACTTCAGGATCTTGAAGTACTTGACGAGAAACAGCTCCTAGCTCAACAACATATTAAGTTATACCAAGCTTGTCTATCAAAAACCTTTAACCGTAAAGTCAAAGGTCGAACATTTCAGAAATGAGAACTAGTTCTAACCGTCAGATGTCCTATGACTATGACGTACATGAGCAAAGGCAAATTCGAAGAGAAGTGGGAAGGACCCTACATTGTAAGCAAAGTTTTCTCCAACGGAGCTTATCAATTGACTGGTTTGGACGGTCGAGTCACCGTGATGCCTATCAATGGCAAATTTCTCAAGAAATACTATGTATAATAACACATCAGCACAAAAACCAAAATTCCTTTTATTGTAATAGTTCAAACAGAAGGAAATACATAAAATCAACGAGGACCAGAGCCCTCATGATCGAAGACAAAGTTTGCAAGAAGTTCGAAGACATTATTGTCCGATGACACCAGTAGTTCACAGGCAACCTTCCACAGAGCTTCTTCTTCGGCAGTACTTCCAGGCTCCACCAGTTCGGCAAGAATATCCTATTTTGGTTCAGGAACAGCCGAGCTTTCTTCTACTTATGGCTTAATGGGTGGCGAAGGCTCGTCGGAATGAGTGTCGATGGCGGCTTCGAACTTTGGGATGGCCTCAGCCTCCTTGGGTGCATCTTTGGAAGACATTTGCAATGAAGGGACAGGCATGGGTAACATTCTTAAAAGTTTCGCACTATTTATAGACTGAAAGGCCAAAATAGTCTGTCGCACGAACCGAAGCGACTTTCCTCGAAAATGCATGTCCGTTCATTCATCTCCTTTTATCTCATGAAGAGGTCTTCATTTATTGTCTATCTTGAAAACCGAAGCGACCTTTCCTCAAAAGGGCATGCTTATTCATTCATTAATCTTTTCGTCTTTATTCACCTCGTGAACGAACCTACATTTATTATCGTTTATTTACTTTCTCGTAAATAAAGCCAGAGATAATAAATACTCAAAATCCCCCATGGAGTGCATCCAAATCATTAATTCTGTCATTTGAAACCTAGCTATTTTAAAAGGTACCTTATCTTTATGATAAATCAATATTATCACAGATATCCTCTTTTTAGACATGATATCCTGTCTTTGAGTCCCAGCTGGCTTGAAGATCATCAATAGAGAAATGAATTCACGTCCACATTACCTCTGAATTCTATTTTATATATCAAATGACTTATCACGTCCATATTAGCTCTGATAAAGTTATCTTTTGAAATAATGATATTCCAAGAATTATATTCTGCTACGTCCACATTACCTCTGAGCAGATATAATGAATATTGTTGTTTTCCACAAAGAAATATGTCACGTCCAGTACCTCTGAATATATTTCCTATTCTATTACTTATATCTTTTACAAGGTATACAACAAGTAATGGAACCACAAAAATCATTTCATTAATTATGTTTCAAAATACATCATGCAAAAAAAGTGAGAAAAGAGAGGAGATAGAACTTTTTTTTAGTTGAGAAGAATTCTAACTTTTGGTAAAAAAATCAAAGAGATCGAAGAGTACGGCTATTTATAGCTTTGTGAACGAAACCGATCGCGCAACTTGCGCTGAAAAGTCGGGCTCGAGTTTGACTGGTGCAACCCAGACAAAACTATTCTAATTCAAAGTATTTCAAAAATTTGACGTCTTTTCAAGTTTCAAAAACTTTGAAGGGGGTCTTGTAGAGGCTAAAAAATTAAGCTATGCTACTCACCCAGAAGTTATCTCATCAAAATGCATCATATCAATAGGTTGTGCCATATCAGGTTGCGCCTACATCAAGTTGTGCCACATCAGGTTGCGTCCATCTCGGGTTCCACTAGAGACACGTGGCAGTTTTCTCGAAAGACTATAACAACATCATCATTTCCTGACAACTGACAGCATGTATATCAAGAAAAATCCGTTCGAATCCTGCACAACACACGCTCGAAAAGATTTGGTCAACTAGCAGTTTGCATAATGTGTCAGTGTGCAAGGTTGTACTCAGGCGCAAGTTGATACATTGAGCCCCCATGCAACCTGATGAAGCTTGCACAATATGATCGAGTTAATATCTAGAGCAGGGTGACATGGCGCGTATGTCACTAACTTCGTAGAACGTGTCCACTATATTGCTCATGACCATGCGCATCTCACTCAAATGATGCCACACGTCCACAGTAGTTAGTGTAACCGCTCGCGCAAGTTGCTACATTGTGCCCCCGCGTAACCTAATAAAGCTTACACAATGTGATCGAGTTGACATCTAGAGCAGGGTGACATGGCACGCATGTCAATAACTTCATAGAATGTGTTCACTATATTGCTCACGACCTTGCGCATCTCACTAAAATGATGCCACGTGTCCACAGCAGTTAGTGTAACCGCTCGCGCAAGTTGCTACATTGTGCCCCCATACAACCTGATGAAACTCACGCAAGGTGATCAAATAGTATCCAGAATAGGGTAACGTGGCACGCAAGCTACTAACCTCGTAGAACGTACCTACTACACTGTCCACGACCACGCGCATCTCAATCAAACGATGCCACGCATCCAAAGCAGTTGGTGTAACCGTTCACGTAAGTGAACAGGCACGCAACCTAAAGCTCACGCAACCCAGAATAACTGCTAAAAAGTTATTTCTAGAACTCTATAAATGGAGTTTCAAATTAGTATCAAAGGATGACGAATGATCATAATCTCCTGCTAAAGTGCTGTTGCATCCTACAGAGGCTCGTGTCTTCGATATCATATCGTCCAAGGGATAAATTGATCGTCTTCTGATAAGATTTCTATAGTTGTACTTCCCCAGAAATCAATTGTACTTTTTATACTCTTTCTCAGTTTGTAGAAATTAAAACCTCTTTTATTTTTTGCAAACAATCACCCACATCACGCACGATCACCACCATCATCATCAATCACATCGCCACAACCGAGCACACCTATCACCATCGATGCATTCCATACACTGTGTGTGCCGATTCATGCTACTCTGGGCTGCCTTAGACCCCGTGCTGCCACCATCAGCGTGTGCCACTACCAAATCTACTGCTGCATGTGCCGATAAGGCCGCATCTATCATCCTTCTTCGTCGAGCCCCACGATGTCGGTTGCCATGACTGGTGTTCCTCGTCGCATTGCTAATTAATCCAGCACCGCCTCGACCGAGTCTCTAGATCTATTTCGACAGATCCTATAGTTGTGCTCTCTAACGCCGACGACCAATCGCCGTGCCGAGCTCTCCTTTCCTCGGGTCCCCGCCGTCAACCAGATCCGGCGACCCCAGACCGCTGCTGCTCCAAGCGCATCTGCCATAACCAGATCCAAGCACCTGGCCGCACCATGACCGAGGTGAGCTTCGTTGGCCCTTATTCTTCCCCCTTTCGATTCTTATTATGTCCTCTCTTTCTCTCTCTTGATGACTTTCTTCTTCCTCCTCTTGGTCTTTCTCTCTCCAACTATCTCTCGATCTCTTTCCACTCTCTCTTTCTCTCGGTTTCAATCTCTCTCTTCTCTTCTCCCCCACTCTCTATTTATAAATATCTATTTGTTACTAATTATGGGAACAGTATAAATGTTTGTAATATATATATATATATATATATATATATATATTTTTATATATATATATATATATATATATATATATATATATTGGGCTTTCCAGCCCTACAATATTTATGTTCATTTCAAATGGGCTCTTAGACCTATATTGTTTGCCGATTATCAAAATGGATTATTAAACCCTAAATTATTTAGTAACTATTTAAAATAGGATTTTAACCCTATATTCGTTGTTTTTATTATCTAAAATGGGCTACTAGCCCAACATTATTTACTATTTATTTTAATTTGGCTTTTAGCTCCATATTATTCAAGTAGAACCAAATGGGCCTAGAGCCCTACATATTTAGTATTTTTTTTCTAAATTGGGCCCTTACCCTAAAATTATGATTTATTAGTAAAGCCCTAAAGGTGCATTTTTATTTATTATAAATGGGCCTTGACCCTAAATTCAATAGGCCTAATTAAATAGCATAAAAGACTATAAATATAATTATAGGCATGGGCTTTGGGCCCTAGATCGTATTTGATCAATTTTAGATTGAACAATTATTTTAACCGTAGCCTTCTTAATACTATTAGCAAATTTTAAATGTTTCTAAATAATAGTTTCTTGCCAAAGTAGTATTATTGGGTATAATATATGACTAAGCCCTAAGTCGATTCCCTTTTTGACTTAATTGATCAAAGCATGATCATGACTAATCATATTTCATTTTGTCTTTTCAACACAGACTTACATCCTAAATCGCAATTTTCGTACTCAACGATAATATCAGGCATTCTTATTTTTAGACAATCTTGGAATATCTTTACTATGATCATCTCATAAAATTTGGGAACCTTATGATCTTCGGCATAATCATAATACGTTTGGGATTAATTATGGTCGTTATCTTTTGATACTGTAACCCATGTTCCCGAATTTTTTTAAAATTTTTACTTATTTTATTAATTTTAAATATTTCTTTGTTAGAAAATAATTTTTATTTGAATTTCTACCAAAAAAATAGGTACTTTAAATGACAAAAGGACTTGCCAAATTATTTTTTATAAGATTTTATATTTAATATACTTTAGAATTATCTGAATTAGTATTTATTTTAAAGATTTAGATTTATCAAATCTGTTTTAGATATTATTTGATAATATTAGATATTATATCTTTGATTATTATTTTGATCATTGAGATTTGAACCAACAATGATTTAACTGATTTAAATTTATGGAAACATTTACTATTGGATTCCAAATCCTTATCTATCTAGGAGGACTCCACCCTATTTAAAAGGAGCTTTCCTTTGCCTTTTCCCATAAACCCAATATGTTTGTGAAACGTAGCCAATCGTCATTATCATCATAATCATAATCATATCTTTGTCCGTGTATTGGTGTGTTACAACCTCCATCTAGCCCACCATAACCATGTATTTGTGTCTGTACATCATGTCCATTTTCATCCATTCTATTCTATTATTTTACAGTTATAGTCCATCTACATGCCCGACAATCCTGAAGACGACACCAGTTTTCCATGTGACCGATGTCACGCAGGACATGATACAACCCTAAACTAAACCTTAACCCTAACCCTCTGTACTGTCGCCCATGTCAGGTAAACTTCGGCCTTTTATTCCTCTACTCTGGTGATCATAACCTTCGACAACACCAAAACCCTTGTCCTCGGCCCCGTCACCACCCGAACACACCAGATCCCTGACCAACCAGCCACTCCTTCTCCACCAAACCCCCATCCACCGCTCACTTCTCGGCCGAACACCCTCTATTCCATCAGCCGCTCGATACCACCCCGGTTGAAACTACCAGGTCGCGGCCGTCGACTCGCCGTGCCCGATCTTTTTTCTGCCAGCATAGACCAACGTTACTTACATCAAGCAACGACCACCTCCTTGTGGTTGACCGGAAGTCGAGTCGCCGCCACCGTCGATCTTTACTCGAGCGCCACCCATCGTCTCCGCAACTCCTCCCTTCAGATCCGCTCTCCACCGGCGACCCCAGCCTCCGGTGTCCACCCTCCGTGCCAGCATTTCGAGACCGCATCTCCGCACGGAGCCGACCTGTCATGTGTCATCGTGCCCACATACACAGAATCTTCTCCTAGCAGCTGCACCACGCACTTCCGCCTTCAGTCGATGAAACCTCTTTCCGGAGCCTCCCTCGGCGAAGTCTCCACTGGATTTCCTCTCTATCTCTATTCCTCAAATTCTTCTCTCTCGCTCTCTGATCTATTTCTCACTCTTCCCTCTCTTTTTTTCCATGGAGGAGAATAAGGATTAAGGTTTTATTAATATTTATATTTATTATTATTATTATTATTATTATTATTATGTATTATAGAAAGCTTAGTAAGTAATAACAGTATAAATATATTAAATGTACTGGATACATTGGAAGTGTTGAATGTTTGTATATTTATTATATTAAAGTATAATAATCAGTATGCATACGTATTAGTATATATATGCATATATTATTATAAGTAGTATTATTATCATTATTATTGTTAATATCATAATATTATCTTAGTTAATATTAATAATTATATATACTAATTTTTCTAAATGATATTGTAATAAAATATAGTATTGGGCTTAGGCCCTAACTTGATTTTGAAATTGGATTTAGAAATCCTAAAAGTATTATTGTATTATTTTCTATTTGACTAAATTAAAGTTTTGACCTTGATTTCTATATTTTTCAAGTTTAAATAATAACATATAGTTTCCATAAACTATAAATAATTTCTAAAATGGTTATATATATATATTAATGCAAATTCCTTCGATTATTGAACCATGATTGTAACTTTCGATTATTTCCTATTTATTTGTGAATCCTGACTTCTTATACAGACCCTTGGCTATTTAGACTATTCTGGACGCAATAGTGCGGTCTGTCCCACCATTAGAGATCATCTTGTGATGTTTTAGCATATGTATGTGTCGACATGATCGTGTCGCACACGTCGACTGCAACATAAGGCAAGTACACTATTACTTTATGTCTTAGTATATTATAATGTTATTCTTCGTTGTGTTTTTATTAGTTTAGACACAGTTGTGATATAATAGGACTAGTTGTACCATGATTGTTATTATTATTATTGTTTAGTAAGTTGGAAGGGAAAATACAAAGTAGGTATGTGAACAAAACACGGATAGCTAAGTCATACAACTCACGTATGGGTTAGCCGTATCTTTTATTGTGGATAGCGATCTATATGATATATCATATTAGCCTAGCCGTTCACATGTCAAAATTTATTTCACACAATGTCTGTTAGTCTTACTTATTCATGATCATTTTCTAATTATCTTGTTTATATATATTCTTTCCAGTAGTCTTCTTATATGTGTTTTTAATTCATATACATATTTTCTTTATTGCTATATTGCATCTCTATCTAGTTTTATTTTGTGCTGAGTTATACTATTTCAATAGGGTTGTACTTTGCTCCTTTTTTTATTCGATATATTGTAGGTGAATTACTATTTTGCACTTGGGACCCTTCTGGGGGGAGATAGAGACATATGAAGGCCAACCTTAGATTCTAGATAGATTAGATAGTTTTTGAATTTGAAGATTTAGTGGGTTTTTTTCTGAATATTATTTTGATGTATTATTGGATTCGTAAATTGAATAATTATTGTGAATAAGCAAATAAATATAATTTTGTATATTTGAGATTGACATTGAGGTCTAGACAATGTATTACCGTCGATGCTGCAGCGTAGGCTGGACTTGGCCACATATCATATCCTGAAAAGCAGGAGCGGGTCATGACAGATACTTTCCGTATTGACATGTTCGTGTCGTTTACGTCGACAACAAATAACCAAGGCAAGTACTCTAAACCTATGTTACTCATTTTTTAAATATTGCTATAAATGCTTGTGTAGTTAGCATAACATTATTTAGTGACACTTGTAGCTTATACATCGTACTCTTTATTCATATGCCACGATTTCTTAATTTTATGATCATTATGATCGTACCTTATGATTTATGATCGTGACTTTATGATCATTTCGTGTCGTGACTTGTTTATTGAGCACATAGATACCTTAGTATACATATGGGTTACCTAGAATCATCCCATTAGTCTTGCTTGCCTACTAACAGGCGCACATCACATGTGCATCATGCCGTATCTTACATCCTAGCCGCCCACATGTGGAATACGGTATTTCAAACACCTAGAATAAATATATTTTTAAAGTCGTACCATGTTAGTCTTGATGATTAGCAAGTTATTGTTAGCCATTTATTGACATGGTCATTATTTTATCTAGTTCCTTATAATTTCCTTGGCTACTTGTCTATTCTTTTACTTGGTTTCATAACTATTACATATATTCATACTTAGTATTTGGTTATGGCTAACATTTGTATAAGTGGTACTTGCTCCAATTATGACTGGATAACTAATTTTAGGTGTTGTCGATGATCGTTATACCTTTCTTTGGACCCTTCGATTGCACAATGATCCATAGGCCCTGGAGCTATCCCGTTAGGGACATGGCTATCTTTGCTATTTTTACTTTTTATTTAAGACCCGAGATCGGCCTCTCATTTTCTGGTGGTAGGAGCAAATTTCGTCTATCGAAAGAGGAAGATTATTCGTTCCATTTTCTAGTTTATTTTTATTTGCTACCGGATTTATCTCTGGGAAACACCTGATTATGTTGTATTAATTATGACCAAACACTTGAAATCTATTGTCATTTTATTTTTGTTTGCTTTTCCATATCTTTCTATTTTAGCTACTGTGAATGAGTTGTACTATTAATCATGTGATCTTGAGGTATAAACAATACACTACCGTCGATGCTGCGGCATAGGCTGGGCGTGCCTTACAACTCGTGCCCTAATATGTTGGTGTGGGTCGTGACACGTTCGGGGCAGCCTCATCCTACTCAAAGGCCATAGCGAAAGCTCGTCCCTCTTGTGGTGCTCCCCTCCACTGCTGTTGGTGATGGGTGAACCTCTACTACTGAGTGGGGAGAGGTGGTCCCCTCGGTGGTGGCACAGGTGGTCCTCCAACTCCACTGGGTTCTGTGGCTAGTCCAAGAGCAAGACGAGCAGCAGCCTGCTGGCAATCTCTCATCTGATGACCTGGCGATTCTCAAAACAAGCGAAGCCCTAACCTCTTGTAGTATACATCAAACTGATGACCTACCGATGGCAAAAAGCACAAGTAATCGTCGTCTGGGTCTGTCTCTATAGCTGGGGTACATAAGATCTGGGAGGATGAAACTACTGCTGGGTTGCAGAATGCTGAGGTTGAAGCGGCCTCGCTTGTGCGTTGGGTCACTTCAATGGGCCCTGATATAGCTGTGGGTGCCTGCATCTTTATCTCTCTTGGTCCAGGGCTACATGTCCTTTTCGACTCCTTAGGCAACGCTGAGGATGTCCTTATAGGTGTTGGCCCGGCTGGTAGTGACAGCTAAGCAAATTTTTTGAGACAGTCCCTTCTTGAACCGGCGGGCTCGTTCATATGGTGTACGAAATAGTGACTCCGCAAAATGGCTTAGTCAGCTGAACTCTGCCGTGTACTCATCAACTATCATACAGCCCTGCTCTAGTGGCTCAAACTGGCTCTCGAGGGCATCTCTAGCGACCTCTAGGAAGAACTTCTCCTTGAACAGCCTTATGAAGTCTGTTTAGAGAAGTCCTGGGGCTAGTAGCCGTGCCTCATTTTGGTACCAGCATGGGCAATATCAAATATTGCATGTTGGCTGCCTCAATCTTGTGGTCCTCAAAAATGTAGGCGACCTGGAGTAGCCTCTAAACATTCTCTAGCCACTCGTCGGCGTAGAGAATCTGTTGTCCTGTATAGATCCAAGGGCCCAAGATTCTTTAAATCTCTAGTGGTCCATGGTCTTATTGTTGTTGTCTTCCTAGTCCAAAGTGCATCGATGCTGCTAGCTCAGAAGAGCGCTGCCTTATCGCTTGGGAGTCAATGAACATCTGGAAGACTCCATTCAACTGAGTACTATCAATAGTGATAGTCGGGGTGGCAGGAGGTGGCGGAAGCTCAGGAGCCTAAAGTTCAGGAAGCTTGATAAACCTTATGTTGCATGTTTGAACCATCCTTAAAAAGAAATAAAAGAGTGATTGTTCCATTCAATATGGCCTAAATTAACTAGTAGTAGAAAAAGTAAATGCTTTAATTTTCCCAGACCTCGGCTATGATGCTACAATTAGGATGAGACATGCATGGACCACCACTAAAAACATGTCACAACCCACTCCCAGGTAACTGGATACGAGTCGGACACGCCTAGCCTACATTATATAGTAAGCTGTACTAAACCTCATAAAATCTCCAAATAGCATGATCAATACATATCATCACAACTGCTAATACGTGCCCAAAACATATCAGTATACACCACCATATCAGTAGTCATTTATTACACCTTTACAAGATATGCCAGAATAAATTTGGAAAAAAATAAAGGTGTCAACCATATGTACAAAACCGTACCACAAAACCCAAATAATACAACATCAAAATCCCCGCAAATCCTCGAGTCTCATCCAAAGCTAAATCTCTGGAGCGGCTCGTAAGTCTTGAGTTGTAGCTCTATGCTACTCAACTAAGGTCTCGGGCCCTGGCCCATAGAATGTAGGGCAAATGTCCTCGAGCTCACCTGCAATAGATCTAGTCAGTAAAGCAGCAAACTATAATCTACAACAATAAAACAAGTACAACATATGAACCAGTAAGGTGAAATGAGATATGACTAACATGAACCATAAATGCATAAGTCTACTAAATATATAACATGTAGCAAGAAGGTTATGACAAGTGATTTGAAATACATACAAAAACTTGTGACCGGCTGGACAAAGTACATGAATAAAGGTACGTCTAAATCACACATGCACAGTTGTGTGATTAGGCTATCCACATGACCTAACGAGTGGTTTGGCTTTGGTCATATATTCGTAGTATTTTGCCTACCTAAGTACAAGTATCAGACAAAAACACATGATAAGAAACAGAAGCACATGATCAAGTCGTGTAACAACGTATCCAACATGAAACAAGTCACCACATAAAGTAAATATAACAAAGTCATAAAGGTACTTGCCTTGTCCTAGAAGATCAGGTATAATAGTACAAATGTTGCTAGGTCCACCTAGAGTAGGTTAAGAATTGGTTAGATTCTAAATGATGGTAATTAGCTAACTATTTGCTAACTAATTAACTAATTAGCATTAATATACTAGCTATGCTAATATCAACATTTACTATTATAAAAACATTTTTAACATATTGATTAACATAAACTAATATCTGTTTATAAAATATTTTAGGTAGCAAAACAACTTTAATTAAAACAATTACTATATATTAACAAGAAAAATATTTGCTAATTCTAGATTTAAATCGTTTAAAAAACTTTATAATTAGAAAATATAAATTTTAATAATAATAATAATGATGATGATGATGATGATGATGATGATGATGATGATGATGATGATGATGATAATAATAATAATAATAATAATAATAATAATAATAAAATAATAATTTTATTTTTATTTTTATTATAATGATAATAATAATAAAAATAATAATTATTATTATTACAATAATAATAATGATAATAAAAATAACAATAATAATCATAATCATAATAATAATAATAACCAAGCCTAAACAACTGTTATTGGCCTAGCCCAGATCCTTTTTTTGTTTTTTGTTTTGCTGGCCAGCCCGGCCCATTCTAACCTGGCCAGCCAATTATCCCATCCCAACAATGTAACCGCCACTTTTCACCTTAGAGGTATTTTGGTATTTTGCATGTTGCTAATTACATAGTTATTATTAATTCATGTTAGTTAAAATATTAGTTAATTAGAATTAATTAGAGTTAGTATCATGAATAGAATATACTATTAGATTAGTTAGATGACATGTGGACCACTAGTGGAATGGTCCAATTCAATTCATTCTATAAGTTTCTTACTTCTTCTCCAAGCTTCTCTCCAACAATTTATTTTTATTCTCCATTATTTCTAAATCTAGATTAAGATTCTCCACCAAACCATTCTTTCTTCTTCCATTGGAGAATAGAGGTTGGAATACAAGAGGAAGTTTGAATAGGAGTGTAAGCAAGGAGGGCCATGTCCGATTCGACTTTCTCGTTTCCAAATTCAGAGTTCTCCAAAGGAGGAAAACACAAGTTAGATAATTCTCTATTGACCAATTTCATGGTTATGAACACCAATTGAATCGATAGAAACCCTCCCAAAGGTGGAATTGACTCTCTAATGCTAGATCTAGGTGTTAGAAGCTTTCAATTTGGAAGATCTAGGTTTTTATCATGAGTAGTGTTGATTGCTATGCTCAATTTATGTTAATTAAAATTTGGATCACCAAGTGTTTAACAAATGTTCCTAAAGGGAATTTTTGGTGTCCATTTGGTTTGTGCTCCTGTTTGTGTGTCCACAATTTGATACTTAGTGGTTGTATTACGATATGCCATAATAAGCATGGTTAGATTTGGTGATTCATCTATAATTGTGTCTCTTTTGGGTCAGTTCGTAGATAATTGCATAAATCTGTAATTCTATTATGTGTCCATATCAAATTCTATTGTATATTTGGTTTATATGTGTCAATTTGATATTCCTATGCATATAAAGGAGTAATATAGGAATTTGTGACTTCTAAGTGTCTGTATTGACGACTATTATATGCATATGTTAGATAGGGATGTTCATATAGAAAGTGGTTCTAAGAAGTGTATCCATGTATCATAGGAGTATCAAGTTTGATATTGTGTATCAATAGAGGATCATTGCATCCTACATGTGTTTATATGCATGAGTGTATCAATGGGAGATATATGTATGTTCATTTAGGGTGACCTATGTCTAGTGTCATTTTGTGTGTGGCCACTAGGTGTATCAGTGTCAAGGTAGTGAATGTGAGTAGTTCATGTGGGTGAGAGTATTTGTCATAGTGAGTGCAGACTTGTTTGTAGCAGTATGCTCTGTAGGAAGGTAGAGGGAAATAAGATATGAACTGCAATTGTTGTATTGAGCAGCATTTCAGCAGGCGTGTCCATGATATATGTTACTACCATAATCCTAGATAGGATTATTTTTGTCATTTTACATTGATGATATATTGTGTGTTTTTATTTAATTAATTATAGTGGTGGTTATATGGCTTAGTGGAATAGCTATTTATTGGACCCTTGATTAGTGAATCCATTTAGACTTGTCATGACACTTGGACCAAGACATTGGACTAGCCTCATTTAGACCCATTTAAGTCATTTCCCTTATCCATTAGAGATTAGATTAATTAACAAATTAGAATTAGGAGCTTTCATTAATTAACCTAGCCATCATGACAACTTAGAAGGACACGATGGACATTTCATAATGGCATGGAGAGGGGCTTTGATGTGGTTGGCCCTAGGGGGAGAGAGAGAGAGAGAGAGAGAGCACTCTCTTCATTCTTCATTCGTGCACATTTCCCAAAGTTGATGCCCTTCCCCAAATCATTCCATTCCTCCACTAATTTCCATCGAACCATTCCCAATCCTCTCCTACTCTTCATCCAAGGAGTCTAGAAGCTTCAGAGGCAAGGAGCACAAGTAGAGGAAACTTTGGCTAGGAGCTTGTGTCCAAACCGTCCCATAATTGTCCACCGGGCTTTGTATTGGAAATCTATCTCCCAATAGGTATACAACTAATTTTTTTCTCATTTCTAGCCTCTAATTATGCATTTCGACCATTAGGAACCCATCCATGGCCTAAGACTACCTATAGGTGGAAGAACTAGGCTCTAATGACCCTTTAGTTTGAAGTTACATAGATTTTTGTTCCACTTTTAGGAAAATTCGAGAATAGTGCACCAATTGTTTGTCATTTGGTTTATTAGGCTAGATAGACTTGTATTGCTTGTGTGTGGCTAGATACGGGTCCATAAATAGATACGGGTAGATGATGTCATGATATTCTAGGATACGGAGTCATTTTGGAGGGTTTTTCCCTCCGACACTTGTGACACATACAGCACGTTCTATACGACACATTACACTAGCTAAATATTGTTCTAATTAGGCTCTATTTATCATTTTAGACGTGCTCTTGTTATAGCATGTGAGATACGAGTCGTGAGAGTCGTGGTCATGATCTTTTACTACTCCTGGGCAGGGAAGACTATTAGTAGGTGTACGAGATTACCCTATCCTCATCAGTCTCTTTGTTGCCCTGGTATAGGCTATACTAATGGATATTCCATTATCATCTACGGACTACTCTCCAGATCTGACGGGAGTATACTAGTATATTTGCGATATTAGTTGACGCTAGTATCACTCCTTACCTACCTATGTGATCCCAAAGTAGTCTTCAAGTGCATTACACCTAAAGGGATAGTTTACCTTATCTGTTATATTCATGTTCATGTATTTTACTTTTACTGTTCATAATATTACAAGGTTTTGTATCTTGTTATGTCCTTCTAAGGACCCGGTGATCTCCCTAGGTGTTGGTGGACTTCCGACATGAAGTTATCGTGATGTGTTCTGCAGAATTTTGGTACTGTTGATAGTATTTCTATCATTCTTGAACTTTAATTAAAACAATTACTATATATTAACAAGAATAATATTTGCTAATTCTAGATTTAGCTAAATGATATAAGAAACTTTATTACTAGAAAGTATAAATTTTAATAATAATAATAATAATAATAATGATGATAATGATGATTATAATGATAATAATAATGTCATAATAATAATAATTATTATTATTATTATAAATGATAATAATAATATTAATTATTATTATTATTATAGTATTATTTTACAATGATAATAATAATAGCAATAATAATAATAATAATAAACTAGCCCAAACAACTGTTACTGGCCTGGCCTAGATCCTTTTTTTGTTTTTTCTTTTCTGGCCGGCCTGGCCCATTCTAACCTGGTCAACCAATTAACCCATCCTAATACTGTAACAACCACTTTTCACCTTAGAGGTATTTTTGTATGTTACTAATTACATAGTTATTATTAATTCCTGTTAGTTAAAATATTAGTTAATTAGAATTAATTCGAGTTAGTATCATGAATAGAATATTCTATTAGATTAGACAGATGACATGTGGACCACTAGTGGAACATTCCAATTCAATTCATTCCATAAGTTTCTTACTTCTTCTCCAAGCTTCTCTCCAACCATTTATTTTTACTCTCCATAAATCTAAATCTAGATTAAGAATTCCAACACCAATTCTCCACCAAACCATTCTTTCTTCTTCCATTGGAGAATAGAGGCTAGCAGTACAAGAGGAAGCTTGAATAGGAGTGTAAGCAAGGAGGGCCATGTCCGATTCGACCTTCTCGTTTCCAAATTCGGAGTTCTCCAAAGGAGGAAAACACAAGTAAGATAATTCTCTATTCTTGACCAATTTCATGGTTATGAACCCCAATTGAACCCATAGAAACCCTCCCATAGGTGGAATTGACTCTCTAATGCTAGATCTCGGTGTTAGAAGCTTTCAACTTGGTAGATCTAAGTTTTTCTCATGAGTAGTGTTGATTGCTATGCTCAATTTATGTTAATTACAAATTTGGATCATCAAGTGTTTAATAATTGTTCCTAAAGGGAATTTTTGTGTCCATTTGGTTTGTGCTTCTGTTTTTGTGTCGACAATTTGATACTTAGTATTTGTGTTATGATATGCCAAAATATGCACGGTTAGATTTGGTGATTCATGTATAATTGTGTCTCTTGTGTGTCAATTCGTAGACAATTGCGTAGATCTATCATTCTAGTATGTGTCCATATCAAATTCTATTGTATATTTAGTTTATATGTGTCAATTTGACATTCCTATGCATATAAAGGAGTAATATAGGAATTTGTGACTTCTAAGTGTTTTTATTAATGTCTATTATATGCATATGTTAGACATGGATGTTCATATAGAAAGTGGTTTTAAGAATTGTATCCATGTATCATAGGAGTATCAAGTTTGATAATGTGTATCAAAAGAGGATCATTGCATCCTACATGTATTTATATGCATGAGTGTATCAATGGGTTATATATGTATGTTCCTTTAGGGTGACCTATGTTTAGTGTCATTTTGTGTGTGGCCACTAGGTGTATCAGTGTTAAGGTAGTGAATGTGAGTAGTTCATGTGGGTGAGAATATGTGTCCTAGTAAGTGCAGACCTGTTTGTAGTAGTATGCTCTGTAGTAAGGTAGAGAGAAATAGGATGTGGACTGCAATTGCTGCAGTGAGCAGCATATCAGTAGGTGTGTCCATGATATATGTCACTACCATAATTCTAGATAGGGTTATTTTTGTCATTTTACATTGATAATATATTGTGTGTTTTTATTTACTTAATTATTGGGATGGTTATATGGCTTAGTGGAGTAGCCTATTTATTGGACCCTTGATTAGTGAATCCATTTTGACTTGTCATGACACTTGGACCAACACATTGCACTAGCCTCATTTAGACTAATTTAAGTCATTTCCTTTATCAATTAGAGATTAGATTAATTACCAAATTAGAATTATGAGCTTCCATTAATTAACCTAGCCATCATGACAACTTAGAGGGGCACGATGGACATTTCATAATGGCATGGAGAGGGGCTTTGATGTGGTTAGCCCTAGGGAGAGAGAGAGAGAGCACACTCTCTTCATTCTTTATTTGTGCACATTTTCCAAAGTTGATGCTCTTCCCCAAATCATTCCATTCCTCCACAAATTTCCATCGAACCATTTCCAATCCTCTCCTACTCAATCTAGAAGCTTCAGAGACAACGAGCACAAGTAGAGAAAACTTTGGCTAGAAGCTTGTGTCCAAACCGTGTCCCAATTGTCTACCGGGCTTTGCATTGGGAATCTTTCTCCCAATAGGTATACAACTAATTTTTCCTCATTTCTAGCCTCTAGTTGTGCATTTTGACCATTAGAAACCCATCCATGGCCTAGGACTACCTATAAGAGGAAGAACTAGGCTCTAATGACCCTTTATGTAGAAGTTACATGTATTTTTGTGCCACTTTAAGGAAAATTCGATAATAGTGCACCAATTGTTTGTCATTTGGTTTATTAGGCTAAATAGACTTGTATTGCTTGTGTGTAGCTAGATACGTGTCCACAAGTGGATACGAGTAGATGGTGTCAATATATTCTAGGATACAGATTCATTTTGGAGGGGTTTTTCGTCCAACACTTGTGACACATATAACACGTTCTACACGACACATTACATTAGCTAATTATTGTTCTAATTAGACTGTATTTATCTTTTTAGACGTGCTTTTGTTATAGCATGTGAGATACGAGTCGTGAGAGTCATGATCTTGTACTACTCATGGACGGGTAAGACTATTAGTAGGCATACAGGATTACCCTATCCTCATCAGTCTCTCTGTTGCCCTGGTATAGGCTATGCTAGTGGGATATTCCATTATTGTCTACGGACTAGTCTCCAAATTTTACGGGAGTACACTAGTATATTCGCGATATTAGTTGACGCTAATATCACTCCTTACCTATCTATGCGATCCCAAAGTAGTCTTCAAGTCCGTTACACCTGAAGGGATAGTTTACCTTGTCAGTTATATTCATGTTCATGTATTTTACTTTTATTCTTGATATTGTGCCTAGATTTTGTATCTTGTTACGTCCCTCTAAGGACTTGGTGATCTCCCTAGGTGTTAGAGGACTTTCGATATGAAGTTATCGTGATGTTTTCTGCAGGATTCCGGTACAGTTGATAGTATTTCTATCATTCTTGAACTTTAACTAATACAACTACTATATAATAACAAGAAAAATATTTGATAATTCTAGATTTAACTAAATCATTTAAGAAACTTTATTACTAGAAAATATAAATTTTAATAATAATAATAATAATAATAATAATAATAATAATAATAATAGTAATAGCAATAATAATAATAATCATAATAATAACCTAGCCCAAACAACTGTTACTGGCCTGGCGCAAATCCTTTTTTTGTTTTTTGTTTTGCTGGGAGGCCGGGCCCATTCTAACCTGGCCAATCAATTAACCCATCCCAACATTGTAACTGCCACTTTTCACCTTAGAGGTACTTTGGTATTTTGCATATTGCTAATTACATAGTTATTATTAATTCATGTTAGTTAAAATATTAGTTAATTAGAATTAATTAGAGTTAGTATCATGAATAGAATATTCTATTAGATTAGTTAGATGACATGTGGACCAATATTGGAACATTCCAAATTTATTCCATAAGTTTCTTACTTCTTCTCCAAGCTTCTCTACCACCATTTATTTTTATTCACGATTATTTCTAAATCTAAATTAAGAATTCCAACACCAATTCTCCACTAAACCATTCTTTCTTCTTCTATTGGAGAATAGATGCTTGGAGTACAAGAGGAAGCTTGAATCGGAGTCTAAGCAAGGAGGGCCATGTCCGATTCGACTTTCTCGTTTCCAAATTTGGAGTTCTCCAAAGGAGGAACACACAAGTTAGATAATTTTCTATTCTTGACCAATTTTATGGTAATGAACACCAATTGAACCCATAGAAACCCTCCCATAGGTGGAATTGACTCTCTAATGCCAGATCTAGGTGTTATAAGCTTTCAATTTGGTAGATCTAGGTTTTTATCATGAGTAGTGTTGATTGCTATGCTCAATTTGTGTTAATTACGAATTTGGATCACCAAGTGTTTAACAATTGTTTCCAAAGGTAATTTTTGGTGTCCATTTGGTTTGCGCTTCTGTTTTTGTGTCCACAATTTGATACTTAGTGGTTTTGTCATGATATGCCATAATACGCATGGTTAGATTTGGTGATTCATGTATAATTGTGTCTCTTGTGTGTCAATTCGTAGACAATTGCATAGATCTATGATTCTAGTATGTGTCCATGTCCAATTCTATTGTATATTTGGTTTATATGTGTCATTTGATATTCCTAAGAATATAAAGGAGTAATACAGGAATTTGTGACTTTTAAGTGTCTGTATTAACGACTATTATATGATAGGGATATTCATATAGAAAGTGGTTTTAAGAATTGTATCCATGTATCATAGGAGTATCAAGTTTGATAATGTGTATCAATATAGGATCATTGCATCCTACATGTGTTTATATGCATGAGTGTATCAATGGGAGATATATGTATGTTCCTTTAGGGTGACCTATGTCTAGTGTCATTTTGTGTGTGGCCACTAGGTGTATCAGTGTCAAGGTAGTAAATGTAAGTAGTTCACGTGGGTGAGAGTATGTGTCCTAGTGAGTGCATACCTGTTTGTAGCAGTATGCTCTGTAGTGAGGTAAAGGGAAGTAAGATGTGGACTGCAATTGCTGTAGTGAGCAGCATATCAGTAGGTGTGTCCATGATAAATGTTACTACCATAATCCTAGATAAGGTTATTTTTGTTATTTTACATTGATGATATATTGTGTGTTTTTATTTAATTAATAATAGTGATGGTTATATGGCTTAGAGGACTAGCCTATTTATTTGACCCTTGATTAGTGAATCCATTTAGACTTGTCATGACATTTGGACCAACACATTGGACTAGCCTCATTTAAGTCATTTCCCTTATCCATTGGAGATTAGATTAATTACCAAATTAGAATTAGGAGCTTCCATTAATTAACCTAGCCATCATGACAACTTAGAGGGGCACGATGGATATTTCATAATCGCATGGAGAGGGGCTTTGATGTGGTTGTCCCTAGGGAGAGAGAGAGAGCACACACTCTTCATTCTTTATTTGTGCAAATTTCCTAAAGTTGATGCTCTTCCCCAAATCATTCCATTCCTCTACAAATTTTCATCAAACCATTCCCAATCCTCTCATACTCTTCTTCCAAGGAGTCTAGAAGCTTCAAAGTAGAGGAAGCTTTGGCTAGGAGCTTGTGTCCAAACCGTGTAGCAATCGTGTCCACCAGGCTTTGCATTGGGAATCTCTCCCAATAGGTATACATTTAATTTTTCCACATTTCTAGCCTCTAATTGTGCATTTTGACCATTAGGAACCCATCCATGGCCTAGGACAACCTATATGAGGAAGAACTAGGCTCTAATGACCCTTTAGGTAGAAGTTACATGGATTTTTGTGCTACTTTTAGAAAAATCCGAGAATAGTGCACCAACTGTTTGTCATTTGGTTTATTTGGCTAAATAGACTTGTATTGCTTGTGTGTGGCTAGATACCTGTCCACAAATGGATACGAGTAGACGGTATCATGATATTATAGGATACAGAGTCATTTTAGAGGGTTTTTCCCTCCGACACTTGTGACACATACAACACGTTCTACATGACACATTACACTAGCTAAATATTGTTCTAATTAGTCTTTATTTATCATTTTAGATGTGAGCTTGTTATAGCATGTGAGATACGAGTCGTGTGAGTCATGGTCATGATCTTGTTCTACCCTTGTGCGGGGAAGAATATTAGTAAGCGTACGGGATTACCCTATCCTCATCAGTCTTTCTGTTACCCTGGTATAGGCTATACTAGTAGATATTCCATTATCATATACAAACTAGTCTCCGGATTTTATGGGAGTATTCTAGTATATTCGCGATATTAGTTGACACTAATATCACTCCTTACCTATCTATGCGATCCCAAAGTAGTGTTCAAGTGCATTACACCTAAAGGATAGTTTACCTTGTTAGTTATATTCATGTTCATGTATTTTACTTTTACTGTTCATATTGTGGCTAGGTTTTGTATCTTATTACGTCCCTCTGAGGACCTGATGATCTTCCTAGGTGTTAGTGGACTTCCGACATGAATTTATCGTGATGTGTTCTGCAGGATTCAGGTATTGTTGATAGTATTTCTAATTATCACTTTCGTGTCCTTTGTATTATATATTTCTATCTTTGCTGGTATAGTCTAGTTTTACAGCACCGCTATTATTCTTTGGGTATATTCCAAACATATATGCTAATGGACTGCAGACCATGACATATATTTTTTGTTCTTAATTTTGTTCATTATTGTGGATTGAGACATAATTGAGATATAGATTATTTAGCATATGTTAGTATACTATCCACCGCACTATGATTAGGATAAGTCCATTAAATTGAGAACACTTATTCTAGCCGTACAGCTGGCATAATCATGTCCTGGGTTCCTATGCGCGTAACATGTTTTTGTGGTGCCTATGCAGGTTAGCCATTTTGGTTACGTTGTTTTACAGAGCGGGCCTGCAATAGGATAATATAATAGGATCTCAATCCACAACTGTCTTGAAAACTCTTTTGAATTTATCTATCGTCCTTGAAGCTCGAAATTGAAGTCGATCAACTTTCTTGACCTCCTTGTTTTCGATTCTCGTCATTCTTTCTTCCGGAAAGACGAATGCTCGTGCTTGGTGAACCATTCATTCCATCATTGGATAGAACGTAGTTGATAGAGTATTATAAAAGGGGATATTTATTAAGAAAGGATTAGGTAGGTACCTCTATTAGGTAGACCGAGCAGATCAAATGGATAATATAGGATTCTCATCGACAACTTAACTCTAGGGAGAGACTTAGGATCAATGGATTACAACCCTTCTACCCTTATCCATGTTAGATAGAGATATTTTGGAGGAACCGAAAGGAACGTGTAGTAGGACTTTAGAGATTAATTGTAGTTTTCTACTAGAAGTGGTAGTCACCCTGGGAAGACTAATTGGAAGGGGCCAAAGGGTCTCGTTATAAATAGAATAACTCAGCGAATATCTCTTAGCATTAACTTCCACCTGTACTCAATAGATAGGTGTAGAGCGGGTAGGCGCATTCTTGAGTGCTAGATGGTAGACTAGAAAGAAGCAATTGTAATCTATCATTTAAAGGTTGATAGATGATCTATGGAAGTATCGATTAGGGTTTAAGAAATAGATTATTTATATTTGAGATTAGACCTACCTAGGAACTCGACGGTGAAATTGGAAACCTTATTTTAAGAAGACCAATGGATCATACCCATTGATATAGGGTAGTAGAAATCCTAGAACACCTTATAGATAGAACCCTAGGGTTGGACTAAGTTACATGTAGCGGTTGTGAAGTAGGAGGGATCATGGAAGTAGCCCTATGCATAGGTAATAGAGACCAAGGAGGGTTTGGACCTAGAGGACTACATTCTTAGTATGTATTACCATTTGAGAAGACCATGTCACAGAAGTGAGCAAAGAGATTAGGGATAAAAAGTTTTAGGGTATTATAAGTTAGGTTATGACCTTCAACGATTAGTTAGCCATAACTCAAGAATTAAAGGCTATCATAGAAAAGCTTGATAGAAAGGTCAACATTCTAGTAATAGTAGAAGCCCAACGTCCTCCGTCTGACTGATCATCCAAAGCTCAGGATTAAGTTAGAACCTCAGGTAGGGTTCGTCCTTGATCATGCTACTACCCTTTCAATCACGAGTACATTTTGTGAATTTTTGTCCCAATATTTTGTTGTCATAACTATTCGTCTCATTTAGGTGAATGAGTATGGCCTATATTCCTATCCTAAGTCGATCCACACAAAGGATAAACCTTTACTCATATGTACCTCCGTAAATATAACGTCCATATCACGGTAGCTACCAGTCCTTACCTACTCAAACTTTTCTGATCAAGTCACTATGATTTAATGCTCCTTACGTACATTTATTTTGACTTCTTCCAAGGATGACTTCCTTATACTTTATGTAGTACTACCATTTAGTTTCGATAACCCAGGGTTCCATGTTAGCGAGATTGTAGGGCCTCACAAATTACGGGGTTTCCCTATAATTTTAAGTGATTGGAAGAATATTCGTTCCAAATAAGCTAATAAGTCAAGTAGTTTATGGCACCCACTTTCTAATCAGACTATTTGGTGTCCGCTATCGTGAGTTTGATATTGGGAGCGCAGGACTAGCTAGTCACTCTAGGAAGACTGGTTGGAAGGGGCCAAAGGGTCTCGTTATAAATAGAATAATTCAGCGAGTATCTCTTAGCATTAACTTCCACCTTTACTCAATAGATAGGTGTATAGTGGGTAGGCATATTCTTGAGTGCTAGATGGTTGACTAGAAAGAGGCAATTGTAATCTATCATTTAAAGGTTGATAGATGATCTATGGAAGTATGGATTAGGGTTTAAGAAATAGATTTAGTATTTATATCCATTGAGATTAGACCTACCTAGGAACTCGACGGTGAAATTGGAAACCTTATTTTAAGAAGACCGATGGATCATACCCATTGATATAGGATAGTAGAAATCCTAGAACACCTTATAGATAGAACCTTAGGGTTGGACTAAGTTACATGTAGTGGTTATGAAGTAGGAGGGATCATGGAAGTAGCCCTATGGATAGGTAATATAGAGACCAAGGAGGGTTTGGACCTAGAGGACTACATTCTTAGTATGTAGTACCATTTGAGAAGTCCATGTCACAGAAGTGAGCAAAGAGATTAGGGATAAAAAGTTTTAGGGTATTGTAAGTTAGGTTATGACCTTCAACGATTAGTTAGCCATAGACTCAAGAATTAAAGGCTATCATAGAAAACCTTGATAGAAAGGTCAACATTCTAGTAAGAGTAGAAGCCCGACGTCCTCCGTCGGACTGATCATCCAAAGCTCAGGATTAAGTTAGAACCTCAGGTAGGGTTCGTCCTTGACCATGCTACTACCCTTTCAATCACGAGTACATTTTGTGAATTTTTGTCCCAATATTTTGTTGTCATAACTATTCGTCTCATTTAGGTGAATGAGTATGGCCTATATTCCTATCCTAATTTGAGCCACACTAAGGATAAACCTTTACTCATATGTACCTCCATAAATATATCATCCATATCACGGTAGCTACCAGTCCTTACCTACTCAAACTTTTCTGATCAAGTCACTATGACTTAATGCTCCTTACGTACATTCATTTTGACTTCTTCCAAGAATGACTTCCTTATCCTTTATGTAGTGCTACCATTTAGTTTTGATAACCCAGGGTTCCATGGTAGCGAGATTATAGGGCCTCACAAATTGCGGGGTTTCCCTATAATTTTAAGTGATTGGAAGAATATTCGTTCCAAATAAGCTAATAAGTCAAGTAGTTTATGGCACCCACTTTCTAATCAGACTATTTGGTGTCCGCTATCGTGAGTTTGATATTTGGAGCGCAGGACTAGCTGTTACCTTCAAACAAATTTCATGTGCATGACCTAGACGAGTCCACCTTTGCTTATTCATATCGTGTCCCACTTAAATTTGTCTCCTCGTGCACTATTTTTAAGGTACAAAATTCGGGCCTAGGGCAACGACCTTAGCCAATCCTGGGATACCATTGACCATTCCAAAAATAGGAGGCTCGACTTCGACCCAACCCTTTCGACCTACTATACGATTTTAGAGGCCAGGCAGTTAAAATTGGTGTTAGTTATAGTGCCTCAAGAAAACAGGGCTTCCTTGTGATAGATTTTAGGGAGTTTGGTAGGAATAAAATGGCTTGGTAGGCCTTGTATTTAAGGCTGGACCTAAGACTGTGAAGAACCATTATTTATAGAATTTTTCATTTGAAGAAGATATGATTCCATGCTTCACGAGACCAGGTAAATAGCTAAGGTGGGTAAAAATTTCGTGGATACTTCCCCCAATGAATAAGTTAGGTATAGTACGGTATGAAGCCTAACCCTAACCAGCAACCTTAGAAATTAAAAGACTAAATCTTGGTACCTTTGGCCTAAGATGGAGCTTAGATTATAAATACTAGAGGAATTGTTATCTAAAAATAGTGTCAAGAGGGTTAGTGACCTAAGAGTGTTAGATAGAGTAAGAAGATCTAAGTGGAATGAGGATCATATCCATATATGATAAGACTAGCCACGAAACGACTAATATCAGGCTAGGATTAGAAGATTGACCCATAGGAGTACGTAGCGCTCTAGTTCAGCCTCAGCCTAAATCCCAAATAGATATGGGTCAGGCATACTTGCAAGAATTGTATAGATTGATTATAGGTAGAAAGGAGTGGATCGCTAGTGAACTTTTATAGGAACTGGTAAGGTTACTTATAGGAATATAATATATAGTTTAAGGATTTATCAAGTTGCTGAGGAAATTATGAACTTCTTATAGATAAAGTAATAAGAACTAAGATAGAAGCCTTACTTATAGGATTGTAACCCCTCGGTTATATAGAGCGTGTTGGAGAAGTGACATATTGTCTTGCATCGCCCCATTCTTAGAGAAAGTGCAAGATGTATTCCATGTCTCGCAGCTGAGGAAGTTTGCAACTGATCCTAATCATGTCGTCGACCATTCTGAGATCACAGTGGGACTATCTATCATATAGGGAGCAGTCATCTGGATACTAGTGAGAAAATGCTTAGAGGGTAGACGATTAGATTGGTTTAGGTTGCATGGAAGCACCATTTCCCAGGAGAATCTACTTGGGAGCGAGAAGGTTCCATGCAAAATGCGATCCCTATCTATTTACGGATTCCGGTGAGTTTTAGCTTAAGTATTTCATAATATAGATTTTTTTTGCAAGGTATTGTTATTTTAATTTCGAGGATGAAATTTTCTAAGGTGTTAGGTTGTAAGCCCCCTGAGTTTTGGATATTATTTTAATTTTAATCTTATTTATTTAATATAAATATATAGATTCCAAACTAGATTTTTGTATCAATATGACTATAGACGTACTTTTCCATAGCTTTGATTTTTGGAGCACGAAACATGCCAATCTTTCGAAACGTCCTTTATTGGTTTTGATATAAACAGGTTGACCTTTAATTTGGTATATCATGTCCCATTCAAACTTGTTCTCCAATATTCTTTTGACTTCGCACAACGTCGGGTCAATTTAGGCCAATTGACCTTTAGCGTGATCCCAGACCTAACTTCCAACTTGAGTTCGGGACTCGACTTATAACAAAACCATTTGTCCCAATATATAGTTTTGATCCATTTTGAGCCTACGACAGACACGCCAAAGGTGTGCCACTCAATCGAGTTCCATGTGCTATTTATTTGCGAATGGCACATGAGACTCATTGGGTGATTTTCGAGTTCCACTTGACTAAAAAATATATTTGGACCCTAACCTAGTCAACCCTACTTGGTAGAAGCCATGTTAGCTTTCCATGACTTAATAGAATTATTTTAAATTTATTACTGGGATGTTATACAACCAAATAGGTTTAAATACAATTTCGTATATATAAGAATATATTTATAATAGCCTTATATATATATATATATATATATATATATATATATATATATATATATATATATATATATATATATATATATTATATATATATATACATATGGCCTTAGTCATGATTAAGTTTTGGAAAGCATATCGACTAGGAATTGTGGCGCGGATAGTGCAGTCATGTCCCTTGACTAGTGTATTAGCCATGCTAGGGAAGGCCTAGCCATAGCGGTCACAACTAGAAAAACCAGTCAAAGTTGCGACTTGACCTCTATAAATAATTTAATTAGTATTTATGAAGAATTTTGACTTTATAGGAAACCCGGTTGTACCATTATAGCCCAGACTTGACTCGAACCAAACCCAAACCCATCTAGATAGGCAGTCCGCCTAGAGACGTCCATGTAGGTGTATATTTATTGTATACGTATATATTTTTGTATTTTATTTTAGTGGAAATATTTGTTATACATAAAATATAGTGTTATTGATATTAAATTTGTTAATATGATGAGTATTTTCCTAACAATGCTATTTTAGATTTTGGGATTTTTGGCAATAAGTAAGCTTGTGTATATATACGTGTATGTAAGTATGTGAATAATAGTCTATATGTATATAAATAGTTTATTAAATCAATATATGGGTATATACGATATTTTATAAATATACGTATATACATGTTTTGTTAATAGTCCCTTTTATGTCGATAAAATAATATATTTGATTTAAATATAGTTTTTTTGTAAAATATATCCCTATATACATACGTATCCCAAAATATTATATATATACACCCACACATACATATACATACATATAAATATATTAGATACCTATTAATAAAACCAAAAACCTTAAAAAATATTATTCCCCTCTAGCGTGTGCGAAAACGAAGAACCAGCAGCAGTGTCTCTTGACTCTTTATCGTGAGCACAGCCACCGCACGCCACCTCAACCACCACCACCACACGACCCATGGTGCCGCCATAGGCGACCGGCCGAGCAACGAGCTACCATGCGAGAGAGCAGCAGCGACAAGGCGGCAACTGCAGCGTGCAGCAACGACAGAAACAGCAGCAGCCGCACCGTCGCACGCTGGATGACCGACCCTACATGGCCCCCGTAACCCGTATGCGACCCCGACGACCACCTCCAAGCCGCTAACTTCCTTCCCGACGCGCAGCAAGGGCTATTCGGGCATTTTGCACAAGATCCCATCGTGATGTACGCAAATTCAATACCAGAATTTCGTCTCGTCGCAACAACTTTGGGCACATTTTTTGGACAATCCGATCTTTGGATAGTTGATCCAATTCTTCTGTCTCAATCTTAGAATATACCCCTTCGCTCAACTAAATTTTTAAATGTTAATTCGATCGTTTGATAGATCAAAACCGGCCACCAGGTTGACCGTTTAAAATACATTTATTTTGGGCAGTTTCGTGGAGCCAACTTTGCAGATTTATTTCTCTCATCGAAGCTCCAGTTGACGAACCAAAAACTCTGCTGCATAGTAGGTATAACTACCTTCGGGCCATAAAAATTTCAATGTCGTTTGGTCGGTTGAAATCGACGCCAAAGTTGGCCTCTTGAAATTATAATTTCTAACATGTAAATTATTACTTTGAACACGGAACATCAGATTCCAAACTTGACACCCCCATTGGACTCGTAGCAACATTTTGGCCAAGATTGACATATAATTTATCAAATTTGGACAACCTTTGACTTGGCATGTTTTCGGTGCAAAACAGGTCCAACGGTGGACTCCGTTTTGACCCAAAATTACTATTTTGCCCTGTGTCCAGAATTGGACTTACGGGTAGCCTAATCTAGCTATTTTTCTTATTCCGAAAATGTTGATAATGTCTTTTTCAGCATCCAGAGATGTTTGCGGGAGTAACACCTTTACTTCTTCATTCAGATTGACGAGTTCGTTTGCAGGACGTCGTCGAATCATCGTGCAACCTTCAGGCAAGATACCATACCACTGTGATCTTATTTTATTTCCTGCTATACATGGACATGTTATTGTGTGTTAGCATTAGATGTGTTAGGAGAGCGTCCAAGTGTGACTTAGATGCAGTTGATGATGTCATCGACGACATATAATGGGTATGTGTACGACCTAGTGTGTTAGTAGACTTTCTCATGTTGAGGTTGTTCTTAAATGACTTCTACGAATTAGACACGACTCATGACATGACACTTGGAGTGAGAGTTACATTTGTATTGGCACGCATCCTGCACTTGGCCGATACAAGGGGTTCGTGTGGTAAATCATATATGACTAGTTATGTTAGTTAGAGGACTTACATATGAGATACGAGTCGTATGAGTCATGGACATGATCTTGTACTACTCCTGGGCAGGGGAGACTACTAGTAGGCGTACGGGATTACCCTATCCTCATCAGCCTTACTGTTGTCCTGGTATAGGCTATATCCATTATCGTCTACGGATAGTCTTCGGATTACGCAGGAGTATCCTAGTATATTCGCTATATTAGTTGACGCTAATATCACTCCTTAGCAACATGTGCGATCCCAAAGTAGTCTTCAAGTGCGTTACACCTAGAGGGATAGTTTACCATTATATTCATGTTCATGTAATTTACTTTACTGTTCATATTATGGCTATTTTTGTATCTTTTTATGTCCCTCTGAGGACCTGGTGATCTCTCCAAGTGTTAGTGGACTTCCAGCTTGAAGTTATCGTGATGTATTCTGCAGGATTCAGGTACTATTGATAGTATTTCTAATTATTACTTTTGCGTCGTTTGTAATATTTATTTCTGTTTTTGTTGTTATAGCCTAGTTTTACTGGACCTCTATTATTTTTTGGGTCTATTCCAAACATATATGCTGATGGGTTGTAGTCCATGACATATATTATTTGTTCTTAATTTTGTTCATTATTGTGGATTGAGACATAGTTGAGATATAGATTAGTTAGCATATGTTAGTATACTATTCATTGTACTAGACTAGGATAAGTCCATTAAATTGAGAATACTTATTCTAGCCGTACAGTTGGCATGATCATGTCTTGGGTTCATATATATATATTTTGGAACTAGGTCGTGGCATGCTTTTGTGTACTGTATATATTGAAAGTGTTGAATGTTTGTATATTTATTATAATAAAGTATAATAATCAGTATGCATACGTATAAGTATTTATATGCATATATTATCATAGGAAATATTATTATCATTATTATTATTAATATCATTAATATTATTATAGTTAATATTAAATAAATATATTTACTAATATTTTCTAAATAATATTGTAATAAAATATAGTAATGGGCTTGGGCCTTCCCTTGATTTTCAAGTTGGATCTAGAAATCCTAAAAATATTATTTTAGTATTTTCTATTTGATTAAATTAAAGTTTTGACCTTGATTTCTATATTTTCAAGTTTAACTAATAAAATATCGTTCCCATATTATATATATATATATATATATATATATATATATATATATATATATATATATATATATATATATATATATTGGAAAACCCTCCTTTTATTGAAGTAAAGGCGCAAAATGCCGAAGCCTATACATAAACGCTAAAGGACAATAGACATATTACTACCAAAATATGGCAAAATTGTGACGAATTTAACGACTCCATGAGTGAACGTCGGTATTTTTTGGGGAGTTAGCGACGTGTAAATATGACGTCGCAATTCGTCGCTGGTGGCGACTACTAGCGATGAATAGCGATATTAGTATATTAAATGGGAACCTGTGTCGCAATTTCGTCGCTACACGTCGCTAATTATTTTAATATAGCGACGTGTAGCGACGACTGTTATATTACGTCGCATTATATTAATAGTCAGCGACGTTTAGCGACGTCCCATGCGGACATCGCTAAATGTTTCCTATAGGAAATGGACGCGAGGGTTTCTTTTCTATTCACGGCCGAAATTTTTTTCCCCCCAAAAATTTTAGCGCTCCTCGTCCTCCTCGCACCCTCCTCCGGCGCTCGTACCCTCCTCCTCCTCGCACCCTCCTCCGGCTTTCTCCTCAGGTAGCCCCCACCCTCTCTCTCGACCTCTCTCTCTCTATATGGCACTGCTTTAGAGTGTTTGTCGAAGCTTATGCCAGGGAGGGGCTGCCTATTGCGGTTTGCTGGTCAGGGAAGGTTCTATATATGTTTGGACATAATGTGGGAAGAGTTAACTGGCTAACCAGTGTGACATCTTTTAGTATAGCCATGTTCATCTTTTGGGAAGAGTTAACTAGCCAATAGAGTAACTGAATGTTTGATATTACCTACACTTCAGACAAGTTTGTGAAGAAATGATAGGTGTTTCTTTCACCATGTTCATCTATCTAGGCCTACACTATTTCTTCTTGATACTCCTAATTGCGAAGCTTCATTCTCTGATGATAGATGTAATAACTAATATACACTGCTTAATTCCGTTATTGGCTAGTCTGGCCACCTAATATCTGACTTGTGTGCCCACAGTTCTTGCTTGCTCATGTTGAGGGATATCCAATTGTGTTTAGATGTCTGAATCCATTTAAGTATTCTCTTTCATATCATATTTTATTAGGTTGTGGTGGGTTATAAATGTGTAGTATGGTTACTGGGATGTATCAGCAAATGATATTGTCCTGCACACCAAACAAGTGAGACAGGGTGGACCTCTTACTATGGGGTGACTGACACCAGACCTGTGGTGTTGCAACAATCAATATTTTCCTTAACTGTAACTTGATTGCAGGGTTATATGAGTGCTGTTTTGAACTTGTCTTAATTTGAGACAGTCTTATGAAACCTAAGAATTGTGTGGTTATTGACAGTAGCTGATTGTATGGCTGGTATATGGATTCATAAAGGACTGATGTACAGCTACATAGTGAACTGATAATTAGGTTTACATTGGACTGATAAGTGAACTCATTTTAAGACTGAGATCAATTAGAGTTACTAATGAATAGCTGAAATCAATTGGATTCATTTTAAGACTGAAATCATTTTAAAATTGAAATCAATTGGACTGATTAGTGGCTGTCCTGATATTGGACTGTTGATGTCTATCCTAAGGATGTGACTGACTCTGGTAACAGGGGGTTGATTTAGTGTATGAACCTGAGAACTCATATAGTATAGGATAGTACCAAGTAAACTGAGACTTATGTAAGTTTGGTTTAGCTAGAAATTCATATTGATAGTTTATTGAGCTCAGTTAGAACTGGTATGGACTAACAGTGTTTAGGATGTCATGTTAACTGAATCGAAGTCAGTCTGTTAGTGAAACTGAACTTTCAGATGAAGTTGACTGTCCTCTGACCCCCATCTCTCGGCAATGTTGATACGACAACCTATCACTACATCTTTTAGTAGTAGATAATGTCTTAGTATTACATTTTGTAGGTTCATCTTACTGATTCTTTACATCCTTCAGATACTAGATTCGATAAGAACATATACTACACCATATGTACAGAACATAGATGATTCACACTAATGTATGCTAGAATGAATTTTGGGTTGTGTTCTGAGTCATCCGTTCTCACACTTGTCAAAAAATTGAATATAACCTTTTTATCTGCCATTCGACTGGCGAGGCAGAAATCTATGTACGACATTTGCTATAAGGAATTTGCATTAATCTACGGTACGACATCGTGATCAAGACATAGTCCCTGCAGCCATTCGACTGGCGAGGCAGAAACTATGTAGCCGTAGATAAAATTGACTGTCCTTCGACCCCCATCCCTCAGCAATGATGATACAACAACCTATCACTATATCTTTTAGTAGTAGATAATATCTTAGTATTACATTTTGTGGGTTCATCTTATTAATTCTGTTACATCCTTCAGAAACTATATTCGATAAGAACATTTACTACCCCATATGTACAGAACATAGATAATTCACACTAATGTATGCTAAAATGAATTTTGGGTTGTGTTCTGAGCCATTCGTCCCTACACTTGGCAATTAAGCATGTGAAATATATCGTTGAAGAACATAAAACTTGTGGTCGTATAATCGTCACTTTCGTGCATCAGTTTATGTCAGTCTTCAATTTCTGCAGTAATTATCTTAAAATGGATATAAATTACTATCTGCGGAACCGTTTGCAGATGTACAATCGTCATCCTGATGAATTATTATCTGTGTCAATCTTTACAGAATTATCTTAAAATGGATATGAATTACTATCTGCAGAACCGTTTGTGGATGTACAATCGTCATCCTGATGACATGTGCGGTGTGCGGGATGAATTTATACAGGGTGTACAACAGTTCCTGTAGTTTGCCAAGGCGTTCCCTCAGTACATTGACCGTACAAGAATTAAGTGTCCATGTATGAGATGTCGCAACTTGAAATATCATTCGAAAGTGGATGTGACATATCATTTGTATTCGAGGGGTTACATGCCAAATTATTATCAGTGGACCGCACACGGAGAACTTGTGCCTTTAGCCTCCGAGCCGGAGCCTTATGTGGAGCCTTATGTAGATGTCCACGAGCATGCTGATTACGACCAAGGGTGGACGAACATGGTTTTCGATGCTGCGGGGCCTAGTTTCGATCCGAACAATCAATATGCAGCTGAGGAGGCACCAAATACCGATGCTGCAAAGTTCATGGAGTTGCTGGAGAATGCAAGGACTCCTTTATATTCTGGTTGTGATGACCATTCACCGTTGGAGGTGATTACAAGATTGTTGAGCATAAAATCAGATTTTAACATGTCTCAAGAATGCTACAACCGAATCCTGGAGTTAATTAAAGATATATTATCGGAGGGTGGCAAGTTACCTAAAGACTTCTACCGATCCAAGAGAATGGTGAGATCGCTCTGGATGGGGTATGAAAAAATTGATGCATGTCGCAACAGATGCATGTTGTACTATAAGGACGACAAGGATGAAGACGCCTGCAGATTTTGTGGTGTTGATCGCTTCAAGGCAACTAGTACAACAAGGACTTCTGGTGCACGCAAGCCAACAGATTCGATGCACTATTTGCGTTTGACGTCGCAGTTGCAGAGGTTGTTTATGGCAAAGGAGACAGCTGATAATATGAGTTGGCACAAGCGGAAACAAATAGATGGAGTACTGGATCATCCATCCGACGGGAAAGCATGGAAGCACTTTGATCGAGTGTATCCCGATTTTGCTTCGGAGCCGTGTAATGTCAGATTGGGGCTTTCCTCCGACGATTTTACCCCATTTGGACTTTCAGGCTCACAATATTCTTGTTGGCCAGTGATTGTTACTCCGTACAACTTGTCGCCTTGGATGTGTATGAAGACTCCTTACATGTTCCTAACTGTTATTATTTCAGGTCCGAAGAACCCGAAGAGGAACAACGATGTGTACTTACAGCCCTTGGTAGATGAGCTGAATCAGTTGTGGGAAGTAGGTGCAACCACATATGATGTTTCCAGAAAGCAGAACTTTCAGATGAGGGTCACACTAATGTGGACCATCAATGATTTCCCGGTCTATGGAATGTTATCGGGTTGGAGCACCCATGGTCATCTCGCATGTCCATATTGCATGGATCGTACTAAGGCTTTTCGTTTGAAACACGAAGGAAAATCGTGCTTCTTTGATTGTCATCGACAGTTCCTGCCAAAGGATCATCCGTACCGGAGGAACATGAATGCTTTTCGTGCTGGCGTGGTAGAGAAGTCCAGTCCACCGCCACGGTGGTCCGGGGACATGATATGGAAAGAATTTAAAGAATTGTCAAGTGCTATTGAAGAGCCTACAGCGGGGTACAAGTGTGATGGATTTGGCCGCGCTCACAACTGGACGAAGAGGAGTATATTCTGGGACCTACCATATTGGAGTGACCATCTGCTCAGACATAATCTGGATGTCATGCATATCGTGAAGAATGTATTTGACAATATAATAAATACTGTGATGGACGTAAAGGGGAAGACGAAATACAATCCCAAGGCCAGGTTGGACTTAGAAGAAATATGCAGACGTCCAGAGTTACATTTGATAAAGGAAGGTAGTGGAAAGTATAAGCAGCCCAGGGCCATTTTTTCACTGGACAAGGAGGACAAAGGTAAACTTTGTAGGTGGATCCAGGGCCTAAAATTTCCAGATGGGTACGTATCAAATTTGAGAAGATGTGTTGACCCGAAGGAGAACAAACTACAGGGTATGAAGAGCCACGACTGTCACGTTTTTATGGAGAGGTTAATCCCAATTGTATTTCGGGAATTCTTACCTCAGGTCATTTGAGATCCACTGACAGAGGTTAGCATATTCTTCAGAGATCTTTGTTCTACTAAGTTGCGCGTCGATCGGCTTGAAAAGCAGGAGAAGGACATTGCAGTAACATTGTGTAAGCTTGAGAGGGTGTTCCCTCCTAGATTCTTCGACTCTATGAAACATTTGCCAATTTATCTTTCATATGAGGCACGTGTTGGTGGGCCCGTCGGTTATCGGTGGATTTACCCGTTCGAACGCCATCTAAACCACCTGAAGAGGAAGGTGAAAAATAAGGCACGGGTCGAGGGTTCTATTTGTGAAGCCTATGTCCTTGAGGAGATTACAAACTTTTGTTCAATGTATTTCAAGCCTCATATTGCTACAAATAGAACAAGAGCTCCGAGGAACGACGATGGAGATATAGAATATAATGATGCATTATTGAAAGTCTTCAATGCTCTTGGAAAGCCTTCTGGAAAACTGAAAAAGAGATATTTGAATGATGAGGAACTAAAGGCTGCCCAGTTATATATATATTACTCAACTGCGAGGAGGATGAAGTGGAAAAGCTAGAGTGGTAAGTGAAAATCTTCAACGTTCAAGTCATCTATTTGTTGATTATGTTATTATAATTTAACGAATATATCCCGATATTTATTGGTTTTCAGCAAATTTAATGATGAGGTGAGGTCAAGTAGACCATATATTACAGATGTGAGACTTCATTTCCCGTCTTGGTTGATTGCATATGTACGTAAGAAGCTAGTTAGAATCTTTCTCCATTCATAACTGCACAAGAAATAACTTAACATTAAACTTAATTTTTATCTTCTCGTGTTTAGGTCGATCGTCCGGACGTCATCCTTGAGAATGAATCTATTAGAACTCTTGCCAAGGGACCAATTTATACCGTCAAAATATGGCCAAGTTATTGCGTGAATGGGTTTAAGTTCAAGTCAACAAATGCTCTCATCAGAGATAGCTTCCTGGATCTTGGTCCACAAAAAATAGTTGCCTGTGTATCAAATCTAGAAACTACAAAAATGTCACTCCAGGCAATGATTTCTATGGCGTCTTACGGGAGATCGTAGAATTGACGTACAACTATGGCATAGAGCCTGCCAAGATCGTGTTATTCAAAGTTGATTGGTTCGATCCCATACAAGATCAAGGATGGAAAATTGACAAGCATGGTCTTGTGGATATTAACTACCATCGTCGATACCAAGGATACGAACCATTTATCCTAGCAAGTCAAGCTCAACTCGTATATTTTACAATATATCCTAGACGGAGAACAATGAGGTACGACTGGTGGACAGTATGCAAGACTAAAGCCAGAAATACATATGACATCGACGAAGTGGCTTATCAGGAGGACGAGCTGCCTCTTGTACCAAATACAGTTGATGTCGACTCAGTAGAAGTTCTCCATTCAATATCTACTTGTGTAAAAGAGGTACAAGTATCAGAAGGGGAAGGCGAAGGAGATGCTAGTGACGATGAGGAGGAAGAGAAAGAGGAGGAGGAGGAGGAGGCAAACGAAGAAGATGAATTTTCAGAGGATGATTGAGAAACTGTGATTTTGATGTATTCATATTTCTGTAATCTTAAATTATGAACTATGATCATTTCTATTAGTATTCAGATTTTTGAAAACTTAAATTATGAACTCCAATGTATGCAGATATTTCTAAACTGTCACTGTATTTATTTATATTTTCAATCATAAACCGTGATTTTTATGTATTCATATTTCTGTAATCTTAAATTATGAACTCCAATGTTATTATCAGCATGGCAGGACGACGCGGAGGCACCTCAGGACGATGCGGGGATAGGCCAGGACGAGCCGTGTCCTTAGGTAGGTAGAGAGCACCGTTACCAGAGGATGGCTCCGGACCATCGTCTGACCCGAGCACTCCATTGTACCATACGGTGTTAGGTCCGGGTGGCAGTACACCTACGACGAGCAGTTCCAGGCTTGCTGATCATACTCCTTCCCCTAGCCTTCCTACCGCTGACAGTAGCATGGCGGGTGGGGAGCAGGTAGTGGAGGTAGTCCCTACTCCCGCCCGGGCGGATCCATACCAGAGCGACCCTCCATGTGCACCTCAAGACGAGACGAGGATGGAGATTTGGGCCGACGGTTCTACGAAGTAAGTTAAATGAATATATATATATATATATATATATATATATATATATATATATATATATATATATTTTACAAAGTAAGTTAAATGAATATATATATATATATATATATATATATATATATATATATATATATATATATATATATATATATATATATATATATTATGCATGTCTGTATATCTATATATATTCATTAATACGTCGGTTATCGTTGTATACAGATATTGTCCCTCGTCAGTACAGAGAGCGTTGGGCTCCTCTCTAAGGTCCAACTATGGGGGTCCGTGGATCAACTACTCGGATGCCTCGGAAGAGAGGAAGGCATTCTAGTTTGACCACTTCAAGGTAACTAAAGATAGTTAATTTAGTATGATTAATATAATTTTAAGCATTTTTTTAGAACTTATTATTTTAATTTGTAATTCTTGTAGAGAACTTATTTTTATCCACCATACCGGGCCGAGCAGATTGAGAGGCAGTTTCCTGCCGTCGTCGTCAAGTTGATCCGTGATGCAATTGACGATCAGAAAGCTCGTCAGCGCTCCGGAAAGCCGATTGCTGGTTGGATCACACCTGACCAGTGGACCAAGATGAGGGCTCGATTTGAGGAGCCCCGGTACAGAGAGCGGTCGGAGAAGGCGAAGACGGCTAAGACGAGGGCCGAAAATTGGTATGGTGGATCAATTCCTATGACGGAGCATTTCCATCGTCTGGTATATAATTTATTGCAATATATAAGATTTTATATAGTGGGGGTATATAATTTTCTATTATACAAAAGAATAAAATATAACAAACATGCAAGTACAGAGGGGTGAGGACGCAAACATGGTGACCGTCTTCCTGGCCACCCATCGGAAGGACGGAAAGCTCATCGACGACCGGGCTACCCAGAGCTATGTAAGTACTAATTTAGATTTCGTTAATTTTTAACACAACTTGAAGAATATACAGATAACTATATAGTTAATAATAATTAAATACTTTAGACGTTTATTAGGCTAATTTAGGTAAGTACTGATGTATAGAGATGCACAATAATTTCTAGGACGAGTTTGTTAGGCTACATGATGAGCGTGCGAGTGCTAGTACACCGGCAGAGGGAGGGATTGGTACATCGCAGCCCTCTCCACCTTAGTCGGAGGACGAGCTCGGGAAGACCGCTGTTGGTGGTCTTCAGAGGGGTACGTACTACGGTACGGGGTCTTACGGTGTATTTGTTGCGACGCAGGCATCCAGGGCTCCCTCTGCCGGTGCGCATTCACAGCCATCACAGGTCGAGTCATCCCGAGTCGAGGGTACCATTGCCCGCCAGATTGCTGAGCTGCACGACGATATGCTGAGGAGGATTTCTGAGCAGCCAGGTCTCAGGCGCAAGGGGACGCTGCGTCGGTCATCGCACGCTTTGACGAGCTCGAGCGCACCGTGCAACACGTACAAGGGATGCAGGAGTCCATTTACGACACTGTTACTAGGATAGCGGCTTGTATGGAGCAATACAGCGCCAGACTGCTAGCCCTAGAGGAGACGTCGACGCACCCATCTCCAGCAGTTACACTGCCTCCTTTTCCAGCGGTTGTATTGTCTCCTCCTTCATCGTTGTTGGTGGTTCTTACACCGGAGAAGTATGCTTACCTTCTTTCCAGGAGCGGTGATGCTCCTCCTGATCAGCCGTAGTCAACATATATATGTATTGTTGTATGATGGCCCATTGTTGGGTCTTTTATGTGGTTATACATACATTATTCTTATGTGGACCATTATGTTTGACATTGTTGTTACAAATTTTTATATATCTGTGTTGATTGATGAGATTGTGTTTCAAACGTATTCGTGATTGTGTGTATCTGTGTTGTTTGATACTGTGTTCGTGATACACACCGTCATTGTTGTAACAAATGGTGTAGGGGATGCTGCAAATGCGGTAGGGGATGCTGCAAATGCTGTATTTTTTTCGAAATTAGCGACGTTCAGCGACGGCTAGCGACGGAAGTTAACATCGCTAAGTAAGTATCGGAACATCGCTAACTGTGATGAAAACCGTCGCTGATCGTCACTAAATGTCGCTACGTATGATGTCGCTAAACGTCGCTATATGTCGGTACTATAGCGACGTAATAAAGTCGCAGAACGTCGCCATTTAGCTCTCAAGCTAGGTCAGCATCGATGCATGTCAAGTCGCTCAATGTCGCTAGGTTACGTCGGTAACTACTGACGTTTTACGTCACTGGTAGTCGCTGAATTAGCGACGTGTACGCGTCGCTAAGTATCGTCACAATAGCGACGTATTACGACGTCGTGTTGTTTAGCGACTAGGTTAATCGCGACTACATGCAAACGTTGCTAAATACGTCGCTAATTGAAATTAGCGACGTATTTTCCCTATTTAGCGACGTCCTGAGGTGTCGCTGATTTGACAGATTTTTGTAGTGTGTATATATATATATATATATATATATATATATATATATATATATATATATATATATATATATTGGAAAACCCTCCTTTTATTGAAGTAAAGGCACAAAATGCCGAAGCCTATACATGAACGCTAAAGGACAACAGACAACCGGGCACAGGTGCCATGGTAAAACAGTCACCAAAAACTAGGCTAAGGCGGGAGCCGAGGACGGCAACCCTGTGCGGGGGACCCCAAACGTCGACTTTGAGAGCCTGCCTGCAGACCTCTCTGAGTAGTTGAGGAGAGTTGTAGGAGTGATCTTCGTATCAGTACTTGTTTCTGTTTTTCTATAAAATCCAAATGCCGACGGCTGCGACGATCTGGTGCCTGTTAGAGATACTCCAGATGACGAAAAGATCGTCGAAGTCCCCAGCCGGGTGTTGTATATGCCATTTGGTGGAGAGGTGGGACCACAGCTGGTTAGCAAGCTCTTCCGAGAAGAGGACATGGGCCGCGGATTCTGAATGCAGAGATGAACAACAGTGGCATTTCGAAGCAAGGGTGTAGCCGATGTGGGTCAGCGCATCGTCGGTGGGGAGTTTCCTGCGCTGTTCTCTCCAGACGAGGATGGACCATTTGTTGGGGATATTAGGTTGCCAGTAGGGGGCGATGAGATGGTGTTACTCTGTCGTCCTCTCAGCGCCAATCTTGTGAAAGCTAACGAAAACTGGCCGTCGGGGTTCAGGGACCAACGGAGTGCGCCAGCTGGCGGAGGACCTGTTGTTTGTTGTCGCCATTGATGGGAGGGTGTGCCGGAGATATCTGGCTTATATTAATCGTGACCAGATTGTGTTATCCGTGCATAGCTTCCACCATAACTTCATTGAGGATGCAGCCACAATGTGGGCCAATCTGATAAATTCGAGTCCTCCCTCCTCAGTGGGGATGGCCATGGATGCCCAGCTGGCCAAGTGGTGCTTGTCTCTTCCTTCTCTGTGACCCCAGAAAAATTTGGAGAAGAGGGATTCAAGGAAAGAAAGAACCTTCTGTGGCGGCGAGCAGACTGCTAGGGTGTACATGGGAATGGAGGACAACACATGCTTGATCAGGATCATTCTCCCCCTAGAGATAAGGTAGCGTTGTGCCAGCCCTCGATTTTTCTCCTGATTTTGTTGACCAGGTCTTCAAATATCGTGGAGTTAGATTTATCGTACACCAGCGGACAACTAAGATAGGTAAACGGCAGATATGCGATGGAGAAGGATGTCAGGTTGGAGAGGAGCGCAAAGTGAGCTATGTCCGCTTTATGGTGTTTGTAGATTATACTTTTACTCGGGTTGACCCGCTGCCCGGAACATCTGGAGTACCTCACCAGCATTTTGTGCACTGCCTCCACCGAGCTGATGTCTCCAGCGGAGAAAATTAAGATGTCGTCCGTGTAGGCCAGGTAGGTGATTAAGGGGCAACTGGTGGTTGAATGAAAGTGGTGAAATCCCGGTGAGTTGGCTAAGTTGTTGAGATTTCTGCTAAGCACTTCGGCCGCGATGATGAAGAGGATGGAGGATAAGGGGTCTCCCTGCCTAACCCCGCAGTTGGCTTTGAAAAAACTGTCAGCTTGTCCGTTGATGATGGTGGAGAACCAAGAATTATTGACTGATCTGAATAGAACATCGGTCCATGCTTCCGAGAAGCCGAAAGCTCTAAGAACCCCGATCATGAACTGCCAATCTAACCGGTCGTGGGCTTTCTCCATGTCTAGCTTGATAGCTACATTGCCCCCTCTGGATGGGAATTTCATGTAGGTAATCATCTCCGGCGCTAAAAGGATGTTGTCGGTGATGTTCCTGCCCTTGACAAACCCGCTTTGTTCTTCAAAAATAATTTTGGGGAGGACGTCGGACATGCGGGATGAGATCAGTTTAGAGATAATTTTGTTGGTGAAGGTGCATAAGCTGATGGGTCAGAAATCTTTGAATGTGGTCGGGTTGTCCTTTTTGGGGATGAGGATAAGGTTATAGATTTGGGGTATCTAGGGCCCTGAAGAAAGGCGACGGCATTATCATGGATGTTGTGCTTGATGATGTCCCAATACGAGCGAAAGAAGATGCCGGTGAACCCGTCTGGACCTGGGGCACTGTGCTCGTCTAGAGCCCAAACTGCGTCCTTGACTTCCTCCAAGGTGGGGGTTGTAAGGAGCTGCTCGTTCTCTTTGGTGTTGATCAGATAGGGGATCTTAGCGAGGAGGTCGTCATCCTTGCTGATGGCGTCCTTGGAGAAGAGATTGGAGTAGAATCGAGTGGCAGCCGTCTGAATGTTCTGCTGCTCAGTGTGAATATGACCGTCGTCATCCGCGATCTGGAGCACGCTCAGCTGTTGTCTGTGACCCTTGATACAGAAGTGAAATTAGCTGGAGTTTCTTTCTCCTTCAGCATCCCACGTCAACCTGGCTTTCTGCTTCTAGAATTCGGTTTCGATTTTAAGCCAGGATTTGAGCAGAGCTTTGGTGAGGTGAAAGGTGGCCCGGTTCTCCTGTATCCTGTCTGAGGCATACAAAATCTCTGCCTGAGTAATGTCATCCCCTGCCAACTTAATGGCTTAGAAGATGTCTCTGAAAGCATTCCTGCTCCAAGTTGCCAAAGCTCCCTTGGTGGCTTTGAGTTTTGTAGCAACGCACCTGATGTGGTCCGGGCCTCCAGCTGAGCTCCAAGCGGTGGCGACAATATGATTGAATTGGGGGTAGTGGCTCCAGAAGGTCTGAAACCAGAAGGCTTTCTTGATATGGAAAGGTTGCTGCTGATCTCAATAAGGGGGGAGGGAGTGGTCCGATTCCGTGGTGTTCAGGTGAAATAGTTTAGTGATGAGTCCCATGTCCGTCCAATGATTATTGATGAGGGCGCGATCTAGGCGAGAGTACTGGCGCCTGGCTCCTTCTTGCATGTTGTACCAGGTGAATGCGTTGCCGAAAAACGGAATGTGGATCAGCTGAGAATTAAAAATAAAGTCGTTAAAATCTGCCATAGCGGCCAGGATAGGGGGCCTTCCTCCAGATTTCTCTTTTCGGTTGGAAATGGTGTTAAAATCGCCCACGTAAATCCATGAGAGGTTGTTGAGAAGATGGTGGGTTGTCGAGAGGGTGTCCCATAGCCTCTTACGCTCGGTGATGTCGCAGCTTTCGTGCACCGCCGAGAGCAAGGAACGTTGTTGGAGGGTGGGGTGTTCTATCCAACAAGAAAGGGATTGCCTGGAGTCATGAACGATGCCAAATTTGGTATTGGCGGAGAAGAATATCCAGATATCGTTGCATCCTGCGATCGCAGATGGGAATCCGAGAAGGAGCTGGATCGCTTTGAGTTTCTTTTGTTGATTTTGGGTTCAATGATGATCAAAATGTCGATCCGATGGAGTTTCTTCAGACTAATTATTTTGTTCATAGTGGGTTTGTTGGCGATCCCACGAACATTCCATGTGAGGATGTTAAGCATCATGGGGGGAGGGGTGCGGGGGTTGCGGAGCTTTTCGGCCGATCTGGTGGTCATAGCTGCCGCCTTTTTTGTATTTTTCCTCTTTTTTGATTGGTGTTTTTTTGGAAACTGTCGTGATTTCTGCTGAGCAATCTGCGTTATCTTCGCCTTGTTTTTGGATGTCGGGTTCGAACTTTTTCGTCTAAGTTGTGTCTTCTATCTCTGTTTCGTGCAGGGCGCATAGGGGGTTGGTTGGATCGAGAAAGCCAGCCTCTTCAGCTTGAAAGAATCTGGCAGCAGCCTCCGGGCCGAGGATGGCCATAGTATCTGTGGAGGAACTTCCTTTGTAAGACTGCGGCTCCTGAGCTGGGGGGGTTGGGTGGGGTCAGAATGCTCTGACTCTATTTTCTCGGTGTCCGAGGAGTCTGAGGGCGGGATATGGTCTGCATCATCACAGGACAAGGCGAGGAACGAGTTACGAAGAAGGATGGTCTTCGGGACGTAGGGCACTATGGCCTGTATGTCCAAGGGTGCCGATCGGGCTAAGCTGGGGACAATGATGGGCGATATGACTGTGGGGGTGGTGAGGGATGAAGTGGAATTGGGTTGTGGATGGGTGGGGGAGGGTGGGCCGGTTTGAATCGACCTGGCAGATCGGGTTTTACGCTGAGCTGTCTTCTGTAGTTTCGGGTGGGCTCTGTAGCAGAACTTGGTGAGGTGGCCTCTCAGCTGGCAATGTCAGCAGAAGATAATGTTGTTGTCATACACGAGCGCCTGGGAGTGAGTTCTGCCTCTGAGTTTGAGCTGGACCTCCATGGGAGGTTCTACAGAGAGGTCGAGTTCCACGCAAATTTTAGTGTAGTTGCCTTTAGCGAGGGATCTTGTTTCCTCCGCGATAGCTACGACAGTCCGAAGGAGCTAGCTATCCTCTTGAGAGCTGCCGGGGCGAAGCAGACAATGGGCAGGTTGGGGAGAGTGATCCAAGTGGAGATGATGGTCGAATCGATTTTAGGATCGAAGGTGGGGGACCATTTAGCGATCTTGACGGTCTGTTTGCCTATGTTGACGGTGCCCTTGGCCCACACTGTGGAGAAGTCCTGATCCGAAGAGAGGTGGAGGAACAAATGTTTTGGATCTAGCGACGCGACTGTGTACGAGGAAGTGAGCCTCCAACCAGCAATAGCTTCTTGCACTACTGCGATCATCGAACATCCTGAGTGGAACTTCATGATGAAAGTCTTTGCGAAGGTATGGGATAATGAGGAAATCTCTGCTGAAGAAAACGGGATCCGGATGGCCTGTCCGTCGGTGGGGGCCGAGAAGTCAATGTCGGGGAGCGGGACTTCTACAGGAGGAGGGGACACAGCTGTTTGGCAGTCCGGGCCTAAGGCGTCGGCGTATGAAGGCGGCCGGGAACTATCCTCCACTATGGCCGGGGGTTGCTGCCTGGCCAAGCGGGAGGGGGGAGGCGGGGAGGGCCAAGCCCTGAGCCGAGTGTTCTGGGATAGAGCCTACGACCACCGGCGTGGACGGGAGAGAAGCCTCGGTAACAAGCGTACCGGGCTGGCGCCCTGATGACGGAGGGGATAGAATCCTAAGTGGGTCGGCAGCAACTGCAATCTTCCGGAGAGGACGAATCAACGGGGAAGAGGTCTCAGAAGAGCACAGGTGAGTGGGCACCCGCATAGAGGGCGGGTCCTGACCTGAACCAGCATGGTGTGTGGGAACCGCAACAACCGTCTGGGAGGTGGGCTGCTCACTATGTGAGTCCAGAGAGGAGGAGCCTCTCCAGGCGCATAAGCCTTGGGTGAGGGGCGCATATGATCCAAACGGTGGGGTGCATACCCCCCCTCCCTCGCGGTCGCGAGCTCAGGGGGCGAGATGGCCCGACTGGGCGCACAGTTGGGAGCCGAATAGGGGCACATGCCAATCTCGAGCCCGACGGGCGCATAGGCTGCAACCCGGTGTTGGGAAACCGGAGGCGCATAGATCGTGACCAATGGCGGTCGATTCGAATGGGTGAGATTTGAAATTCGAAAAGGATCCGAGGGGCTGGAAAGCTTGAGATGCGAGTCGAGGGAGACCGGGGGGGCAACAGATGGGCGGGACACCGACGGGTTCTACGGCCATCGAAGCGGGGCGGCATGGCGAGGCCAGGGCGGTGGGGCGTCCGACCCGAGCTTACCGGAGAGAGAAGCAGCAGCTGCGGTAGCCTCAGGGAGGCGATCACCCGTCCGCGGCCACCGAAGAGCCTCCGCAATCCGGGGGGAGGCGGAGGATGGACAGCAACCGCCAACGACCGGTGGGCCTCCGACCATGCAGGGGGCTTCTTCTGGTCGGGGGCACCGCGGGCTGCGGCCGGATCGGGATCTCCGAACTTGGAACGAGCGCCTGAGGGGTGCTCCGACCGGAGGTGGGGGCGGTTACGCCGGGAAGGGGGGAGTGGTGAGGGGGCCGACGGCCGGACTGCGGCGCTCGGCCCCGCCACCGGAGGCGGAGAGGCGAGATGGACAGGCGCATGTCCGTGAGCGTCAATCCCCATCGCCTGTTGCATACTCGTGGGGATCCCAATGCATTGGCTCTCTACAACTCAGTTCATGTTAGCGGTTTCAATAACGGCAAGAGCTTCGTGTAACTCCACTTCCCGATTTTTTTTTCAAAATTTTTATTTATTCTATTTTACGTATTTTAAAAAATATTATCTTTGAAATGTATCACGTTATTTTGCTATTGTTTTGTTATTTCAAAAACTAGCTAGCATCTATGGTTTGAAAATACTATTTGGTTTTAATAGAAATACTTATTTTGGATTTATTATTGCTAGTACAAAATATGTTGATTATTATTCTTTGAACTTTCAAACTATTTTGGCTTCGAAAGTATTTGAAAATTATATTTATTTTGATAAAAAATGACTTGCTAAATTATTATAAAATAAGATTTTGTATTAATAAAAATATATTTTAAATTATTCTAATGATAACAAATATTATTTTAAATAGTTATGGTGATCAATTATTGGATTAGAAAAATTAATCGATTAATTATCTTGCTAGTAAATTAAATATTTCTAAACAAATATTCTAGTTTTATATCTAAATAAATATCTAAACTAATCCTAATTCCCTTTCAATCTAATTTTTGATAGAATTTTTAGCCAGCCAACCCTTATCTGTATGTGTATTATATATATATATATATATATCCTCCTTTGCCAAGACCGTGCTCCCGCGAGCAGCGCCCGGCTCGGCGACCCGCGCTCCCGCCGCCGCCCGTGTTCCCGAGTGCGACGGTGCCGCCGTCGACCGATCTTGGTGCCGCCTTGTGCGCCGCACCTCCGCGCATCGCAAAGCAGCACTGAGCGTCGTTTCCCTCTCACGCAACATAGCGCGCACGCCGACGAGCGCCGCTACCAAAGTACGGTAAGTTTCTCCCTATCTGTCTCTCTCTCTGTCCCTTTCTCTCTTTTGAATATTCGGTTGTTACATTATTTTGAGGAACAAATGCAATACTGTGGTTCTCCTCCTTTTATTAATATTTTGGTACACGAGAAACGAGAAGGACAATAATGTTTTCTTAACATTTTACTCTTATTTTATTATTATTACACACAGTAACAAAAGGAGACTCTGAGATGAGAGTATGCCAATTAGGGCTCGCAATTTTGCCCTGGTACCCTCTACCCTAGCCGGGTACCCTCTACCCTCAGGTGCCCACGGGTACCCTCTACCCTAGAAGGGCAAGCCCTACCCTTACCCTCTTGGAATTAGGGTAGGGTAAGGGTTTTATTCTGTTACCCTAGTGCAATTACCCGGGTACCCGCCCTACCCTCTACCCTGTAACCCTACCCTGAACCCTACCCTACCCTGAATCACTACCCTGTAAATTTGTGCTTTGTAATTTTGTGTAGTCCCACACTCCCACTGTAGTTACTACTACATACTTGTATAGTCCCACACTCCCTCTGCCCTGTAACCCTACCCTGAACCCTACCCTACCCTACCCTGAATTACTACTACATATTTGTAGTTTTTTGTAATTAGTTAGTACTTAGGATTAGGAGAACTACATAGTGCTTGATCCTAAGGAGTCAGGTCTAGCCCCCTCCTTGGGTATGTAGGCAGCCCAGGTTCCACTATATAACTGGGTTCAGCGCCTTTAGTAAAAAAAAAAATTCCCCATGTTATTTCTTGTTAAGTTATTATGATTTTTGAATGTTGTAAAAATCTTAATATCAAGGTGTTTACTAGCAAAAAAAAATGATTTTCAAAGTTAAAAAAACTAAAATGGCAAGGGTAATACCCTTACCCTCCCTACCCTGACCCTCAGCTACCCTGTGATGGTAAAGGGCAAGGACGGGTAATGGGTATTAATTTTTTGGAAGAGGGCTACCCTACCCTACCCTCATGACTCCTCTAGGGTATCAAAAAAATGTCAATACCCTACCCTGCCCCTCTTCCTGCCCTTACCCTACCCTACCCTACCCTACCCATCGCCACCCCTCACTACAAGAAATTGCATTTTTAGCAACATAAGCAATATGTTGCGAAATGTTATATTTATGTCGCCAAAGGGTTTCTGCGACATATTTGGCTATGTCGCACATATGTCGCGGTAGCCTTGTCTGGGAAAGTCTTTGGCGACATGAAATCAACATGTCGTAGAATGTAGTACCTTTTGGCGACATAACATATTTCAGATTCTAAAAAAACTTTTGGCGACATGTGCCTTGTGTGTCGCAAAAAGGTCATACATTGGCAACATGACACATGTCGCCAAAAGCCTAATTTATTTATTTTACTTATTATAGAAAATACTTTCTGCTACACAATTTGATGTCGCGAAAGCTAATGTATCCAAATATAAATACACTTCTGGCTACACAATTTGATGTCGCAAAAGCTAATGTAGCCAAATATAAATACGCTTTTTGCTGTACATTTTGATTTCACAAAAGCTAATTCATATTTTTTACATTAATTTTTATTTTCACTTATATTTTCCAAGATAAATTTAAAGAAATTGTTTTGAAAATAACTTTAAAACATTAAAAAATTATTCAAAGAACTTGAGAACAAAGAGCAACAAATTACGTGAACAAAACATGAATCTAATATAATGTCTTTAAACATCTCTTTACAAAATAATCCATAATGCAATATTTTAACAACTTCAAGTGGCCCATATAGTAAAAAAATGTATTTCATAAACGTACTGTATTCAAATTAGACAATTATAATGTAGACATAACACATGAATATTTAATTGACTTCCCAAAAAAATAGCCTAGCTACAATAGATCTCATGTTATGAATGCCTTCCCCCAAAATTAGCTTTTGTCAATATGTCTATTTGATCCTGCAAACAAAACAAAAAACAAAAAAAATGTAAGTAAAACAATATATATATATATATATATATATATATATATATATATATATATATATATATATATATATATATATATATACCAAAAGAAAGTAATTTTATGCCCATAACTGATTCAGTATATTTCAAACTCAAAATAACTATAGTTAATCAACCTGCGTCTAAGGGTTCCAAGTTTTGCCATGAATTTTCAACTCTGGAATTACAATGATAGAGACTTGCAATTGGGAAGTAATCCACATTGTTCAGAAAGTTCATAATTGGTAATTCTTTAACAAAACATGTGGACCTTCATTGACAAGCAACAGACAATAGCAGAAACCTGAAGTTAAATAATACAAAGATTAATAAAACAAGGTGCTCTAGACAAAAAAAAACTAATCATAACAGGTATATATCTCAAAGAAGTTTTTCACCATATCTTATGCCAAATAGAGTATCAGATAAGAAAATAGCACATTTGAAGAGTAAGGAAATTGCATATGGATTGAAAAGTAAGGTAACTATATCTGGATTGAAGAGTAAGACTGGTTTAATTACCATTGAAGCAAGCAGGGTGAAGGAGTATCAGATATTGTTTGACACAAACATCGAGTATTTGACAAGGCAACTCTTAGATATCTAAACACAAAGACATAGCTATATAGTATATATCTGCTTTTCATAAGATATACAGAAGCAGCGTATATAAGCTGTACTATACCATTCATCTAATATATATGTATATTAACAACAATACAGATATATACTATATAGCTATGTCTTTGTGTTTAGATATCTAAGAGTTGCCTTGTCAAACACCCGATGTTTGTGTCAAAGGCGAGTATCAGATATCATATATTGTTTCACATGGTGGTTGCAACAAAAGTCCCAATATCACAAGCTGACGAAAGAAAAGAGATGAATTAAGTTTGATAGGAATGACTCACATAGGATCCCTCATGTGAATCCTCCCCACATTGATCGGACGAAAGTAATCCACATCTGCTCTTTGACTTTTCCATCTACGATAATAAGGAAACAAATTAACACATAGCAATTAACACACAGTAGATGATATTGTAGACATTTCAATGCAATAATTAAGTAGACTAAAGATTGAGTATTGCAGGAAAACATAAAGAAGAAAAGAAATGAAAATTTTGATACCATAAGGATATTTGAAAATTCCTTCAAAGCTCTGATGTTCCTCTGTACGTCTTTACTAAAAAGGCTAGTACAATGACAACGATTGACAATATCTACAACAAACTGCTTGTTGAGATTGTATAAAAAGTTAAATGACCAAACATATTGTAGTATCCTCAGATCAGGTTTCCATGAATTTTTTCGCATGGATGAGATTCCATCCTCGAAAGAACGACAGTATTTCTGGATCTTCATTGGAAGCACTCCAAATCTATATATAAATAGTGGTAAGGAAAATAGTATACCAAACAAGTGGATATCATTAAAGGGCTATCTCAACAAATCTCAATATTCATAACCGCACAGTAGGAATATTAATCAATCACCAGGTATAAGGCCGATGTCAAACAAGTAGAAGATGCTTATTAGCTAAAAAGACAAAAGATACCAAATAAAAAAACACAAGAAATAGTATAATAGTATAACAAAGTTTCATGTACTCGTATGTCTTTACTGAAAAGGCTAGTAGGATGACAATGATTGGCAATATCTACAAAAAACTGTTTGTTGAGATTGTATAAAAAGTTAAAAGGTATTAGGATTTCTACATGAACCTATTTTTGACAGCATTTTGCAGTTGTCCAATACTTAAACCTCTAGAGAAGCAGAAATGGTTCTTTAGGAAAAGCTATAAATCAGTGGTTAGAGCCATACTTATCATGCAAGACAACCTTGACCTTGGCCCTAACCAAGTACACTATAAAATATAAATACTGCACCATATGGTGGAAACGATGCAACATCTCATTGTTAAGAGGAATCAAAATTCGTATTTTATAGGGAATCATTTATAGTGTTCTGATTGTCGGTATTGATTATAGCATGAAGAAAGTATGTAAGGAAACAAAGCTTTCTAAAATGCTTAACTATTGATTATATATCCAATAGAACAAGTGAGTACCCTTTAAAGGAAAACACACAAGTAAACAGAAGATGAAGTTATAGTATGGGTCCAACATAATTGCCAATGTTGCCACATACAGATTACCAGACAACATTGTTGGCCATGTAAGTTTGGTGGTGTAGCAGATGAAAACCGTTTTGTCACTAGAAACTAGAAAGGGGGAAACATGTAGAATCATGTGTAATGAAGTGTTACAAGCTCGCGAGGCAGCCATCTGGCAGTAATTCTCCATTTCTTTCATTCATCTTTGTAAGATATTGTGCACAAATCTGCAATTCGGAATCTATTTTCCAATTTTCAAGCATCATATGCCTCTACGTGTTTTTGTGCTGCCTTGCATCCATGCATAGATGTCAATATTTAAATACATATCTACAGATAAAAACATGCATAAATTTTGATTACCAAATAAATAAAATTTCAATTGGGGAAATTAAGGGCTTTGGCCCTGTGAAATTTGCTATGATGGAGAATCTGCTGGCATGAGCCCTAGTAGCTATAAAAGAAATTGATGTAGCTCCAAAACTACCAGCTTGGTGGATGTTTTGTCATTCCGAAGTCTAGATCTTGGCTACTAATCTCGTTCCCAATATCCCACTTCCCACAGGAAGCACTTGTTCCTATAGAGAGATTCAAAGCTCTCCATACTAATCCTTTACACAAAGCTTTGTACATTTAGCCTTAAGGGACTGTTTGGTCTACTGTAAATGGAAATACTATGCAACATATGTTGCACGTAATATTTGTTGTTGTATATCCACTGTTTGGTTGCATGTAAATGGTGTTGTGGGGTTCAAAAATCTATTATTTGGAATGATGTAATTGCATGTATGATTGCAACTTCTGTTGCGGTAAATGGTAATCCATTGTTTGGTTGTGACTTTACGACAATGAATGAAGAGAGAATGTGAGGAAGTTATGTAAATGATGTTGCAAATGTGGCCGTAAGTGGTGTTGCGGTAATTTCTACCGCAACAAATGTTGCAGTAGTTGGAGGAACTGGTCCAACATTTGTTGCACCAATTCCATCATTTACACCAAACAAAACAATGTAAATGGTGTAATCAAACAACACATGCTAGTCGAACAGTTGACAACATGCTATCTAAGCTTTGCACATGCACTCTCGCTCATATATGTATATTACTATATTTCCTTATGCATTGTGTTAAACAATCGCACATCTAGTTGGATACTCTTATCTAGAAATGGATGGATAACCAAGATATATCTAAAATTATGAACATCCACGATGTGACCCAATTTGCACATAATGGATGTCATCCCCCCAAAATACGCCATGTTCAAATGGTACCAACCATTTTTTGAATCTCAATTTTCACTTGACAAGAAACAATTCCGCAAAAAATCTGACTCGAAAAGCACTTCTAAGGAGCCAACTCTGCATCTAAGAGGGAGTTGACTGCAAATGGTTTGAGGGACCTCGGATTGGACTAGTTTCAAAACCAAGTCTTTTGTTAGTCATGAATGATCAAGGCTAAGTTTGTCGCATGTGATTTTCTGGGACCCAAGGGAGTTTACTCGACCCACTCTCTAGTCTCCCGAGTTCATTCGACTCATTCTCCAGTCTCTCGTACTGCTCAAGTGTGCAAATCTGTTCACTCGTAGGGGTCCAGACCCCACTAGGGGGGATGCGACTCCACTTCTCAGCCATTGGCAAAAATTGCGCACGCATCTGATCCCTTGTTCACCCTGGATGATCGTGTTAGGTGAATTGTGACCTGGAGATTCGACCAATTCTACTTTGGGGATACCCCTTACTCTACCATTATTCTAAGGATATGGGGTTCGAGACAAAAGAAAGATCAATGCTGCAATCAGTTTTTAACCCCTACCCAATGGGCAGAATTTGACAAAAAGTTGAAACTGCCTAACTTCCCTCACTCGTTCATTAGTTAGCCATATTAAGTGTTTTCTATCTAGGCCATTTGAAGTACAAATTTCCTTCCAATCTCATGAAAACATGGGTGGGTGGGGTGTTCATTGATCCATTGATCCAATTCTCACTAGAGGAGCTTATTTGACTTCAAGCTAAACAAAAAAGAGAGTTGTGTGTGTATCAATCCCTTCATATTACATGTCACAAAATAGATGTAATGAAAATAAGAAATGTGAAAGGAAGCAGCTTCAGAAAGACGTATCATACCTTCACTGGTAGGTTTTCATTATACGGATTCCTTAGATGGTGTGTTTTATTGAAAGATAACTCACATAGCTGCATAGCAAATGCATAACAAAAAAAGGTATAAGTTAAGGGGAAAGGACCTAATGTAACATGAAACACAATATTGACCAGTATTAGATGTGGAATGGAATTACCCAAAGGTGATCTTGCCAACCAGGATACTACCAGGGGTAACTCACCAAGCTGATTACAAACTTAAGCTCAAAGAAAGAAAACATTTTATAAAAGAAGAGAGACTTGGAGATAAAAATCGGTCCAAAATTTATGACATTCTTTCATTCGTAGCCATGTCATAACAAACTAAAAATCATTACCATGTGCCAAATATTATTTCAATAAGAAAACAAGTATAATTATGTAGAGATATGTCAGTCCAAATACCACAAACAAGTACAACATTAGTACCTTGCTAGGTTGTATCCGAACAACCTAGGAAATGCACGCGGCAAAACCGGAGCCATGTTTGTATCCTGAGTCTGACACAGCATAAATTTGGTACGCACGAATTGTTGCCTAGTCACTTAAACGTGTTCGGTAACAGCCCAAGTCCATAAACCATAGTACACAGCTTCTCTATTTTTTCTTGCAGAGTTTGTCTATCTAAACTTTGTATAGATGCACAAAGTGTGTTTCTATATATATGCTTTTTTGTGCATTACATACAGAATTCATACCTTCTTTGTAAATCGTGGAAGGTTCATAAACATAAAACAAAACAAATAGTTCACCAAATAAACAGATTCAAAAATCATATCATTTACTTGAATTTTGTACACAAGAATCATGTTTGTTTGCATGTTCCCAATAAACAGTATATATAAAATGGAAGGGGCAAGCCCTAGTCTCCCTAATTTGCCCGGACCATGAAACTGGTTTCCTTTATGATACTTGAAGAAACCATATTTTGCTATCAGACCATGTTTTGACAATCATCTCAGGAAAATTATGACACCATCAAACAACAAGCACTGCAGGCAGGGATGTTTTTCACAGCCCCTGGCAAGACAACAGATTTCCCACTAACACATGCTTACATCAAGAATCAACAATAAGACTTTACTTACTCTTTGCACCCGTTATTATTATTGTGTTCCTTGTGAGAGTAGAGAAGAATTAGATGCTAAAAATATTAGTACATAGGGAAACTTCAGAATCTAAATATTTTAAAATTAATAGGTCGATAATATCGTATACAAAATGCAACTTCAATTAGAAGTCAAAGAGAAATGACGGAGTACATATAGATGGACAGGAGATACCTAAGAATGATAGTTTTCAGTATTTAGGATTACGATTCATCATAATGGAGAGATTGAGAAGGATGTCATGCACAGAATCAAAACATGATGGTTGAAATGGAGTGCTTCTAGAGTACTTTGTGACTCCAAGATACATTTGAAGTTGAAGGATCTATAAGACCAGTCATGCTTTATGGATCAAAGTGTTGAACAATTAAGAAACATAACCAAACAATTAGTACAACAAAATGAAAATACTAAGATGGATGAGAGACAAACCTTGAAAGATAGGATAAGAAACTAGTATATTCATAGTAAGTTAGAGGTGGGACCAATTGAGGATAAGATGAGAGAAAACCGTCGAAGGTGGTTTGGACATTTACAATGCAGATCAATGTTGTGGCAAGGACGGCGATAAGATAGTAGTTGAAGTAGCCGCTGGGATTAGAGGTAGGCCAAAAAGAACATATATTGAAGTTTTAACAAGTGATTTTTGTTAGTGTTACAGAGGAAGTAACCCTTATAGAGCTGAATGGAAGGATTCAAATAGCCAATCCCAAGAATATAGATAAATGTTTTTTGTTGTTGTTCTTGTTGTGGTACTCCTTATTGATGAACTACAAGGCACATTCTTAATGAGGTTGCATGGTGTATGCTACTTGCTAGCGATATTGCCTTTGTTAATAAGAATAGGGTTAGCTTCTAAATCAATAGCATGGAGAGAAGCTAGTCAAAGAGAACATGGTATACTAAATGTAGCTCTATAAAGTAGCAACATAAAGAAGAAATGTAGATCCATATAGTTTAAGCAACTTCAAGAAGAAATGGAGTGATCCATAAATGACAGATATACATACCTAATGTAACACCCAGTTTCTAAAATAAGGGTAATTTTAAAATTTTATATTTTAATTTATTTAATTAAGATATTTAAATGATAATATGATTTTTGGTAATTTTTAATTATTTTAAAACTATTTTTAGATCATGACTTATGATTTTGGTGTTTGACTAGTGTAACCTTAGAGCCTAGCCATGTGACTAGGATGTCTGACTAGTACATTATAGCCTAGAAGGTATTTTGGGCATTTTAGGATTTATTTGAATTTAATATATTTTATTAGGAATTTTTGAATAATTTAATTGAATGGTGTGATTTAAATACTAATATAATTATTGCCTTGTATTTATGGTTAGCCTAACCTAGATTGGACCTAACCTAGATGAGTCATGACTAACTTAGTGAGCCACTTTGAGAATTAGATGAGTTGGTTAAGGGGTTAATCAAGTTTAGTCATGGTTAAGTGATTTGCTAAGGGCTAAGATAGAACCCTTGTTCTAGGCCATCTATTTCCCTTGATACAATCCTAGCCATAGGATGAAACCCAAAAACCCTAACCCTAACTTTATGACCAGCCAAGAGACCCCCCCCCTTGCCTATATAATGCCTCTTTGGGGATTTGAGCCACTTTCTTTAATAGTTCATCATTCTCTTAAGGAAGTAGGTAAGCCACATTTATTTCTTTCCTAGTTTAATCAATAGGACTCCTTTTGAATGAAATTTCTTCCATTAGGACCTAATCATTGCTCTCTTACTGTTGGTGGAGTCCAATCACAGATTTTGAATCGATTTGATTGATTGGTGGCTTGTGGAGATTCCCTCTTTGAAGAGCTTTTGAGAGTTTTGATACTTTGAGGTAACTTCTTGTTCTCACCATAGAATCCTGAAATTATTGCATGTATAGGGAGCCCTAGACCTAACCTAACTATAGGAATAGGAATCCCTAAGTTTCTGTGTCGATTCGTGTCCTAACAGGACACGTATCAGTGTGCTATGCAATGTGTTTGTGTAAATGCCACAGAGAACTTTTTGTGTTTATTTTCGAATTTGATTTGAATGGAAAATCGTGTTTTGATGTCGCTTATCCATTTCTATAGCTCTGAGTTGTTTTTGTGATTGTGTCGTGTCGGTAGGACACTCGTGCACACGCCCTCGTGCACACGCGTGCGCGGGCTACAGTAATCCCCTGCACCACGGGCTCTATTCTGGACACGACACGATTTTGTTTGACACGAGATTTTGTGGACAGCTTGGGGCACCCTCTGACATCACTGTCCCCAAGTTTCACGTGATTGTATGGTCAGGATTGGGAGAAATCGACTACGCACTGGGATTCCATGTTCTGTGCACTGTATATTTTTTAGCCACTGATACGCTTTTATAACTCTGGACACGAGACACGTTGACACGATGCAGACACATAAACACGAGCACCTATACCTAGACTAAGTAGGGACACGAGCACGAGGCTTGGGAAGGCTTGTGTCGGGTGCATGACACGCGTGCACCCCCGCACGAGACTGTCCAGTCTCTGTGTCCAGATTTTACCCGATTCTGGGTTTTGGTTTACTGGACACGTTTGTGTCCACTCCAGTGGACACAAACTCGACATACTACACGTTTATGATGTGGGGATTCAATACCTACCATTGTTTGGGTTGTTTAGTTCAAATTGTAAGTTAAATTCCATTTTTCCCTATTTAGCTAAACTGTGAAAACTGTCACATATGACTTGTTTTATTTCCAGTTTTAAATGTTGAAGTTTAGCATCCATTTTACCAATCTATACTGCAAACTAATGTGGTTTGGGACCATGTATTGGTTTACCTATGTGTTGGCTAAGGGCATGTCAAATTTGGTTTGAAATGGAGAAGTTTTAAGTACAAAAATCTGGATTTTAGTTGAACTGTCAAAACTTAGTTTCGTAGATGTTTTAACTGCATGTTTTAATACATCAAACTTGGGTTTGTGTTGATGATGAAAACCTGGGTTTAGCTTGAGTACTGTCAAGAGGTTCACGGGTGTTTCCTTCCTTTTTCATTGTGTTAGCAGCTATTGCATTATGTGTTGAAATCTGAGAATTTTTGCATATGGGACTGTTTTGGGTAAATCTGAGATTCACTTATGTGTTTGGACCCATAAACCAAAATCTGAGTTTAGGATTGATTTCCCTTCCTTTTTCTTGTACATTAGCAGCTGCTATATTTGTGGACTGTCCAATTGGAAGTTCATATCTGAATTTGAGTTATGGTTTAAACTGTCCTTTTGTTTCAATACATAAGAACTGGTTCTGATTTGGGTTGCACTGTTATGATTGAAGTGTGAACTGTTTTCCTTCCTTAGTGTTCAAAACTGAGAATGAAGTCTGTTCTTCTTTATTTTGTTCCCTTGTGTGCTGACAAGAGATTCATGGATATTTTTCCTTTCCCTTTTCAATTGTGTTAGCAGCTTTTGTGTTATATGTTTAATCCTTAAAACTAAAATCTGAATTTGAATTCATTCTTAGTGTAGGCTGTCACTTAGATACTGTCATATTGCACACACACCCACACACCATCCACTCTCATACTCCTTCACTGTTTTCCCTCTTCACACACACACACATACACATATGCCCTTGGGTGCCTTTCTATGTTTGTATACTTTTAGATATATTTATATATGGTAATGTAGTGTATACATATATATATATATATATATATATATATATATATATATATATATATATATATATATATATATATATATATATATATTATTCTTCTCTTGAAAATGTGTGATTGCATATAAATATCATATATGTAGGCATATGGATACTAGCCTATATGTATATAGGGATATTCATATTCTCTCATATGTGGTATGGGTATATATGTGATATTGGCCTATGGTATGTCTATTAGACTAGTGGGCCTAGAATGGACTTGTGTAGTCTAGCTGGACTTAGAAATGACTTGTTAGACCTAGTTAGACTAGTTGACTTAGGTTTGACTTGGTTGACCTAGTTTGACTTCTAGGGTTGACCAGAGTTGACCAGAGTTGACCAAGAGTTGACCTTGGTCTAGAATGACCTAGATTCATGTAGAATGCATTGATTTGCATCTTATTATCATTGTAGACTCATAGTGACTTGCACTGTTCTATAGGAGACAGACACCACTCCTCGGACAGTCTATATTCTCTCAGATTCACCAGTTACAGGTGAGTACATTCTCTGATCATTTCATATCCTGCTTAGAATTATTTTCTGCTTTAAATTACTTTACTTGATACTGTCACGTTGGTCACACGGATTGGTACTATATAGATCTTTTCATGAGATGTTATCCCCCTCGGGAGCATCGGATACTACATGTTTTGTGCATTTCACGAATCATCACGTATCTCTATGCTTCCTCTGATTCACGAATCGCTTGTGACACATGTACTCTCATGTTCACAGAGCCATCATGAATCACCTTCACGTATCACTCATTTTATGAGCCATGTGAAGTTTCACGAATCTTAACATAACTTGAACAGATCTTTGTGTATCGATTGGGGATGGGGGAGTGGAAATAGACATGTGAATATTATCCCAGTAGCTGTAGTCATGAATCACTCTCTTAGCTGTAGTCATGAACCTCCTATGCCATTCACATGTTTATATTTTACTCTGACTCACTAGTCATTATTAGCTCTTTACTTATAGTAGATATTTCTATTACAGTTTCTCTCCCTGTTTACATACTGTATTTCTTCAGTATCTATATCTTACTTTACTGCATGATTATATTTTCTAACCTGCTATGAACTGTTGAGATGTACTGTACTCGCTCCTGTCCTGACTGGACCTGTTGAAAATATTACAGAGGATGAGGAGGAGGCCCTATGTACCACCTATTACGGAGCAGGCTTAGACGACACCTGCGACCTGGCTCCTCTGGGGGACCCAGCTGCAGTTCAGGGTGCTACTCCCAGAGTCTAGACTAGATAGCTAGGCTTTAGTTTTCTTTCAGCTTGTTATTTGATTTTCAGTTGTTCTTCTGAGATGTTGTTATATTTAGAGACTTGTATTGAGCTGGATGTTCTTTAGTTATTATCTTAGATTTTCTCTCTCTTAATAGTATTGCATTGTGCTTCTGATCTCTCTATCTACCTTTACTATTCTATATCTGCTTTAGATGTGATTGAGACTGTTCTGTTATGTCACCTTCATTCGGAGTGTATATACTGTACAGGTACCTTTATATTGTTAGATGATTGACCTAGGACAGCGTTCTACCGCCGACACTGCGGCGTAGGCTGGGCGTTGTTACGTTCTCGTACCCTCACAGTGGGTGCGGGTCGTGACACGTTTTTAGTGGTGGCCCATGCAGGTCGAGTTTATGTAGTGGTATTCGAACTAGAGTATCACTACAGCCTGCAGTAGGATTAGGATATTTTGAAGGTACTCAATCACAAATAGGAAAAACTCTTATTCAGATTCCGTATATCTACATTTTGCCGCTTATTGTCTTCCTTGAAATTAAACTGTCCTCCCTTGGTATTTCGACTCATTTTCAGCAATTGTTTCCTTTTGATCTGTGTCTCCAGGATGGTTGAGACGCGATCGCATCGCCAGGGCCAGGGGGACGTCGATGAGAGGTCTGCCACCTCTCATGCTCAGCAGTCAGCCCCTGGTGCTGCAGCCCCAGTCAGGCCAGCTGGGGTAGGCGTTTCAGCAGCTTTTGGAGGAGCCCCACCAGCAGTGAGGCATGAGCCAAGTCCGGTGATTCCGGATGTACTTCTTCAGCAGCAGCAGCCACCTGCAGGGACGATTGACGCCGTTCAGCTGTTAGCCTTCTTCCGGCAGTACATGGAAGGTCAGCAGACCCAGCAGCATGGGCAGACAGCAGAGCTCGCACGAGGCATCGAGCTGGCGATGACTGCAGTAGAGAGAGTCATAGCTCAGCCAGCAGCAGTCTAGCAGCCGCACCAGCCACGGGAGAAAGGCATCCAAGACTTCCAGAAGATGCACCCGAGGGACTTTCGCGGGACAGAGGGGATCCTGTATGCCGACGAGTGGATCGAGCATATGGAGGAGATCTTCAGGTTGGCTGAGATCCCGACGAGGCTCCAGATATAGGCAGCGGCCAGCATGATGCAGGATCTGGCCCGTACATGGTACCAGACCGACCCGAGGGTCGGCACAGCAGGACAGACTTGGGCAGCATTCAAGAAGCTGTTCAAGGAGAAGTTCTTTCCAGACGCAGCGCTGGGAGCCCTCGAGACCCAGTTCGAGGCCCTAGTCCAAGGGAACCAGTCTGTGGAGGAGTACGCAGGAGAGTTCTGCCGCCTGAGCAGATTTATGGATGACTTGTCAGAGACGACGAAGGCCCGGAGGTTCCGGAAGGGCTTGGTAAAGGAGGTTAAGTCCTACACCAAGAATGCCCGCAGCACTACATTTGAGGAGATCCTGGTGGACGCTTTAGCTGCAGAGGATGATCTTGAGCTTAGGCTCAAGAGGGGACGAGACTCCCAGGGAGGCAGCAGCAGCGGAGGACCGGCCAAGAGGCCGCACGTTCAGCAGCACGTTCAGCAGCAGTTCCAGGGTCACGGCCATCAGCAGGGACAGCAGCAGCCCAGACAGCATCAGGCACCGAGACAGCAGGTAGTCAGTTGCCCCTACTGCAAGAAGCCGGGGCATGGATGGGGTGAGTACAGGAGGAGGCTGGGCAGGTGCCTACTATGTGGAGCAGCGGACCACCAGCTGAGAGAGTGTTCCCAGTACATAGGCACAGCATCAGGAGGAGGAGCCAAGGCTCCGGTAGGACAGCAGCGGGGACCGTTACCGACGCAGCAGCAGAGATTTGTGCAGTATCAGCATCAGGCTGGAGGAGGCCAGCAGGGGCGAGCTTACGCCATGACAGTCGAGGATGCTCAGGCAGTGGGAGAGGTTGATAAGCTTTGATCTGGCACTCTTTTCGATTTGGTTTTCTTTCGAGATAAGTCGTATGGACTAGGTCGCCTAAGTTATGGAATCTAGAGTCTTCTATAGTCATGATAGCTGGCATTGTGAGGACATATAGTCAAATTTTGGATGTATTTCTCGGGTGTGGGAATTTAAGGTTTTCGCTGCCAAGCATGCGACAATACGAAAATTTTAAATACCATAATTATAGAGGTATGTACCTTAGTCGAGGACTATGTGATTATCGTAGCCTTTCTCACTAGCATGACGAAGATTCTGAGTATCATGATTTTGGACAGACACATATGATTATCTGACGGTATGTTTGAGACTTTTGATTGTGGGATGTTTGACCTAGAAGACTACTACCATTTTAATTTCGAGGACGAAATTTTTCTAAGGAGGGTAGACTTGTAACACCCAGTTTCTAAAATAAAGGTAATTTTGAAATTTTATATTTTAATTTATTTAATTAAGATATTTAAATGATAATATGATTTTTGGTAATTTTTAATTATTTTAAAACTATTTTTAGATCATGACTTATGATTTTGGTGTTTGACTAGTGTAACCTTAGAGCCTAGCCATGTGACTAGGATGTCTGACTAGTACATTATAGCCTAGAAGGTATTTTGGGCATTTTAGGATTTATTTGAATTTAATATATTTTATTAGGAATTTTTGAATAATTTAATTGAATGGTGTGATTTAAATACTAATATAATTATTGCCTTGTGTTTATGGTTAGCCTAACCTAGATTGGACCTAACCTAGATGAGTCATGACTAACTTAGTGAGCCACTTTGAGAATTAGATGAGTTGGTTAAGGGGTTAATCAAGTTTAGTCATGGTTAAGTGATTTGCTAAGGGCTAAGATAGAACCCTTGTTCTAGGCCATCTATTTCCCTTGATACAATCCTAGCCATAGGATGAAACCCAAAAACCCTAACCCTAACTTTATGACCAGCCAAGAGACCCCCCCTTGCCTATATAATGCCTCTTTGGGGATTTGAGCCTCTTTCTTTAATAGTTCATCATTCTCTTAAGGAAGTAGGTAAGCCTCCTTTATTTCTTTCCTAGTTTAATCAATAGGACTCCTTTTTGAATGAAATTTCTTCCATTAGGACCTAATCATTGCTCTCTTACTGTTGGTGGAGTCCAATCACAGATTTTGAATCGATTTGATTGATTGGTGGCTTGTGGAGATTCCCTCTTTGAAGAGCTTTTTGAGAGTTTTGATACTTTGAGGTAACTTCTTGTTCTCACCATAGAATCCTGAAATTATTGCATGTATAGGGAGCCCTAGACCTAACCTAACTATAGGAATAGGAATCCCTAAGTTTCTGTGTCGATTCGCGTCCTAACAGGACACGTATCAGTGTGCTATGCAATGTGTTTGTGTAAATGCCACAGAGAACTTTTTGTGTTTATTTTCGAATTTGATTTGAATAGAAAATCGTGTTTTGATGTCGCTTATCCATTTCTATAGCTCTGAGTTGTTTTTGTGATTGTGTCGTGTTGGTAGGACACTCATGCACACGCCCTCGTGCACACGCGCGCGCGGGCTACAGTAATCCCCTGCACCACGGGCTCTATTCTGGACACGACACGATTTTGTTTGACACGAGATTTTGTGGACAGCTTGGGGCACCCTCTGACATCACTGTCCCCAAGTTTCACGTGATTGTATGGTCAGGATTGGGAGAAATCGACTACGCACTGGGATTCCATGTTCTGTGCACTGTATATTTTTTAGCCACTGATACGCTTTTATAACTCTGGACACGAGACACGTTGACACGATGCAGACACATGAACACGAGCACCTATACCTAGACTAAGTAGGGACACGAGCACGAGGCTTGGGAAGGCTTGTGTCGGGTGCACGACACGCGTGCACCCCCGTACGAGACTGTCCAGTCTCTGTGTCCAGATTTTACCCGATTCTGGGTTTTGGTTTACTGGACACGTTTGTGTCCACTCCAAACTCGACATACTACACGTTTATGATGTGGGGATTCAATACCTACCATTGTTTGGGTTGTTTAGTTCAAATTGTAAGTTAAATTCCATTTTTCCCTATTTAGCTAAACTGTGAAAACTGTCACATATGACTTGTTTTATTTCCAGTTTTAAATGTTGAAGTTTAGCATCCATTTTACCAATCTCTACTGCAAACTAATGTGGTTTGGGACCATGTATTGGTTTACCTATGTGTTGGCTAAGGGCATGTCAAATTTGGTTTGAAATGGAGAAGTTTTAAGTACAAAAATCTGGGTTTTAGTTGAACTGTCAAAACTTTGTTTCGTAGATGTTTTAACTGCATGTTTTAATACATCAAACTTGGGTTTGTGTTGATGATGAAAACCTGGGTTTAGCTTGAGTACTGTCAAGAGGTTCACGGGTGTTTCCTTCCTTTTTCATTGTGTTAGCAGCTATTGCATTATGTGTTGAAATCTGAGAATTTTTGCATATGGGACTGTTTTGGGTAAATCTGAGATTCACTTATGTGTTTGGACCCATAAACCAAAATCTGAGTTTAGGATTGATTTCCCTTCCTTTTTCTTGTACATTAGCAGCTGCTATATTTGTGGACTGTCCAATTGGAAGTTCATATCTGAATTTGAGTTATGGTTTAAACTGTCCTTTTGTTTCAATACATAAGAACTGGTTTTGATTTGGGTTGCACTGTTATGATTGAAGTGTGAACTGTTTTCCTTCCTTAGTGTTCAAAACTGAGAATGAAGTCTGTTCTTCTTTATTTTGTTCCCTTGTGTGCTGACAAGAGATTCATGGATGTTTTTCCTTTCCCTTTTCAATTGTGTTAGCAGCTTTTGTGTTATATGTTTAATCCTTAAAACTAAAATCTGAATTTGAATTCATTCTTAGTGTAGGCTGTCACTTAGATACTGTCATATTGCACACACACCCACACACCATCCACTCTCATACTCCTTCACTGTTTTCCCTCTTCACACACACACACATACACATATGCCCTTGGGTGCCTTTCTATGTTTGTATACTTTTAGATATATTTATATATGGTAATGTAGTGTATATATATATATATATATATATATATATATATATATATATATATATATATATTATTCTTCTCTTGAAAATGTGTGATTGCATATAAATATCATATATGTAGGCATATGGATACTAGCCTATATGTATATAGGGATATTCATATTCTCTCATATGTGGTATGGGTATATATGTGATATTGGCCTATGGTATGTCTATTAGACTAGTGGGCCTAGAATGGACTTGTGTAGTCTAGCTGGACTTAGAAATGACTTGTTAGACCTAGTTAGACTAGTTGACTTAGGTTTGACTTGGTTGACCTAGTTTGACTTCTAGGGTTGACCAGAGTTGACCAGAGTTGACCAAGAGTTGACCTTGGTCTAGATTGACCTAGATTCATGTAGAATGCATTGATTTGCATCTTATTATCATTGTAGACTCATAGTGACTTGCACTGTTCTATAGGAGACAGACACCACTCCTCGGACAGTCTATATTCTCTCAGATTCACCAGTTACAGGCGAGTACATTCTCTGATCATTTCATATCCTGCTTAGAATTATTTTCCTGCTTTAAATTACTTTACTTGATACTGTTACGTTGGTCACACGGATTGGTACTATATGGATCTTTTCATGAGATGTTATCCCCCTCGGGAGCATCGGATACTACATGTTTTGTGCATTTTACGAATCATCACGTATCTCTATGCTTCCTCTGATTCACGAATCGCTTGTGACACATGTACTCTCATGTTCACAGAGCCATCATGAATCACCTTCACGTATCACTCATTTTATGAGCCATGTGAAGTTTCACGAATCTTAACATAACTTGAACAGATCTTTGTGTATCGATTGGGGATGGGGGAGTGGAAATAGACATGTGAATATTATCCCAGTAGCTGTAGTCATGAATCACTCTCTTAGCTGTAGTCATGAACCTCCTATGCCATTCACATGTTTATATTTTACTCTGACTCACTAGTCACTATTAGCTCTTTACTTATAGTAGATATTTCCATTACAGTTTCTCTCCCTGTTTACATACTGCATTTCTTCAGTATCTATATCTTACTTTACTGCATGATTATATTTTCTAACCTGCTATGAACTGTTGAGATGTACTGTACTCGCTCCTGTCCTGACTGGACCTGTTGAAAATATTACAGAGGATGAGGAGGAGGTCCTATGTACCACCTATTTCGGAGCAGGCTTAGACGACACCTGCGACCTGGCTCCTCTGGGGGACCCAGCTGCAGTTCAGGGTGCTACTCCCAGAGTCTAGACTAGATAGCTAGGCTTTAGTTTTCTTTCAGCTTGTTATTTGATTTTCAGTTGTTCTTCTGAGATGTTGTTATATTTAGAGACTTGTATTGAGCTGGATGTTCTTTAGTTATTATCTTAGATTTTCTCTCTCTTAATAGTATTGCATTGTGCTTCTGATCTCTCTATCTACCTTTACTATTCTATATCTGCTTTAGATGTGATTGAGACTGTTCTGTTATGTCACCTCCATTCGGAGTGTATATACTGTACAGGTACCTTTATATTGTTAGATGATTGACCTAGGACAGCGTTCTACCGCCGACACTGCGGCGTAGGCTGGGCGTTGTTACGTTCTCGTACCCTCACAGTGGGTGCGGGTCGTGACACCTAAGAGTAATTGTTAGGATGTTGTTAACAGAACTAAAGAGAGATGGTTGAAGTGGAGTGCTTCCGAAGTGCATTGTAATCATAGGATACCCGTGAAGTTGAAAGAAAAGTTCTATAATACAGCAATAACACCAGCATTGCTTTATGGGTAAGAATATTGGATATTCACAGAACTTGTCCACCATATCAGCATGGATGAAATGAGAACGATGAGATGGATGAGCAGCAATACATTAAAAGATACGATACGGAATGAGTGCATCCATAAAAGTTAGAGCATGACATTGATTGAGGATAAGATGGAAGAAAAACCTGAGATATGGTTTGGACATGCTCAATGGAGATCAATGGATGCACCGGTTAAGATGAGGGATAGACCTAAATAAACTTGGATCGAGGACAGAAAAAATAATATGGAACTTTCTAATGTTAGAGAGGAGACAGCCCCGAACTTATCTGAGGGAAGATAAGGATACATGCAACTGAGCCAAAAGTTTATGACAAAGGCTTGTTAATAGCCACCCAAGTACTGATACTTGACAATGAGAATCATCATTCATCAAAATGCAGCAGGCAATAAGCAATAACGAATAACTTTGTACTATAACAAACTAACTCGTATATATAATTATCGCTCCAAAATACACGTTTTAATCAGGTTATTGTGCCCTGTACCATGGGAATGTACATGTTTACTGATAATGTATGTCATAATAACAGAGGTCTGATTGATTATTTTCCTATTTCCCAAATATCTCATTGAATCTTCAACCTCTAGGCGGAAATTGAGTGATTATACCAAATTACTTGCATCACAAAATGGGGCTAAGGAGCAGCTAGATAAGTCGTCAATCAATATTTCATAGCAAGTAAGCTTAACTAACAATTTAACTGAGGGGAAATGGAAACCCTGTCTGGTGCAAACTAAGCTTGCTCTAGCAATTCAGTACTTCACTTTCTAATGAAATGGTCAATAATCATTCCACCAATGTACGTATGAAGAATAATGTAGGGAAGTTATTCTTTAGACTTTAGGTACTGTCAGGGTATGCATAGCCAGATTAATCATAAAAACAGGGAACAGGAGGTAGCAGAAGCAAGGGCATCTTAGACATTATAAAATGAGAGAATTTTTCACTAGCAATCATCTGAACCTCATAGCAGGAAAGAAAATGAGAATGGTAGCTACAAAGTAGTTATAAGGAGAAAGTAAGCAGAAAGTAGAGGAAGAACACACACACACACACACACGCGCACACACACACACACACACACACACACATACATGACATCTGAACCACACAGCAAGAAACAAATCAGAGCCTAGAATAACGAAAATACAATCATACCTTTAGCCATTTAATCGAAAAGTTCTGTCCAATGTGCTGTTCCATGGGCATACTTCCAATTCCCTCCACCAATAAATCCCCCAATTTTAGAAGTCATCTTCGCACATCCCTTTAAAGAATAATAAATATTTTATGTTTTAGGCCTAAAATTCAGTTTCTGTCCAAGGCATGCTGGAAGATGAAACAAAAATTATTCATTTTACCGCTATATAAAATGAAGCTTTATACATTGTTAAAAGTTTAAAGATATGTCTTATGAGAAATTCTTGCCTACCTGGAAATGGCGAGTTCTGTTGACTGAGAAAACTAATATAACATTCTCAGATGACTCAAAAGCCTCATTAAGTTTAGCTTCATTACTCCTTTGAGTTGCCCAAACACCTTGCTGAACAGAAATTTCCAGATTTTCTCGATTGCAACTTTTAACAATAAAATACCTAAGTTTCAATATTAAAAAATGGAAAACTAATTAGAAAACAATGACATAATCCTATATATTTATCCAAAAGAAGCTTGCAAAAAGGAAAATCAAAGAAGAGGTGAATAATAATGATAAAGTTGGCTACCAACAGAGGTTGATTGGCCCAAGAAAGCTCACAAGTAGACTTTAATGAAGAACGTAGCTCGGGTAGTAGGCCATCATGACTCGTGCATTCTAAGAACTCTATATTGAAACTGAGGTAATGCAACTCCATATAGAATACTTGCATGTATTTGTCTTGGAGATTACGTGTACGCCAAAGTGATCCCCTTCATATTCTGAGAACGGTCTCACAATCTCCAGAAACCCTTTTGTTAAAGAGGTTCACACATACAAGTCTACATCTAAAATATATGATTCTATACGAATTTTGAATCAGCTTCATGTTCCAGGACTTTTAAGTACAATGCTTCCTGTACATCAGAGCCATCAGATAAATGTTGATATAGTTTTAGTGTTGCACTAAATGTGACAGTCATTACAAAATACAAATAAAATTATAGTTAAACATAGTTCTATGTGCTACATATGTTTAACATAAGCACTTCCAACTATATGATATGCACATAATTCTTATGTGCTAGACATCAAAAAATATCAGAACGTGACTCGTTCATCTACGTTAAATTTCAATCTCATTGGCCATGAATCATTGCTTAAGCAGAGAAGATACTAGACTCTTGACATAGGACAAAAACTCTACAAAAAAGATGGCACTTTATGGTAATAATAAACTTAAGGTAGCAACAGTTGTCGTATGAATAAAAATGATTCATTAATATATGCTTCATAGAAGCTAATACAACTTATGTTGAGCCTTCAGAAATTATTTCACCATAAAGCACTACAAAAAGTGTTTTTACAAAATCTGAGAAATTCTAGAAACTTCAGACACACCTAGATTGTCCTTGGGGAAGCGGTGATGCAGTTCTATTGGCTTGGTTTGACAAGCCATTTGAAATATTGTGTGCCTGATTCTCGCTGAGTTGTTGTGGCCGGGGCTGTTGAATTTGTGATTGTGGCGGCTGTACACTTGGTGGCTCGACCGTTACAGGGGGTTTTACCAGTGCTTATTGATTGGCTAAACCAGAACCTTGCAAAAACTGAGACTTATCTCCTTGTTGATTATAACCAGTGTTTCTGTGCTGAAAAAATCTGTTTGAAGAGCCAAAATTGAATGAACACAAATGCTGAATCTTCTGAAACACTTCTTCAACAGGAGGAGGAGGTCCAGGCAGCTTTACATGTCTATACCGACAATCAGGACCATTTGGGCAAAATCCCAACTTGTACCTGCAAAAACCAACATGAGAAAAACAAATAAAACATCAGAAGTGCTTAACTTTAGCATCTCTTGGATCAAATATATCCCAAATCTTAACATTCATGTTCTCAAGAGTGTGCCAAAATTGTCTAGACGTACTGCATTACATATAATTTTTCTTTTACAGAACTCAGCCGAGTAACCATGTGGGTTTATCTCTTTGTATCGACACGGACACAGATACTTCATAATATAAAAATAAATTTACAGAAAATAAAACCAAAAATCATGCCATCGATATATATATAAATCTGAAAATCAAACCCTAATCTATCAACTAACATGATATCCAAATCAAACCCTAACAAAATTGATTGAGAGAGAAAAATCCTAACAAAATCAAACCTAACAAAATTGAAGTAGAGATATATATTTAAAATAAATGTCGATCATATTCTCAACCCTATGGAAATTAACATACTAAGAATATTATGGAAGAACTCACCACCAACGGAAAGGATCTCGAATATTGGATGAATGAGGGAGTGTGCGCAAGAGGAATCCCTAGGAACGATGGAGAGAGAACCCAGGGAGGGCCGTGGGAGAGAAGTCTCTGGGAACGCCAAGGGAGAGAGAACCCAGGGAGTCTCGGCCTTCTGGTTTTTTCTGGGAACGCCAAGGGAGAGAGAACCCAGGGAGTCTCGGCCTTCTGGTTTTTTTTAAATTTGTTTTTTTTTTTCTTTTTGAAGGGTTATGTTTGACATCTATTATTAGGTTGTGGTTCAATTAAAAAAAAATTTATGTATATTTCCCTACATAACTTTATGTCGCGGAACCTAAATATCTTTCCGCGACAGAGGAATGTTTGTTGCTGAACATATGTTACCTTTCTGCGACATGAGGACGTATGTTGCTGAACATATGTTACCTTTCTGCGACACGTGTATGTCGCAATACGTAGAACAAATTTGGCGGGCCTAAATTTTGGTTTCCTTCAAATTAATTTTGTGTGGATTTCGCGACATACTGATATGCATGTCGCCAATACATGTAAAAAAATAGCTTTTGGAGACATAATAGCCCCTATGTCGCTAAAACATGTTGCTAAAAATACAATTTCTTGTAGTGCCTAATGCCAATGGTAAATAATTTCATTATAATCTATAGTATTTGAGTAATCAGTATTATGGTTATGAGCTTATTTTTAAATGGTTAATGTTGGTGTGGTATCCTAAAGATTATTGTATTTTCCTATCATGAGCTTTATTAATATTCTATTTAGTAGTAATTGATTTGTTATTTTAGTATTTATTAATTTTTTGTTAGTATTATTTTAGTATTATTATTGTTGTTATGGATATTATTAGTGTTGTTTCCATCATTAAGTATCATTGATTTTAATTAAATATTTCTAAATTATATTTTACTAATGATAGTATTGGACTTGGACCCTACCCCTATTTTCAAAACTGGATTTAAAACTCCTTAAATATATTATTGAAACATTTTCTTATAGTTTTGACCTATGATTATATTTGACTAAAAATTAGATTTTTGTCGAAATGTTTTCTAAATTTTGTTTATTCTTCTACATTTTGCTAGTAAAAATATAGTTTCTAATATTATAAGTTTTCTTGAATGAGTTCTAATATTATAAGTTTTCTAATATTATAATTTTTCTTGAATGAGTCTAATTATTCATTTAGAAATATATATATATATATATATATATATATATATATATATATATATATATATATATATAAATGAATAATTTATAAGTATATTTTCCTAAATAAGAAGTCATCATTTCCTAAACCAAATTTTCCTCTCCGTTTAGACTAATCATATTCACATTCTTCTTGCGAATTCCGAAATCCTTCACATCGTCCCTAGCCATGTGGACTACTATGGACTAACGGGATTATCGGTTTCACCAGCAAAGGACCCCAGGCGAGTACATTTATTGTTTGTTTTCAATATTGTTAATTACTATATCACATTGTCTAGTTATATGATACTTGATTTTCTTGACACGCTCGTTACACAATGGCACTTCATATTTCCTTACATTTCACGCCTTCTTCCTCGTATATTGTGTCGGGACGGGAAAGTACTAAACAGATATGTGACCTTGGACCATGTTTTGTTTTGTGCACAGTACACCTTGATAATGATAATCATAATATAGACCTTGTGGTTTAACTGTCCCAAACCGATCGTATATCGAAAAAGTACCTCAAAACACGTAGATAGTTATATTCTCCTATTCTATTCATTACATGTTGTCATATATTTTTCTGTCTACTATTCCTTATGTTTCTTATTACAATTATTTTGATATTCTCATCATGTATTTATGACTAACCATTGTCTTATAATTGTTATCATATACTTGGAACTGCACTCAACGAATTGTACTCGTTCCATTCCTGACTTTTTCAGATAGTCGCCTGCTACTCTATGCTTGGGATCCTTGAGGGAGATACTACTGTATTGAAGGGCAAACCTAGAGACTAGTGAGATAGTTGAGTATTCATTTAGTTTTCTTTTCTATAATTTGTGAGACACTGTATTTTGTGTTAAAATGTAAACCTTGGATATTGTAAATTGATTTAGTTGATGTGAATGAGCAGAAATTGTTTATGAGCAATATTGTGACCTTGTTTATTACGGACTAGACAGCTTACTACGTCGATTCTGCGATATGGCTGGACTTGCGCATGCGCTCGCATCCCGAAGAGCGGGTGTGGGTCGTGACACTGCCCAAAGGGAAAAATCTGTCTGAAAATCCAAATTGGTGATCCCAAGACGGAGGCAACCTGCTACATCATTGATGCTGACGTTTGTTACAATGTCTTGTTGGGAAGACCATGGATACATGCGCACATGATTGTGCCATCCACCCTACACCAGTGCTTCAAGTATGTTAATTGTGATGGTATAATAAAAACTGAGTTCGTAGACATCGATCCCTTCAAAGGGGTGGAAGTTAACTATACAGAATAACGTCTATTCCAAAAGAACCATTAGAAGGACTCAGGTGAGAATGCTGATGATGAGGTATAAGTTCGAACCTCCTCCGATGGGCCTATCAAAGTTAGGTTAAAAGAACGCCCTACCTCACTAACAGCCAATCCACAAGCAAAGGCTCCAACCCCCTTAGTAGTCCGGTTGAAAGAAAAGACAACCAACAAAGGAAAGTTCCTCAACTAAGCCCCTGAGAGTGAAGCTGTGCAGTCCGCCTCGTCCCTCTTGGTTCCCACCGGCCTTAGACGCTTGGGGTAGTAATCTGAAGGACATCGTTGTGCCCCATTTTTCTGCATTCGACAGTGTAATTCCAAAGGATGATTTATCATATTTTATCAATAAAGGGATGTCTTTGAATTATTTTGAGTCTTCTTTCGAGCATAATTTGAGATTGTCACTACAGACACAAATTGTGTCCGTTTACTCTTTGAGCCAAGTGCTTTCGATATGCGATGCGTACTTTATAATACCAACAAGAAAAAGGAAAGAAAATCCTATTATCTTCGGACGACTAGAGGGCTCTCGGACTCACATCACTTGTGAGTCAAGACAGGAAACTGGTACGGTAGAGGCTCACCATTACACTACCCAAGCCAGACATATCATCCAGAAGATGGGGTATGATTTGGGTAACAATATGAGTCTTAACTACGGTAAAGGTCTACGCTTGCCAGTCAAGATTCATGTCCCTAAGGGGAAGTCTGACCAGTATTACCACAAGACCCATTATGGACTAAGGTATGTCTCACCTAAGATTCTTGAAGTCTCATAATCCAAAGAAAAAATGTTCTCATATTCTTCGGACTCTTCCTGTGATTCCGACGTCAGCATCGGAGAGGTATTCCGGAAAATGTTGTCAGTAAATATGACGTCCGTAGACCAAATAGATGAAGACGACCAGCTCTTCGAACCCTTTGAGGTCGAACCTTGGGCTAAACAACTTGATTCTTAATGGGAGAAATGCTTCGAGCAATACGAACCTCCTACAAAAGATGAAGTTGTATAAGTCAATCTAGGAAGTGATTATTCTCCTAAACCAATTTTCATTAGCAAGAGCTTAAGAAGGGAAGACCGTAAATCCCTTATTGAGCTTGTGAGAGAATACATAGATGTCTTCGCGTGGAGTTATGAAGATATGCCAGGTCTGGACCCAAACATCACCATGCACAGATTGAATATTTCATCCAAAGCTATGCCAGTGAAGCAACAGCAACGGCGGTTCCGCCTGGATGTCATGAACTCTATTGAAGCTGAAGTAAACAAACTAATAGCAAGTGGCTTCATCCGCGAAGAACAACACCCAGATTGGGTAGCCAATATCATCCTAGTCGTAAAAAAAATGGGAAGGTTCTGTATAGACTTCCGTGATCTGAACATCGCTTGTCCAAAAGATGAATTCCCGTTACCTATCACGGATGTGATAGTTGATAACACATATGGGTTCGAGCATATGTCCTTCATGGATGGTTACTCAGGTTAATATCAAATCAATATATTTCCAGAGGACTAAAAATATACGTCGTTCCGAACGCTAATCGGGGTATTCTGCTACACGAAGATGCCCTTTGGTCTGAATAACACATGTGCAACATGCCAGCGAGCCATGAGCACCATATTCTTTAAGCACTTGCGTAAGATCGTTGAATGATATGTTGATGACATCGTTGTCAAGAATCATTTCCATGGTGACCACCTTCATGATTTAAGGACTGTCTTTGACCTAATGAGGGCACATCAATTGAAGATGAACCCAACCAAGTCTTTCCTGGGGGTGTCCAGCGGCAAGTTCTTGGGTTATATTATTACTTCAAAGGGTATCCGCGTTGACCCTGAGAAGACGAAAGCTATCATTGAGATGCAACAACCAAAGAATCTTCGTGAACTTTGTGATCTTGAGGGACACTTAGCGTACATCTGAAGATTTATTTTGAACCTTTCAGAACGTTGTAAGCCCTTCACTGAGCTTATGAAGAAACTAGTATCTTATGTTTGGACCGAAGAGTGCTAACGAGCATTCCAGGACATTAAGGGATACCTCACAAACCCTCCAGTCTTAGTAGCACCAGTCATGGGAAACCCTTTTTACTTTATGTAAGAGCCATGGACTATTTTTTAGCGCTTTGTTGGCCCATAACAGTGATGCAGGCCACGAACAAGCTATCTACTATCTCAGTCAGCAACTAGTTAGAGCCGAGCACAGATACACTCCTGTTGAGAAGGAATGTCTTGCTCTAGTTTTAGCCATCCAGAAGACCCATCATTACATCGTAGGACAAACGTTTTACATCATTCCTGGGTCAACCCCCTCAGGGTCCCCATGAACAAAGCGGAAGCACTAAATTCTTTCCTGGTTATGTGGGCAATACTATTATCACCTTACAATATGGTATTTGTCCCGCAAAAAGCGATCAATGGCCAAGCACTGGCCAACTTCTTAGCCGCTCCGATAGCCGAAACATCAAGACTTTATGATGATATTTCAGATGAGGTAATGGAAGCCTATATCACGACAGAAGAACCAGTTTGACAACTATTCTTCGACGGTGCTTCAAGGACAGGACCCAAAGGTGATATCGTGGCAGGAGTGGGGGTAATATTAATCTCCCCAGAAGACTTAGTCATCTAGCGAGAATACTCGCTCTCATAATCATATTCTAATAGTGTAGTCGAGTATAATGTTCTCACCATAGGGCTCAGGCTAGCTAAAGAGCTGGAGGTCGACTTCCTGGAAGCTTAGGTCGAATCTTAGTTAATAGTTAACCAGGTCTGAGGTTAATACGAGGTTCGACATGAAAACCTGATCCCGTACCATCAGGAGACGATTTTGATGATTTCTACCTTCACAGGATTCTTTATAGAACACATTCCACGATTACGGAACCTAGAAGCAGATGCCTTAGTTGGTCTCGTGATTTCATTAGCAGTGTCCGTCGAAACTCAGCAAACAATCACGGTAATCGGTCAGGAGCTGTATGCCCTAAGAATAACTTATGTATGTAAGCCGACCATTTCATGGATACAGGCGAAGGTGTCTGAGAATGGCAATCCTCCTTCATAGATTTTATAGTCTACAGAATCCTTCCAAATAACGTAAAAGAATCATCTTCCGTCAGGAGACGTTCTCTTTGGTTCTACTACGATATTCAAGCAAAAATACTATATCGTCTTTCCTTTAATGGACTCCTACTCCGATGTTTATCAGATAATAAGGCAAAGGAGGCACTTCGTAAAGCTCACGATGGTACTTGCAGATCCCACCAACCAATCCCTAAACTTTAGGATGGACTCAAGCGAATGGGCTACTACTGGCCCACAATGATAGCAAATGTATTGGCATACACTAAGAAATGCCGAATGTGCCAGATCCATACAGACTTTATTTTGCATCCTGGCCATTTGAAGTACTGGGGATGGATATCATCGGTACGATCATCCTGCCATCATCAAAAGGTCACCAGTTTATTTTGGCTAAACTAATTATTTTTCGAAGTGGACGGAAGCAATTCCACTCGTTGATGTAAAATCTTCGAATGTGATCAAATTTCTCAAGTATCACATCATCTATCGATTGGGGTTTCCTCGGAGATCATCCACGATAATGGCCTGCAATTTGTTATTAGCGCCTTCCGTCGATTTTGTGACCAGAATCGAATTCAAATTATAGCCTCAACCGTGTACAACCGAGGAACAAATGGGTTGACCGTGGCTTTCAATAAAACGATTATCAAACTCTTTAAGAAAGTTGTGTCTTCTAACAAGCACGACTGGAACGAGAGGTTCGGTAAATGCCTCTAGGCTTACCAAACCATAGTCTGGACACCTACCGGTAGTACGCCGTTCTCCCTACTATACATAAGCGAGGTTATACTCCCTCTAGAACTTCAAATCCCCTCTCTACGGGTGGCTTTTAACAGTCATATGACTACCGAAGATAACCAATGTTTATGACTACAAGAATTGGAAGTACTGGACGAGAAACGTCTTCCAGCTCAACAGCGTATTGAACTATACCAAGCACGAATCTCGGGAGCTTTCAACGAAAAGGTCATTTCGGGTTGGTGACCTCGTCCTATCCGTCAGAAGGCCAATGATTATGACCCACAAGACTGCCAAAAAGTTATAATCTAAATGGGAAGGACCATTCGTTGTGGAAACTGTCTATTCTAATGGTGCATATTGGCTAGCGAAGTCTAACGGGGATTTGCTCATGATGCCTATCAATAGCAAGTTTCTTATGAAATACTATGTTTGAACAAAGATGGGATTGAAAGTGTCCCTAAGTGTAACCCTCACTCCTATAGTTGTCCCTATCATGTCTGTACCTGAATGTCTAGCATGTCCATATTACCTCTGAGTATACTGTTTCACTTAACAAAATGCCCTTGAAAGGCTTTTGAAAGAAAACAAAAAAAAAAGTACAAAAGTACAAATAAATTCTGAGAAGTATTGCTATGGAAGTCTGATCTGAGAATGATCACTTTGTTCCTTGGACCACACGATGATGATGAAGAAAAAACTGCTGGAAGATGAATAGCTGAAAGAACTAAGTCCCCAAAAAAGTATCGATACACTGGGCACTGATGGCGAGGTCGAATGCTTTCCTGCTTTGCTTCACTCTGTTCTTGAAGAAAAGTTGAAGAGAAATGCTCTAGAAAATCACTTTGCTCTCAAAGTATCTGGGCTCTGATCTCTATGTGATCTGTTGTATTATCTGTTTAAAAATAAGTCTATTTATAGACTAGACCCTCTGTGCGTAAAAAGCAACATAATTGGGTCTTTATGCAAGTAACTGTCACCCACGATTTAAAATCGACCTCTACGCATGATGACACGTGTCCCATGAAGAGTTGTAGTCTCTACGTATGGTGACACGTGTCCCACAACTTCAACAATATAGAGAGAACACGTAGACATGTTCCTCGATAAGTGTAGCATGAAAGCCATATATGCAAACCACATTCTTACATAGCCAGAAAAGATTGAGCGTAAAATAGCCCAAAGTAAGCTTCCTGCGTAAAGTGGCTAAGAAATAGCCTTGAGCGTATAGCTAGCTCAAATAAACTCTACGCACACAAAAGTAGCTGAGATAGCCTTGAGCGTAAAAACTCAAATGACTTTTATGTGTAAAAGAAGCGGTCTATTGAGCGTAAAGTAGCTCATCTGCACATTAAACGACAAGCGTTGGATTTGGTGAAAAAATCTCCTCGGCTTCTGTGCAATGTTCTATTAGAAAATTAATCTGTCAGAACAGTATCACGTGCATTAAATGCAGTCAGGACAGCCTGTCGCTCTCGCGTAGAGTTTGAGGATGACTCTTGCGTAAAGGAGCTCGCGTAGAGTTAGACTCTGTTTGATCTCTGCGTAGAGCTTGAATCTGACTCAGTAGAGTCTTAAAATGGACCTTGCGTAGAGTCTGACTTTGCGTAAAGTTCTCAACTTCTTTGAATTGGTCTATGAAGTTTATTTTATGCTTCTACAAGACCCCCTTCAAAGTTTTCAACTTTTTCTAAAATTTGAAATACTTTGAACAGAAGCGTAAAATCCGGGATATCCAACAGTCATCCGCGTATAATTCGGGATACTCAACAGTCATCTCAAAATTTGAACCGATTTCAAACATTTCTATAAATAGAGCTTCACGACTAGAGAGAGAACTTTACTCATCTCTTGCAATCTCAATCTCCTTTACTCTAATCTTCGAAATCCATATCTAAACCAATGGCACCAAAGAGCAAGACGACCATCGGCGCTAAGGGTAAGAAGCCCGCTGTCGCTACTTCGTCGATGGTTGAACGTACGAAGACCTCTGTTCCATCATTGATGGTGACCCCTAGGGCTAATCCCGCTGTGGCTCCAGCCATGATAGGTAAAATCCTATCTAATTCGACCGTGGGTTCGTCGGAGAAGAAGAAGAGCCGAACCCTAAATTTACGCCTACGTTTATACGTGTCAGCGTAGAATAAAAACTACCAAATATGCCCACGTCTATACGTGTCAGCGTAAAATAAAAACCACAGAATACGCCCACGTCTATACGTGTCAGCATAAAAATAGAAACAACAGAATACGCCCACGTCAATACGTGTCAGCGTAAAAAAATGGAAACAACAAAATACGCCCACGTCTATACGTGCCAGCGTAAAATGTTTAAGCATTAAATACACGCACGTCTATATGTGCTAGCGTAAAGTTAACAATACGCAAGTCACCCACGTTCATACGTGTCTGCGTAAAGCAAGTCAAAAGACTATGTTTTCATGCGTACAACTTTTACTCTTTTGAACAGAGAAAAATATGCGTAAAAAACTTTTAGTCATATACTGCCTCAACTTAGAATATTTTCTAATTCTTTGAAACAAAGAAAAAATATTCATATTCCTTTACGCACAAATCTTCACTTGCGTATAAAGAACTTTTGCGTAGAGATGAACCAATTTTTAGGACGTTTTTTTAATCTTTTTGAAACCAAGAATAAAAAATTTCAAAATCTTTACACACAAACACTTATTTGCGTAGAAGCATTTGCGTAGAGATGTATAGAGATCAATTCTGAATTTTACTAACTTGATTTTTTGTTGATATTCTTTTTGCAGTGGACTTGCAGATTCATCCTCTCTCTGGAGTCTTTGGTTCCCCAACTGGTATCTTGGGTTCCAACTATTTGGAGAATCTGCCTCATATTGAGTTCCCACAAAGTGACAAGTAATACCCTGAAGAGAGACAACAACTGATAGCTGCTCAAAGAGACAGGATCCTGCTAACTTTGATAAATGGAGAACTGCTGACATCGCTGGATGGCCAACAATTTTTTAAGCCTGCTTTCATGTTTGGAGACACCATTGACTTCAAATCTCAGACAAATCCCAAGAATGAGGCCTGGGTATTTAGATTTGGGGAAAGAGCGATGTACCTCCCGTCAATGTCAAGGGATTATCCCCTATCTTTGTTTTTTCATGCCACCCACCCAAGACATATGATCTGGAACCTGACTCCCAACCGTCATGGTAGACCAGGAAAGATCATATTTAAGAGAGATGGATCTAACCAAATGGGCTACCATACCAGTACTCCTAGCGGTGGTGTCATTCCTTTTTCTGGTTTACTACCTGGATTCACACCAAACGAGGATTCAGCTTTGATCCAACCAGTACAGATACCAATGTTCATAAACAAGTTTATGAACGTCTCAGTGTTATATCCCCAGGTCAACCCTAGGCTTCCAGGGTGGATGACCCCTCATAATAAGAACTGGATTCAACTCAGTGCTTGGGTCATGCAGAACTTCAAAGCAGAACTGTAAGCCATTGGGCTGTTTGAAGCAGTAGCCTCCACAAGTCAAGGCATACCAATGAACAATAACTTGTTCTTAGCTTTGATGGAGTTATACATTAGCTCAACAGGGACTTTTGCAACCCCGATCGGTGAAATGGGTTTTGCATTGCATGAGATGCAATTCATTTCTAAGATGCCAATGGGGGAAGTTCCGTATGAAGAATATGTTCCCTCCAAAAGGGAATTAACAGAGATCAGCCAGACAAACCCTGATCTAGTCGAAGTATATCAAGAATTGATGTGCTATTATCTAATTTGTACCACTATGTATGAAAGTGGATCGCATTTGGCATACATCAATAAATGGACAATATATCTATTCTACCATCAGAATAGAATTTCCAAGGATGACAAGGGGAGATTCCAAGACAACAAGGCTCAATCCATCAACCTTTGCTCAATAATTCCTTCGGATTTGATCCATGGTTTGATGATCACATCTAAGTCTCAGGACAAGTATCTGACCACCAAGACTGGAGAATTCCCTGCGGGGACTGAAGGATTGAGCTATCTGAAGCATGGCAGTCGAAAGATCTCAAAGAAAGCCTTGCTGGCAGGCTTTCTTTCTCTGTGGCTGCGAAAATGGGTCATACCAGGAACTGGTATGGTTGACAGAATCAACCGAAATGTACTATGGCCAGCAGTACGTTTGGTGTTCAAGACCAGACTCAGCCTATTACCAGCAATAGTATGTTGGACAAATGCTGGTCTGCGAGCATTTGGTGAGGAGCTGATCAATAACGCTTTCTACCGTAAAGATTTCCCTAGGGTACAGATGCCCTACACTTATTTAATGGGCTGGTTACTGCATCACAACTGCAGTTTATTGCCACCAGGCCCTGAAAATAATACGGAGATCTTCCTCCAGAAGTTCAATAAAGCCACGTGGATTGCAACTTCAGTGGCAGATACTGTAACGACCCGCTCCGCCCTAGCGGAACGCCGATCCAAACGGCAAGTGCAACGACTCAAACGAGCCGTCGACCCGAAGAGTTGCTTCGACCCGATGAAGTATCGATGCGAATCGATGGAAGACTTACATTGGCCCGTCAAAAGATGAATCCAGACTTAGACTATCAAAGGCGCGCTCGGAGTATCGCTTGGCCGATACGAACATCGCTAAGGTGGGTGGCTCCGATGAACCCGTCTGTGCTTAGCCTAGACACATAACAATGCGGACACATTCACGAGAATCGCTAGGCGATAACATCTTGCATGCTAATAAATGACTCAACGCACCTAGCTAAGGGAATGATCCCATCTTGCATGCTTGTTTAGAACATGGAAAAGAACTCGACAATTATAGAAATGCTCGCACCGCGCTCTACTCTCGTGCTAAGGCACAAGCCCACGTTCATGTCCCTTATACGTTCAAACAATGAAACAATGAATGGTTTACAACAATAAAATGGGAAGGCTATCAACATAGTCGCTCCGAGTAGAGTTTAGCAACATTGGAAGGCTATGGGACCGATGGGTCGCCAAGGCGACTCTCACACTGGGAGTTGCATAATGCATGAATGAATCAAAGAATGAATAAGCAAACACATGAATGACTCTATGAACATACGAACAAGTGAAAGAATAAAATGAAAGAAAGAATACATGAAAGATAAGACATGGAAGACGCTAGCGACAGGTGTGACGGGCACGTGCAACGGGGCTCGCTACCCGCGCTGTACGGACGCCAACCTGGTCGTTAACGCATTATGGCTAAGGGTTAGCCTACGGCTCGGAGATAGCCGCTAAGTAAAAGACAAGTTAACACAAAATGGTCGTGGACAAACGGCACGGGCGATGGGGGGGAAAACTATAGCCGTCGAGTGGAAGGATTCTGCGGCACGGGCGTTGGGGGGGTAAACCGTGGCCGGCCTAGGCAGAATTAATACGGGGCTTACGGGCTGCTTGGGTGCGGGCTTGGGCACCAAGAGACGTAAGTGCAGGGTATATTCAAGAGACTTAACGGGGTGTACCAGCCATCACCCTACGCTAAGTTGAGAAATACCACAGGGGAATGTCCTAAATGGCTTGTAAAGCCAGCGACCCGTGCATGTAGATTAAGTGGACTATGCTGGTGGCAATCCACGTGCAAGTTCTTGCATTGAAATCAAAGTAGTCTGAGTTAAATGAACAAGTGTCTCCTGAACATGCTTGCAAAGTAACACTCCTGAACATGAACATGCTCGAAATGTAACATGCCTGAACATGCTTGAAATATAACACCCTGAACATGCTGGAAATGTGCCTTCTGAACATGCTCGAAACCTAACACTCTGAACATGCCTGCGACGTGAATGAACATGCCTACAACGTGCTAGAACTCGAGACATGGACACGCCTGTAACATTGAATGTTTGCATGAATCACGTTAAGTTACTTTATGTTATATTGTTGACTAACTTGGTTTACTTTGGACAGGGAAGGCCGGACGGTAAGTATGGGTAAGTCGTGCATGCATTTTCCATACGACACTTGAAATCAGTAACACGAGATAGGTCATGATATGTGCCATGAAATTGACCCTAAGGCAAGATTAGAAAGACAATAAATGATAGTCGGTGCACGAAAGTAAATGCAACGTGTTTGGTAATAATGGCATTGTGGGCGAGCTAGCCTCCCCACCAGTGCATAACAATGTACTGATAACCCCACAGTCTGCTTGCAGGAAGCAGGAGACGTCGGCTGGTACGGAGCTTCCATCGAACGTGTTAAGGTGCGGAGCCAACTCCGGGGCCTTGGGACGTTGCAGAAGCTGAAGCACCCTATACAGGACATAATGTATCGGAACATCGCCATGTATCATTCCATCTTGTAAGCCACTTGGCACGCCTTTTATGTTTCAGAGAGAGAGCTTGAGCGATTTGTAATATCGGCCTAGCGCCGCTTGTAACCTTCGTGAATATCAATAAAGAGATCGAATTTGCTTCTACTTGTGTTTATTTACTTTCCGCTGCATTGGGGACACTCTGTGCGACTCTGTGGCCTAGCTCAAATCAGCCGTTTCTGGACTTGGCTTTGCACGGGTGCAACCTAGGCCCATGCGGCATCACGCCTTAGCGAGGACGATCGCTCCTACGGGAGCGGGGCGTGACAGATACTGGAGCAGTACTAAACTACTCTTATGGATGGAACTTTTTCTGCACAAGACCACCAGTTCCAGCCGATTGTCTCGGTGTGCAATTTGAAGATATAGGTCAAGAGAGGACAGGGCTCCCTGCACCTGTATTTAATTGGCTGATTTGCATCAGACCATCACATTTGATGTATAGGATTGAGGACAGCTGTATCTTTGAACTGTACCTGCCCAGTCGTTTCGCTCGTCAATTCGGGTATGACCAACTTCACGTTGGTAATCCCTCTACTGCCTTCAATTATTATGGGAAGTTAGTTGATGGTGCAAGGGCATGGAGATATTTCAACGTTGGATGTACCGGTGCTAAATTTTGTTTGTCAACTGCCACTAGTACAACTGAGCTACGAATGCTCCATTCGTATGCTCGTTTTTATGCTTCCATCCGTTCCTTCGCAAATGACTACAACATGAAGGAAAGTCTTTGATGGGACAAGGAAGGAAACGTCGAAGGAAAGTCTTTACTGTTAAAGGGCCTTCCAGACAGAGGGCCGCTACTCCAGAAAGCGAAACTCCAGTCGAGGAAGCTCAAAATATTGTATCTTCTTCAGCTCATCCTGGAGAAGGGTCTTCAGCATCCCAATCAGCAGCAGCAATAGAAACTATGGGGCTCTTATCTCCCGGACGTCTCAGCACTTCGATGCATCACACTTCGCCACAAAAGGCACAAGCTATCGAAGACATCACCACCACTCACACTGTAGATCTGGAACCCATCTCCTTGGATGAACCAGCTCTTGATTTAGAAGATGATGACTGGGATCAAGATTATGACGAACTCTTGGCACGTCCTGCACCTACTCCAGGTAAATATAAATTACACAAAATCTATACAAAATTATGTATTATGATTTTGTATATTAACTTATTTTGCTTAATCTTTGTAGGTGTCATCGCTGCAGTAAAGCCCGTGGCTCCTCTTCCTCCTCAAGAAACTATTCATGAAGAAAACATAGAGTCTGAAGAAGAGAGTTCTTCAAAAGAAGATTCTGCTTCTAAAGAAGACTCTTCATCTATGGAGATACCAGAAGAGCCTGTAGTGGAGGCCCACCAAGAATTGCCTTCTCTTGCGAAAGAAAGAGAAGAAGAACCGGCTGCAGAAGAACTAGCTGCAGACGAAGAACCAGTTGCATATGAAGAACCAACTGTAACTGAAATACTTTCAGAGCTTGAAATGCCTGCAGTCAGCAAAGGTGATGAAGACATTGTCAACCCATCAACCGAAGTCAGAGACATAGTAATAGCACCTTAAGCTATTACTACTAATCCGGCACAAGTTCTTGAGAATACAGTGTCTGAACCTGAATCGGTTACAACAATCACCATTCCCACCGCAACAATCACCGTCATCGAAACTCAAGTAGTTTCAGCTCCAGAAACGGCGGGAGAAATGATCCACAAAAGTGCTGAAGATATTGTCTCTGGAACTCCTGGGGATCAATTAGCTATAGTAATAACAACAACTACAGCTTTAGCTCAACCTGCTACCAAGGCAACAACGACATCTGCCTCCAGTCTTCAGAAGAAGGATTTAGTGGATCTTGCTGCCACACCGAGCTCCAATGCAGAAATGAATCTTTTAGTTGAGATTCATATTGAAGCTTTCTATAAAACCTTGGCGGCCTTGATCAAGATGGTCTTGAAGAAGGGCTTAAATTATGAAAGCTTAAAGGCTACGATTGCTCCCACCATTGGGAATGTTGCTATGTTTAATGATGCTGAGAGAGCAGCAGCTTTGGAGAAAGTAGTAGAAGGACTTGAACAGCCTATCAAGGAATATCTAAGACTGTCAAGTGCAACCCTTGAAAGTCTCATCCAGACCGAGTATGATGCTTTATCAGCTGAATACATCACTCGGGAGACTATTTTTAAGGAATCTCTCCAAGACTACAGTAGCAAAGTTGCCAAGGAGCGAGCTTTATTGAATAAAACTAAACCCCTACTGGAGACACATAGAGAAGCCTATGAAACTTCAAACATGAAAATCTATCAACAAAATGATAGAATTCGTGAAATTGAGGCAGAATTGACTCGATTGAAGGCAGAGAGAGAGAGCAGATGATTGCAACTCGAGACAAACATCTGGCACAGAGCTCAATACTGGAAGAGAAGGTCTTTGGTGCTGAAGCTACCATAAAAACTCTTGATGACGCCAAGGATAAGATGATAGCGGCTTTTGCCGAACTCTCGCATCTTTGTACTGCAAAGGCTCGTCGCACCATAGCTACTACAACTGTACTGATTTCTCATGAGAGGCATTTGGCAGAGCTGCAGAAAATGCTTGAAGATGTATCTAGTCCACCTTAGGAAATAAAAAATTTTGTATTCTTCCTTTCATATCATTAATAAAGAATTTTGTATTCTGTCTTTTTCTTTCTTTTGCTGTAATATTTCAAATCATGCAATGAATGAATTTTTTTTATGGTTGTGAGATAGAAAACAATTATCAGAGGTAATAATATGAACATGATAAGTTTTCAAAACTTAACAAAGTAGATTATATCTATCCAGAGGTAATGTGGACATGATAGATAACAAATCATGTTTTTTTTAGAGCATACAATACTATCAGAGGTAATATGAACATAATAGATCATGATGACTCAAAAAAATAGATTAATATATATTCAGAGGTAATGTGGACATGATAGATGAATAAGGAAAAGAAGTAGATTTAAAATTTATTCAGAGGTAATGAAGACATAATAAATAATAAATCTTTTTCTTTCCGAAATTAGTTGGTAAGACAGAAAATCAAAATTCTCTTTTAGGAGAATAAATAAATCTTCAGCTTAACCAAACCTTGGTAGCTGGGGAATAAGGAAGAAATTAAAATGTAATATTTCTTCAAGAATTTTTCATTAATTGGCATCATAATTAAATCTCCATTAGGTTTCGATAACCTATAGGCTACATTGGAGAATACTGTCTCGACTACATAAGGACCCTCCTATTTAGCTTGGAATTTGCCTTTGCTCTTATGAGTCATAACCATAGGTCTTCGGACAGCTAAGACTAGCTCACCGACTTTGAATACCCTATCTTTAACTTTACGGTTGAAAGCTCGAGATATACGGGCTTGATATAGCTCGATGTGTTGTTGTGCTTGAAGACGCTTCTCGTCCAGTCCTTCAAGTTCTTGGAGTTGTAAGCGATCATTATTTTTAGAGGTTAGCTCATTCGCAATGGCTATTCTAAGAGACGGGATCTGGATTTCCAATGGAAGAACAGCCTCGCATTCGTAAACCAGTGAGAATAATGTAAAACCAGTAGAAGATCGGACTGTTGTTCGATAAGCCCATAAACATTCTCCAAGTTTCTCATTCCAATCACGTTTATTAGAAGAGACGAACTTTTTGAGAAGTTTAATAATAGTTTTTTGATAGCTTTCGCTAAACCATTAGCAGCTGGATTATAAGCCGTAGAAGCTATGTTCTGGATCCGATTCTTATCACAAAATCGATAAAACGCCTGACTGGCAAATTATGGTCCATTATCATGGATTATCCTTCGGGGAACTCCGAAACGATAAATGACATGATGTTTGATGAAGCTAACTATATTAGACATTTAACTTCCACAAGAGGAACTGCTTCTGCCCATTTAGAAAAGTAATCGGTTATAGCCAGGATAAACCGATGTCCTTTGAAAGAAGAAGGATTAATTGGACGAATAATATCCATGCCTCAAGCTTCGAAAGGCCAAGAAGCTGCTGTAGAATGTAAGAATTCAGAGAGCTGGTGAATAAAGTCAGCATGAATCTGGCTTGCTTTACACCGTCTGGCATAATCCACAGCGTCTGCTATCATAGAAGGCCAATAATAACCCATTCTTCGAATACGGTCCTATAATTTCGGACCTGGTTGATGCATACCACAAACTCCATCATGAGCTTTACGTAGTGTTTGTTTGGCTTCACTTTCCGAAAGACAACACAATAAAAGTCCGTCATAAGAACAACGATACAACATATACAAAAAAGAATCATAGTAGAATCGAAATGATCGTCTTTTGATTGATGCAGCTTCTTTTGGATCTTCAGGTAAAATCCCATGAACCGTATAATCAATAAATGGACTTCTCCAATCCCTTTGCTGAGAATTTGATTCAGTAGCATAACTATGTTCGATATACAAATTATTCTTGACACAGAATAGATCTCTATCCAACAAAGTAATGGTATTTTGTCTTCTAATTGGAACTGCTAAATCTATAGCTAAACTAGCAAGAGCGTCAGCTTCCAAATTTTTAGAACGTGGTATGAATTCAATGAAGAATCCTTTGAATGAAAGAGCCAATTCGATTACCACATGATGATAGGGAATGAGGTCAGGATTTCTGACTTCATATGTCCCTCTGACCTGATTGACAATCAGTTGAGAGTCTCCATAAGCTTCTAAGAACTCAATGTCCAATTGTTTTGCTACTTGAAGACCAACTAGCAGAGTATTATATTCTGCTACATTATTGGAACATGGTTCATTAAGAGAATAAGTGCGGTATATGACCATCTTATCAGAAGAGACCAAGACGATGCCTACTCCTGAGACAATATTGCCTTTAGGCCCAACTCGTGATGCTCCATCAAATTATAATTGCCAAATGTCATCCTTCAAAGTCATGTTGCAATCTACAACCTCATTTGGAATATCTTCATATAACTTGGAAGTCTCAGGTATAGGGTGAGCTGCTAAGAAGTCAGCTAATGCTTGACCCTTCACTAATTTTTAAGGTATGTAGACCATATCATAGGGAGTAAGCAACATTGCCCAGGTGGCTAATCGGAAGTTAAGGATACTCGGCTTTCTCATCAATACCCGAATAGGATTTATTCTGGATATGACATGAATAGTTTGTCCTGACACATAATGTCGAGTCTTTTGAATGGCAAAAACCAAGGCTAGACATTCTTTTTCCACATGAGTATACCTGTGTTCAGCCCTAACCATCATTCGACTGAGATAATAAATTGCCTGTTCATGACCCTTATCACTTTTCTGTGCAAGAAGAGCACCAAGAGAATGATCTAATGCTCGAACATACAACAAAAATGGTCTTCCCACCACTGGGGGTACTAGAACAGGTGGATTTGTAAGGTATTGCTTGATGTCATTGAAGGCCTTTTGACATGCTTCATCCCAACAAATGATACGCCTTTCTTTAATAGATGAGAGAAAGGTTGACATCTCCCAGAGGGATTTGATATAAATCTCCTAATATAAGCAATGCAACCCCGAAAGCCATGGAGTTCTTTCAGATTACGTGGAGGATGCATTTCAAGAATTGCTTTGACCTTATCAGGATCAACATGAATACCTTGAGAAGTAATAAAAATCCCAAAAATTTGTCACTAGAAACCCCTAAGAAAGACTTAGTAGGGTTCATCTTTAATTGATATCGACGCATCAACTCGAATAATGTCTTCAAATCTTGAATGTGATCATCCTTTAATCGACTTTTGAGAGCGATATCATCTACGTAACATTCAACTATTTTTTGCAGATGTTCTTGAAATATATTGCTCATGGCCCTTTGATATGTGGCACCAGCATTTTTCAGACAAAAAGGCATAACCGTATAGCAATAAACTCCAAGGGGTGTATAGAAAGCAGTATGTTTTTCATCTTCTGGATGCATTTTAATTTGATTATATCCTGAAAATTCGTCCATGAAAGACATGCGTTCAAAACCACATGTATTGTCTATCATGACATCAGTGATAGGAAGTAGAAATTCGTCTTTTGGACAAGCTGCATTGAGATCTCGAAAATCTATGCAAACTCGAACCTTTACATTCTTCTTCATGACAGAAACAATATTGGCAACCCAATCTGGGTGTTGCTCTTTACGGACAAAGCCATATGTAATCAACTTTTTGACTTCTGCTTCAATTGCATCCATCATATCTGGTCGAAAATATCGCTGCTGTTGTTTTACAGATTTGGCATTAGGAAGAATATTGAGTTTATGAGTAGCTACTTTGGGATCCAGACCCGGCATATCCTCATAACTCCATGCAAAGATATCAATATATTCTTTAATCAGCTTTATCAACTCTTCTTTTTCATCTTCAGAAAGATTTTTACTGATGAATATTGGCTTAGACATAGTTTCATCTCCAACGTCAATCTGGACAATTTCATCTTCTGTAGGTGGCTATCGTTGTTCAAACCAAAGCTCCCACTGAGTGTCCATTTGTTGTGCCCAAGGGTCATTTTTAAATAGTTCAGACTCACCATCAGTTTGAACCATATTGACTGAAAAGACGTGCTCAGATTTAACATACTGGACTCCTTCAGAATCTGAGGATTGTAAAGAACTGGAAGAAAATTCTTCTTCCATATCTTTATTAAATATGTGGGATGTATCAGATTCAATAAACTGGATTTCTTCAAAATCTGTGGATTGTGAAGAACTGGAAGAAAATTCTTCTTGTATATTTTCATTAAACATGTGGGATGGATCGTATCCCAACCCATGACAAGCTTTTTTGGTAAAACGGATCACCACATAACGGTAACCGTCTACCTTTGCCTTGATTGAGACCTAGCATAGTTTTCAAATCATATCCCATATTCTGGATAATCTTAAGAGATTGTTGACTATATTTGTTAATTCTGATTTTTCCTTTATCTTTCTCTACGAGATTATCTGTCTAAATAACAGGGATATTTCTGGCCAAGCCAAACACAATTTGACGTTTGTTTTTTTTATTAGACGGGATCACAAAATAAGATTCTTCGTGACGTCTATAAGTTACACAAGCTTGTGATGATGAGACTACAGGTAGAAGATAAGGAGAAGATGTTAGGAACCTCTTAGCATAGGGTCCAACATCGACATGAGGAGGAAAAGAATTCTCTTTATGATTAATATACAAGATTTCCTCTGTATTTATGTCAGTTTTATGTTGATGACTTTGATTATCAACAGATAAAGTCATTTTTTCAACAAATTTGACAGCCATGTACTCCAAAAGAAAATCTTTATTAAAATGAGAGAATACAGAGTAATCAATATTTACATCATTTACAGACTGACTACTACGCTTTGGATTGATCATTAACGGACCGTCATCCGTCTTCAACGTAGACTTGCCAAGGTTGATAACCAGTGGTTCTGGATCAGTTGCATGAGAAGTACGTCCTTTGACCTTGATAATGAGAGGTTGATCACCAGTGTTGGCTTGAACCCAATTTTTGACCAGAATCCTCACAGCTTCATCAGAGTAGCTTGAGTTCTTCCTTTGACTTTAATCACCAAAGGTTCATCATTAACAGGTTGGGATTGAATTCGACCTTTAACTTTAATCATCAAAGGTTGATCTTCTGAAGGATCTTCTAAAACAGATTGATCTTCTGCAAGCGACCAATCTTTAGCCATATCAGATATTTCCTTCACATGCTCCTGTTTGTAGAGTATTGAATCAGAGAAATAGGCTTTAACACCCTTAAAAGGATTGATGTCTGCAAATTCAATCTTCACAATCCCTTGAGAATCCATATACTTGAAGCATTGGTGGAGAGTTGAAGGTACAATATTATGCTCATGTATCCATGGTCTTCCGAGTAGATTGTTGTAAGATACATCTGAGTTGATAACATAAAAGGTCGCCATAGTTCGAAGATCACCTATTTAAATCTTCAGACGAATCTTCCCCAATGGTTTACTCTTTCCAGAATTAAAATCAACAATTGTTGTACTAGTGTAAGTCAAATCACTAGTAGAAATCCTCAATGGTCTTAGCATACTCTGAAGAATAATGCTAATAGAAGACCCAGGATCAATATAAATCCTGTCAATTTCAGTAGAATCAATATACCCTGTATAACACAAAGGCCTGTCATGTCGATTATGCTTTAACAACATATCCTCTTGTGTGAAAGTAATGTTAGGAATTGATTCCATCACACTGTGGCATTGAGGACACGACACCGGTATATTGTCGAGACTTTTGAGCTGAGCTAAGCATGAATCAGCTTGTAGCAATGCTTCACTCAAGGTTTCTCGACTTTCTTTAGAAAGTCGGAGTAACTCAAAAATAGAGAGCCTAGCCGGAGTATTAGCTAACTTGGCTAGTATGTCAAATTTATAGGGTTTCATTGACCCTTGATTTGAACTAGACTTCAACGGGGCATCAAAATGCACTGCCTTCTGTTTTCCTTTTTCAACTACTGGGGTTTAGAAGGCCTTGTCTCAGCAGGAGCAGAAGATGACTGAGTCGGTAGTGTTTCAACGGTGTCTTCCGCTTCTTTGGAAGTTTCCTCATAATCTTTGTGGTAATCCTTTCTGGACCTTGTACCAGCAAAGACTTCTTCTTCAGACTCAGGAGAATGAAGTACCATATTACAGGATTTAGTCTTCTTTCCCTTAGTCTTCTTCTTATGGGGATTTTTGTGAGGAATCTAAAATTCTAATCCGACGGAGGATTTCTGGCCTTGAATTTGTAAAGGAACTCGCATACCTTTACCATAGTTCAAGCCTTTCATTTTTTGAAAGTCATAGCCCATCTTTTCATGAGATGAACTGATTGTTGACTGTACATGTGAGTGGGTAGCGAACTTTCAACAGATGGTCCGGTAGATGAAGAAGGAATAAAGACCTCTGTAGTCACAAGAGTGGAATCTTTCGGTACAGGAGGTAGAATCCCAACCAGAGCTTTCTCGTAGTCACAAGAGTGGAATCTTTCGGTACAGGAGGTAGAGACCTCGTAGTCTATCTTCCAAAGGGATGCCATCCCACAGATGATCAGAATCATCATGATCTGTGGTAACAACATGAGAAATCATATTGCAGGTTCTGACTTTTTTATCTTTTTTGGATTTTAAAGTTTTACTTTCATGTTCCACTTCAGGTACTAAGTCAGAGTGTACCCACATGATTTCACCATTTTTTAAAGTGAGAGGCACTAATCCTTCACTTTGATCTCTAGCTGGTGGAAGATTCACAATCTTCATCGTCGCCTTCGGAATTGGGACAACCCCATCAGGAACTTGCTATGGAGGAAAAGCTCCAAATTGAAGAAAAGCCATATTGGTTGTGACTGTATGATCATCATTAGTTAAAGCGATAGCTTTAGCATTTATCAACTCTTAAATCTTCTTCAAGACATAGCAAGCTTTCGTGGGATGATTTATGTATCTATGATAGATAAAATATTTAGGATTATCGACCAAATCCACTTCATTAGGTCGTTTTGGCTCTGGAATCTGAAGTTTACCACTCTTTACAAGACATTGAAATATCCCAGCAATATCACTGTCATCGAAAGAGTATTCCTCTTTTGGCTTAGAAGACTCCGGATTACTTGATGTTGTTTTGGGTTTCGAAAGGTTTACCACTAGGGTTTCCTTTCCTTTACCATTGCAATTACCAAAGTTGTTGCCTGAATAGGCTTTCTTTCTTTTGTCTTCTGAGGCAAAGATCATCCCATGTTCACGAGCCAATCTACCGTTTGTCTCGGCTGAAACTGCTGCTATAATAAACGAGGCCCAATCTGTGAATTGAGAGCCTGTAAAAATAGCAACGGTTGGTGGCAGATTCATTTTGTATGTATTAATCAATGCTGAATCTGGCATACCAGGAGGCATTTTTAGTATAGCCTGTCAGAAATGTTCAATGAACGTTCGAGTATCCTCCTTTTCTTTTTGTTTAATTTCTATTAAGGAGGACATATTTATGTCCATTCCTCCTTCTTAGAAACGGGAGAGAAATATTGCTTTAAATTCGTCAAAAGATGATATACAATTGTCGGGTAGACTGCGATACCAGTCGTATGCTGAACCCGTCAAACACCCAATAAAGACTCGGGTGAGAAGAGCATCATTCTTCTGTAGATGCACAGTCATAATATCAAAATAATTGATATATTGACTTGGAGAAGCCTTTCCATCAAATATTACCATAGATTGTGGCTTGAATTTGGGATGAAAAGGCACATCATTCCAATGGGAAGGATAAGGTTGCTTGATCCCCAACCTCTGGAGCTGATCTTTGTGCTTAAGGACCTCAAACTGTACTTTTAACTCACGTACTGTTTGAATAGCTTCACTAGTTTGAGGAAGCACATTTGATTGAATAGTGGCTAGATGTACCGTAACCCCCACCGGAGGTGATACATCCTCTGGAACAAGAGGATCAGGAGATGCGGAGTTTTGATTGATAGCAGGCTCTTGACTTAGATTATTCAAAGGTATGTCAACCCCTTGATTATCTTGAGTTTGTGCTGCTACTTGCACTGGTGTTACCACTGCTGGTTGGACTGTTTGTTGAGTCATCATTATTTGATACATATTTTGCATCATAGCAAGCATGTCCTTCAGCGATTGTTCCACTGCCGAAAGATATTATTCTATATTAGAAGTAGACGTCTCTGGTTCTTCTCCAATAACATAAGATTCAACCTCCCTTGAACATACAGAGGGATTGGTGTAGAGGTATGAATCAACGCTATCAGTTTCTGACTCCAAGTATTGGGTACCCCCAGCCTCTGAATCTAAAGAATGCAAGTTTAAAGGTCGTTGACTTCTTGACCGAGTATGTTGATATACTCCTTCAAAAGTGTCAAGAATTTGGTTAAACCTTTGTTGACCTGGAGTCTGGGACGAATTGCGTCTTGGACGTCGTCCTCTATTGATATGAGATGCCATATTGACTGATGCATAAGACAACTCACATTCTTGGTCATCAAGTTGTTGCTGAGGTATGTTGTAGCTTAATCGGTCGAAAACTGACCGTTTAGTAGCAAAACAGCAACATTTAATCACAATTTGGTGACACTCACAATAATGGTTTTCTTGGGGGAGTGCCACAGGAGATTTTTTGTTTTTACGCTTTTGTACAAGCAACTCGCGTAAATCAGAAGAAGTAGAAGGTAATATCTTTTTTTTATATTTGGGACAGAGAAATATCCAGTCCCTTGCGTAAAAAGAAGATTACTAGCTTCATTGGCAGAAAGCTGTGCATTTTTATGCGCTTGAAGGTGTGTGCAAAATCTGGAGTTGATTTTTGTGCTGTACGAACACCATCAACATTGAGCGTAATCCTAAGATTAGGCACTTTGCGTAACGCAGCATTAGAGGATTGTTGGCGTAAAACATAAGCTTTGCCACAATTTTTATTTTCCTTGGATAAACCAAAAGAATTGTCTGTCATAGTAACAGAAGACTTATTTTTATGCTGCACACGTGTAGGCAAGTAAACTTTAGGTACAAAAGCACCATTGTGAACTTTATCTACCATATCACCGACAGAAGATTTGTCTTTACGTGTATAGCGCAAAACAGAAGTATCTGCCACGTCACAGATGAAAGATTTGCCTTTACGCGTAGAGCGCAAGACTTGAGCGTCTACCACGTCACAGACGGAAGACTGAATTTTACGTACTGGGCGCAAAACTGAAGTAGGGACTACCTCTTCACAGACGGGATCCCCAACAACAGGAGTGGGAAGAATTTCCATGCCTTCAGAGACAGCAGGAAGATCAGAGGGTGCTTTGAACTTAGGAATCCAAACTTTTCGCACCTTTCGTGATTTTTGAACATTGGAGCAGCGAGTACTACCCCCAGTTCAGAGCATTTTTTCGTAAGCAGTCTGGTCGAATTGAACAACCAGAGTCTTTTTTGTCGATCCAATCGACACATCATCATATTGAGCAATGCTTTCTCGTTGGAGGAGAAAGTCGTCCCCAGCAGAGTCGCCATTTTGTTTCACTTAACAAAATGCCCTTGAAAGGCTTTTGAAAGAAAATAAGAAAAAGTATAAAAGTACAAATAAATTCTGGGAAGTATTGCTATGGAAGTCTGATCTGAGAACGATCACTTTGTTCCTTGGACCCCACGATGATGATGAAGAAAAAACTGCTGGAAGATGAACAGCTGGAAGAACTAAGTCACCAGAAAGATATCGACACACTGGGCACTGATGGCGAGGTCGAATGCTTTCCTGCTTTGCTTCACTCTGTTCTTGAAGAAAAGTTGAAGAGAAATGCTCTGGAAAATTACTTTGCTCTCAAAGTATCTGGGCTTTGGTCTCTATGTGATCTGTTGTATTTTCTGTTTAAAAATAAGTCTATTTATAGACTAGACCCTTTGTGCATAAAAAGCAACATAATTGGGTCTTTACGCAAGTAACTATCACCCACGATTGAAAATCGACCTCTACGCGTGATGACACGTGTCCCTTGAAGAGTTGTAGTCTCTACGCATGGTAACACGTGTCCCACAACTTCAACAATATAGGGAGAACACGTACACACGTTCCTCGATAAGTGTGGCATGAAAGCCACGTATGCAGACCACATTCTCACATAGCCAGAAAAGATTGAGCGTAAAATAGCCCAAAGTAAGCTTCCTGCGTAAAGTGGCTAAGAAATAGCCTTGAGCGTATAGCTAGCTCAAATAAACTCTACGCACACAAAAGTAGCTGAGATAGCCTTGAGCGTAAAAACTCAAATGACTTTCATGCGTAAAAGAAGCGGTCTATTGAGCGTAAAGTAGCTCATCTGCACATTAAACGACAAGCGTTGGATTTGGTACAAACATCTTTTCGGCTTCTGTGCAATGTTCTGTCAGAAAATTATTCTGTCAGAACAGTATCACGTGCATTAAATGCAGTCTGGACAGCATGTCGCTCTCGCGTAGAGTTTGAGGATGACTCTTGCGTAAATGAGCTCGCGTAGAGTTAGACTCTGTTTGATCTCTGCGTAGAGCTTGAATCTGACTCAGTAGAGTCTTTAAATGGACCTTGCGTAGAGTCTGACTTTGCATAAAGTTATCAACTTCTTTGACTTGGTCTATGAAGTTTATTTTATGCTTCTATATATACATTCTTATTTCTTGACTTTTTTTCGACACGTCTATATTACCTCTGTTGATAAAGTCGTCATTATAACTTATCACCCGCGTCCAAGTTTAGGCGCGTTAGCGTTGATAAGTCCACAAAAAGGATTCTTCAAAGCAAAAACATGTTCATAATTACCTCTGAATTGTTCTGACATTTCTTACCATGTTTAGATCCAAGTTTATCATGTCCAGATTACCTCTAAACAAACATTCTCGTCCTCCAGTGATCGTTACTTCTACTCACCACTCATACTTCACCCTAAGTGCCACCTATATTTCCTCCATGAAGATAGCCAATGTCAGTATCACAAATATAACAAGAAGTGCAAATACAGAAAGAAATGAGATAAGCAAAAAGAAATCATCTTTATTTATCTCCCCAAAAAACAGAGACTACAGAAAATGTTTTTTTTTAAAACCCTGGATACAAAAGAAGAGATCTACACTCTACGCTGGGGCAAATAGCAGTCCCTCAGCCACTGCACATAAAAAGGGTCCAGGTGATCAAGATCCACTACAGGAGCTGGGTGACTGGAACTCCCGGTGCCAATGTCTTCTGATACCAATTCTTCCTTAACAATGACCTCAGCTTTGGGAATCACTTCCTCCTTAACAATAGGAGGTAGCACTTCTTCCTTAACAATGATCTCGACTTTAGGCATCACCATAGGCGCTGCAAAGAAGAAACAAACAACTACAAAAGAGGGAAGAGTTAAAAAAATGGCGCATAAATTTGTAGCTTTAAAAGAAGCGAGCATGGCTATCTCAGAGAACCTAAGCGCGTGAGTTGCAAATGCGTGAAATTGTTAGAAATGGCATATGGAAGTGATACATAGCCACCCCAAACCCATAAGTTCTGGTACGTGAGCTTATTTTGAGTGTGGGTAATTTTACGTGTGCATGGCCATAAAAGGCGTTTGAAAATGACGTGTAGCCACTCCAAAACGCATGTGTGGGTTTTGGCAAGTGCTTCTAGAGAAAAGCTACGCGCGTGGGTTTTAGTGCATATTATTGACGGAAAAATCCACATTGGATAGATGGCCGGAGTGGGGTAATCGGCTACCAACGAAGTTCTCGGATGAAGAAGCCCTATCCTTGACTTCATGACAAACGTCGGGGTGAGTCTGCTTGTCCGCGAAAGTGGTGGTGACTGCCTTAGACGATTGATCTTTAGCCTTCCCCTTCCTTTTGGCAGAGGCAGCTTTGGGAGCCATGGCAAGAAGAAGTCGGCGAGAGTCAGAAGAGACAAAGAGTTGATGAAGGTGGAGAAGAAGAACGAAAAAAATCCTCTCCAAAAGCCCCTATTTATAGGCTTTGCCCCTACTTAATGCAATGAACCTTACATTAATGATGATGAATCTGATGCTTCAACTCTCATGTCGATCGATTTTTGAGGGTCCTTCCCAACGCCTATTTTTATGTTTTAAAATGGCATTTCAAGATGAAGGTGAATCGCCTACCGTCTTTTCGAAGATTGAACCAAATCAAACTACTCTCATCCAAAGCAGATTTGATAGACTGGCCAAGGCAGGCTACACTAAAAAAAGATTCATTTACTGACGTCTTATACGTGCCATGCTTATATTCAAAGTATTTCTAACTTTATTACAGAAAGTTGGAAAACTTTGAAAAGGGTCTTGTAGAAGCATGTGTCATACTACTCATGCCCCACATAGGCGTACTATCACTAACGCCTCATTTGGACCTCATGCTTCTCATGCCTCACCTAGGCGTTATGTTACCCACGCCCTATCTTCGAACTTTGGGCAGAGACGCTTCTAATAACGTTGATTTATCAATGTGGATATTAGTTTGATCATGAGATAATTTCTCAATGGTTTTTATGCAATAATAATTATATCAAATATATTTCCAGAATTATAGAGATTTATTTCAGAATTAATACTGAATATTTTATTCATATATTTTGTGGAATTTTATTAGTTCCTAGAAGGAATATTATGACTAGTTGTAACTATTATATAGTTAGTTATTAATATATATATATATATATATGATCAAGCCGGACGATGTACCAAAGTCCGCCTTTCGCACTCGATACGACCATTACAAATTCTTGGTAATGCCGTTTGGCCTAACGAACGCCGCAGCTGCTTTTATAGATTTAATGAATTGGGTGTTCCGACCATTCCTAGACAAGTTCATAGTAGTATTTATCGACGATATACTCGTCTACTCGAAGAATAGGCAGCAACACACTTATTATCTACGGACCGTGCTTCAGACCCTTCGAGAAAATCAGTTATATGCAAAGCGAAGCAAATGTAAATTTTGGCTGAGCAGCGTCGCATTCCTCGGACACATCGTTTTAGCTGAAGGTATTGCAGTCGATCCAAAGAAAGTTAAAGCCATTGTCGATTGGAAACGGCCAGCGTCCGTCGGCGAGATTCGAAGTTTCCTTGGCTTAGCGGGATACTACCGATGCTTCGTGAAAGACTTCGCGAAGATCGCATCGCCTCTGACTCGCCTCACCCAGAAAGGAGTTGCATTTGAATGGTCAAACGGCTATGAAGCTTCCTTTCAGAAGTTAAAGCAACGGCTCGTCTCAGCCCCGATACTCGTACTTCCAGAAGGGACTGAGGGTTTCTAGATATTCAGTAATGCGTTCGATCAGGGCTTGGGGTGTGTGCTGATGCCGCGAAATGAGGTGATATCTTTTGCTTTTCGACAGCTAAAGCCGTACGAAAAGAACTACCCTACTCATGACCTGGAGTTAGCGACAATTGTGTTCGCGTTGAAATTGTGGCATCACTGTCTTTATGGCATGGCGTGCACAATCTATACCAATCACAAGAGCCTCAAGTATCTATTCACGCAGAAGAAACTGAGCTTGCGGCAAAGGCGTTGGCTTGAACTGATCAAAGATTATAACTTGACTATTGACTATACGCTGGAAAAGGGAAATGTTGTGGCGGACGCTCTGATTCGGAAGTATATTGCCTCGCTATCCATCTACCGCAGACTGCTACGCGACCTAGAAGAGATGGGCATCGAACTCTAAGTCCGATTCAGGAATATGCAGTTGGCAAAGTTGCAGTTAGAGCCGAGCGTGCAAGAAAAGATCAAGACCGCTCAAAAGGACGATCCGTACCTGAAGAAATTACGAGAGCTAATCTCGACGAGTAGGACGACCGATTTTGCGAAAGACGAAATTGGACTATTCTTGGACAGTTGAGAGTCTTCAAAAGTGGAGTTGTGGGCAAGGTCTTCGACGTGCGGCCGAAGCTTCAAAATCACGAACGTCGCTGACCTAGTTGGCGCGTCCTTCCTGATTCACGGGACTTGCAAAGAGCGAGGATCAATATGATCACAAGTACTGGCGAATGGCTAATTAAAATCCAAGCTCTGCATTTGATCCAAGCAGTTTTATAAACATGTTAGCTAGCTATTTCTGTGATCTTTCTAACCATCCTGATCGATTTGCACGTTAACATATTTATATATATATATATATATTTTTATATATATATATTTTTTTATATATATATATATATATATATATATATTTATTTATTTATTTATTTATTTTATATATATCAATATATATATATATATATATATATATATATATATATATATATATATATATATATATAAAATATATATATATATATATATATAAGGACCGTAGCTGTCACGACCCGCTCCCAAATAATCGTACACGAGTCGGACACGCCCAGCCTTCGTCGTTAGACACGACGAAGTAAGCTGTACCAAGCTAGGAAAATCTAACCAGATAAACATAAATGTGTACAATCACAGCATCTAAAATGTTCCCAGAATGATCACCATAATCCACAAATACATATAACATAAATGTACCAGAGTCATCAGGAATGAAATGTACTATGAACTCTAAAACAATATCTAGAAGTGATGCTAAACATTCTAAACCTGAAGCCTCTAGCTAAGTCATGTCTCCATCCTGCTCAGCTAATGTCCCGGGCTCTGGCCCATATGGTAGATTGATATCCTGCAAGTACACCTGCAACATATCCAGTCAGGAGCGGAGCAAAGTACAGTTCTAGGTAATGAACAAGAACATCATGATATGGAAATGAGTACAAGAGAACATGAACTATAAAGTACTGGAAAAGAACATGAAAGTACAGGAATGTAAGTACAGGAAATAAAGTACAGGAATGTATAGTACAGGAATGTTACTTTCCACCTTCATCCCAGCCATCCTAAGATCATCCCCTCCAACCTTAGAAAGCCCCGGAGTGCTGGAGGTCGACTGAAGCAAGCCAAACCCACCTAATAGGGTCGGCCGACCAACAACAGAACCTGGACTGTAAGTGCTGCTGTTTTCCCGATTTATTTGACCAATCTATCAATGTCCATTTTTACTGAAATAAATTTTATTGGAAAGTCCTAGATCTCTAGTTTCCTTGGAAAAACATTTATGTTCAAGTTCCTTACCAATAATTACAAAAAAATTCCGTATTTGCAGGGCGTCTAGACTGGACACATTTCAGTGCAAAAAATTCTAATTAATTCTCAGGATGTCCTTCGAATGCAAAACCAAAGTAGTAACAACCCCAACTCATTTGTATACCTTATAGAATAATTTGTTTATCAATTTAATTTCATTTTATATATCTATATTTTACTGTTATGTCGACGTTGCAAATCTGTCGTAATACGTTCATTAAAAATTCGTTCCGTTAACTTCTAAAATATATCGTGCCAATATAATGATCGATTACTCATTGTTTTTGACCCAAAATTTTGTTGTTCAGTACAAATGTAATTTCCCAATAAATTTTTCTACAGGAATTTATTTTTTTTGTTTTTAAAGAATTCAGAATGCAAGTGTTACCGAAAATCGGAATATTGTACGTACAAGTTAATGCTACTTTGGTATATTAATTCTTAAATAGTCATTAATTATTATTTACTTTAGATTTAATTCAGAATTTATATTTTGTATTTTTGTGGTTAAAAAGGTTTCAAAACTATCGAGAAGTTATTATTTGTAATATTAGTTAATAGCGATATATATTGATATGTTATTTTTTGTAGAAAAATATATATGGTAAAATTTTCCAGAATTATATACATAATTATTTCAGAAATTAAATACATCAATTTTATATTACTTTGAATTTAATAGGTAAGTTGATTATATATTACTTCTAGGTTAATATATTTATTGGAAGTATATTTTAATGTAAATATGGTGACTAAACAATGTTAATAAGTATTTTAGTAAATTATTCCAGAATTTATAATTATTATTTTTAGTTTATAAAAATATTATTTTTATCCAGAAGTATCATGATGTATATATTGGATATGGTTATATATATATAATGGATACGTTAGATAGCTAGTATATGTTGTCGCCTATTTTTTTAGATATAAGTATATATATGAAAATATTTTCTAGAAATATATATATTTATTTCATAAGTTTAATTGATAATTTTCATATTATAAAATATTATTTTTTTATGTATACATGATATTTCAGGTAGGGGTATGTTACATGTAGCAGTAAATTAGTTAACTACTAGATGTAATAGAGTCTAAATAGTATGTATATTTTATAGTATATGTGTTGTCTTAGATTTAGAATTGATTTAGTTATTTATGTTTTAGGGGTTCGTGATCGTTCGATTGTAGTGGAGCCAGACCAATGATTACTCTATTCCCGAGATTCTAGGCAAGATACCTTGCCATCTTGTTACTGATTTAATTTCATGATATTGTTCTTGTATTGTTAGTGTGTTACTCTAGTAGAGTGCGTCTAAGTATAACTTGTGTGCCATCGATGATGGCATCGATGTTGTGGTAAGTGTGCATGTGTGTTAACTTACGTGATAGGAGATGTACCTGAAAGGTTGTGAAGTTATTCATAATAACTTCCATGCCTTGTCACATATCATTACATGACACCATGAGTGAGATACATTATGTTCGCACGAGCTTATGCATTCGGCTAGCTACCGGTGCAAGCGGTTCATGTGTCGGTTGATATAGAGTTAGTGTGAGTCTAGTTAGTGATTTGCATTGAGATATGTATTATTCGAGTCATGGATATGATTGGGGCAAGACGTGGACGAAGAAAACTATTAGTAGGCATTCATAATTTCCTGGTTATGGGTTCATACTTTCTCGATTTTGGGTGTATTACTAGAGTATATATACAGCAGCGGTCGTTGATCGCGTATCAGAATACGGTCGGGAGGTATACTAGTATATACATAACCCTCTAGCGGATGCTATGCTTTATTCCTTCACCTACTCATACGTACCAAAATCGTCTTCGATGTGCATGCACATAGATGGTTAGTGAACCATCATTATGTTTATTTATAGTTCATTATGGTATTATTTTTTTGTATCTTGCTACGTCCCTCTGAGGACCTGGTGATCTCTTCAGGTTGTTGCTGAGCTTATAGTTTAGACTGGTGGATGGTATGAGTTCGGCTGCAAGTTTCAGGTATCGCTTGTAATGTTCGTTTATCATTTTCTTGTGCTTTCTATTTTCTTTTCTATTATACCTTGCTCATTAGCCTAGTTTGGGAAAGTTATATTGTTCTCGAGTTTGCTCGAACATGTGTATTATAGGGCAGCCGACTATAGTACATGTTATTCATTCTTGTTTTATTTACATGTGGATTGAGATATAGTTGAGATAGCATAGTTTAGTACATTTTTTTAGCGTAGTACGTCTAGAGTAAGTCCATTAAATTGGGAACTTATTCTAGATTGTATTAGCTGGCATGCTTGCATTCCTAGTCCTATGTATTTTGGGATTGGAGCATGACACATTCGGAGGAAACAAAATCTCAAGATCGTGTGTTACCAACCGCTGTCGGATAATGTTCGGGAGTGCAGGATTGGCCACCATGGATACTGTATATTCATCCGCATTAGTGGAGTGATGTATCTTATTAGTGTATGCCGAGCCAGTTCTCTCTATAGGAGAGCTGGAACTGTTACTGTTTATCTTAGCACGATGGCCTTTCGAGGGACTGGTGCATTTAGTACGTGAGTGTTATTAGCTGGTTCAGCTAGCCTAGCTGGATACGGTACGATCTGATAGAAAAGTGCATATAAACCCCCCTTCGATCTACGAAAAATACAATTAAAGACTCCTTTATTTGAAAAACCTATTATATTTCAATTATGCTCAAATGACTCCCTAATCAGATTTTTCTGTTAATCAGTGTTTAGTCGGGGCTGTGATGACCACTTTACCCCTCCCCCACTCTCTCTACCCCTCTCTCTCCGGTGGTGGGTGTAATGCCCGTATTTCAGAATACGTATTTTAATTAGGCGTATATGTATTTCGGACCTGTATTTTATTTTCTCGGATTCTGGCCTGTAATTGTGTTTTGGTTTAACTTGCGAATTCTGGTTTTCTCGTAAGATGGATTTTTGGACCCGGCATGGTTTTATTTTATGGAGAAGGAATTGGTTTGGTTTGGTTTTGTTTGTATTGGACTACCTTAGCTAAACCTCCACCCTCAACACAATATACCCCTCCCTCATTAAAACCCTACCTAACTTTCTTTCTCCTCATAACTTCCATTAATTTCTTCATCTTCTTCTTCCTTCCTCCACACAAAACCCAACACCATAGGCAAGTGCACCTTGCCACCACATAAGGACCCAATTTTATTTGTCTATTAGTTAGATTAGGCCATGGTGAACAAATTAGAACTTGGCATTTTATGATTTGGAACTTCCATTTTTCTAGATCTAGGTTTTAACCATTTTTGGAATTCCTTGGTTTTGATCTATTAAACTTTGATTTTTGCTTGATTTGAGGTTTCCATGTGGAAGAGAATCCAATTTTACACAAGTTAGAACTTTGAAAATCCAAATTTGGTTTTGTTTTGGTCAAGATATGAAGATTTAAAATTTGGAGTTCTTGAGGTTCTTCTCTCGGCCTGATGGAGAAGATGATCCTCGGCCTGCGCTCTTTAGCGCATGGCCGAACTGCGTAACTCCTCGGCCAGCGCTTTGTGCTGGGCTGACTTACACTAGCGCTTCTTAGCTCCAGCATCTTCCCTCCATTGGCGCACTTGACTGCTGCGCAGCTCATCCCCTGTGCAGCTCGGCTCCAGCGCAACCCAATCCTAGCGCAACTCATCCCAGCGTGCTTGACTTCAGCGCAATCCGCTCTCAGCGCAACCCGACCCAGCGCAAGCCAACTTCAGCGCAACCCAACTTCAGCGTAACCCAACCCCTGCGCAGTCCATTTCCTCCAGCGCAATCTGCTCCCCTGCGCAACCCACTTGCCCATGATGGTTTGGTTTTATTTCTTGAATTTGGCTTCTCTTTTGTGGATTGGAGTTTTGAGATCTTGTTCCACACAACACGACTGTCTTGACCTAACACGGCCTGGCACGGTTTTCGGTGTTTTGCTTATGACTAGTACGGTTTATCGTAATTTCTGTGATTTATAATTCTAGCACTTTCTGATCTCCTTAGTAGTGACTTGATTTGGTGTGCTTCTAACTTGTGACCTATGATCCATGATTTATCTTTGCAACTGGATAACTTGATAGTGGCCCGTGGCGGCGCACTCCTGACTTGTAACTTGTAACTTGTAACTTGACTTGACTTGATGCTGTTGCGATGGCTAACTTGACTCGTATAACCAACTCTGACTCCGTGGGTGTTCATTCTTGCTGTTTTGTGCAATCCACTTGTCTTATCTTGTCTTGCATCATGTCTAGGACGTGACTTCCTGGTTACCACGGTCAGGGATTCACACTGAATATGGATTAGGCTAAAGACTAGATCAAACTATAGTTTATGGAGAATTTCCAGTCACAGGCGATCTCGTTATCTAGGCACCTTTAAACGAACTTGTAGCCTGCCGACGAGTAGGGCACATTTCCAGCACACTGTCATGTGTTGCACCCTCTAAGTCACCTAAGGGTATATCGTCTCCTGGGCGATGTACCCAACCATACTCTCAACCCGCGGAAGGATAACTGGATAGTCTGCAGGGCTTGGGACTAGGAATTTTTTATTTGCATCTTGCTAGTAACTAGACTTGTGATAACCCTAGTTAGTTAAGTAGTAAGCCGTAGTAATTGCTTGGCCGTTTGTGTATGGATGGTGTCCAGCCCTGTCTAAGTCTCGTCTAGTCCCTGTACCTGGTACCCCTGAATATGATTGTTTTACTTATCTTAACAATAAATGGGTAGAGACAAAGTGCTATTCAGGCAAAGGGTTACGACCCCGGTCCTTGTTTGGTTTAAGGATTGTAACTTGGCTCCCGGAATGGTTCCACGTCCCTAGTCGTTTATTGTCCTGTTGTTCTCTTTATTACTTGTACTTTTTTTATTCCTTATGATCTGATATGCTGGCTTTTGTTCTTATTTCGTGGCCTCCTTTGTGGCACTTGTTCTTTCTAGGATTTGACCTAGCTGGTTTTGTGTGGCCAAATTTCGGAGTAGCTTCCGAATATCTATCGAACCTCCAGCCTGATGGTGGCGACTAGAAGGAACCCGGGCTACGAGTGGGTTTTTTTTCCATTTTTGTTTCGCTCACTACATTGTAAAATTATTCTTTTGAGGCATTTAGCCGACGAGCACCTGTTAGCTCGATGCATATTTACTTACTGTCTGCCTACGGGCTGTAACATGATTAACAAATCCTAGGGTTGATCGTGTATGACTGAACTCTTGCTAGTCTTGACATTTTGAACGACTAGCTTCATGATCATCCAATATGTAATATTTGGGACGCCTTTTATTGTATATTTGGTGGTCTAACATCTTGTAACTATATTACTTGCTTGAGATTGAGACAATAGGCTTGACCTTAAGAGACCGTTGGCTTGTAGTTAAACCCTCAAATATCTAGACAGCCATGACCGTATAGCGAGGTGGATTCTATTTCAATATACGTAGCTGGCTATGTACGCCCCCGCTCTCCAGTATTCTGGTTCTGGGGCATCACATAGTTTAAGTGGTAGCCCATGCAGGTCTTGTAAATCAAGATATGTGAGGGTTTACCTAATAGGTGTCTCAATCAGTATTCGCCCTTGATCTCTGCTCGTATCTTCAAATCCCTGAGAATCTTGCCCTGATCACGTGCTTGTATCGTTGATCTATCATGGTCCTTCCTTATTGTTTCCTGTGTCATCTTCTTCAGCGGTAATGTACCTAACCCCGTCGATCAGCGAGGTGGAGCACTTTCCGTGGACTAGCAGCAACCCGAAGATCAAGTCCAGCATTCCGGAGTAGCCTCCAGAGTTGTACCTACTGGAAGAGAGCCTCCAGTTCAGCCCGTTCGACCTGTCGAGCCTGATGATGGCACCTTGGTAGGTCTCATCAGGACCTTGATAGCTTCCCAGGATCGTAGAGGAGACGCCTTGCACCAGGCAGTGGCAGATGCTTTGACCAGAGGCGGTCATCCAGGGAACAGCGTGGCCAACAGCTTCAAGCGCTTGAACCCTTCATTCTTCGACGGCAGCGAAGATACGATTGCCGCGGACCCTTGGCTTCAGGATACCGAGGTGATTCTGGAAGCAGCTAGGACACCTGAGAATGAGAAGGTGGCGGTGGTACGCCTACAGTTGCTAGACTTGGCTCGCAGTTGGTAGGCGGTGCAGGCCGTGGGATTAGCAGCGCCGGTCGCTTGGGCGGTGTTTAGAGAAAGATTCCAGATAAAGTATTTTGATGCTGTAGCTCGGTACGACCTACAGATGAGATTTACTAACTTGAAGCAAGGAGGCAGAACGGTCGACGGTTATGCTTCTGAGTTTTCTAGACTCAGTAGGTTTGCCCCTATCTTGGTGGCAACCTAGTTTGATAGGGCCCAGCGGTTCTAGCAGGGGCTGTATTTGGAGATCTTGTTGGCAGTTGAGCAGTTCGAGCACCAGATGTTCGATGCAGTATTGAGGGAAGCTAGAAGGCACGAGTACACCTCCCAGAGGATCGTGGATAGGACCGGAGGTAGAAAGCGGTCCCACAATCAGATGCACCAATCATCAGCTCCAGCCCCGGCAGCAAGGGGTTTGACCATTGGAACTCCGAGGCGGGCGGCCTCAGTAACGTCGGTTCAGCATTCAACCCCGACTTTTCCGCAGCAGCAGAAGCAGACTTCCGTGATGGGATGTTCTCATTGCGGGAAGCCAGGACACGTGGTGGCAGATTGTCGCAGGGCACAGGGATTGTGCCTGGCTTATGGAGCGACAGATCACAAGATAGGAGCATACCCGAATAGGGTAGTTAGTTCTCTTCCAACCTAACCAGTCCATCGGTTAGGGGACCAGCACCTATGCAGCAGCAGTACCCGAGGCCATTGTTGCCTCAGGCCCAGGCGTTTCAGCAGCAGAACCAGCAGCAGTACGCCCAAACCCAAGTGTAGAGCAGGCAGAGAGGTTTCCAGCAGAGAGGACCCACAGCCAGAGGACAAGGTCAGGCAATGATGATGGCTTTGGAAGAAGAAGTTGCACCAGGTGAGGTAGTGGCAGGTACTATTCTCTTCAACTCCTCTCCAGTATCGGTGTTATTTGATTCTGGTGCATCGTATTTATTCATGTCTGCACGATTCACGACACGGATAGGATTGGAGTCAGAGTCATTATCAGTAAGGCTCAATATACTTACTGGTAATGGTCTTGTGGGAGTAGATCGAGTGTTTTCCTCGTGTCGGATCGTAGTTAGCGGTAGAGAGTTCCCCGCTAGATTTATAGAGTTCCCTATGGCAGACTATGATGTAGTCTTAGGCATGGATTGGTTGAGGAACCAGTATGCTAGGATAGAGTGCCATGTTGGCAGGGTTGTCTTTAGTATTCCAGGCGAGCCAGAGTTTTCATTTTCCAGAGACGCAGAGGAACCATCTTCCCCAGTATTGCGGATGGCAGTAGCAGCAGTGCAGTTACCCAAGATAGTTGAAGAGTTTCCAGATGTCTTCCCAGAAGAACTTCCAGGGATGCCGCCAAAGTGGGAGATCGAGTTTACTATAGACTTGATCCCCGGGACGACACCAGTATCAGAGCGAGTCTACAGGATGGCGCCTTCAGAGTTAGAGATTTTGTACAAGATGATTGAAGAACTCAGGAACAAGGGATTCATTCGTACAAGTGGATCGCCTTGGGGAGCCCCGATGCTTCTTATGAAAAAGAAGGATGGTACGTCCAGGTTATGTATAGATTACCGTACCTTGAACTCAGTGACAATCAAGAACAGATACCCTCTCCCGAGGATAGATGACTTGTTTAATCAACTCAAAGGGGCTTCAGTATTTTCGAAGATAGACTTGCGGTCAGGATACCACCAGATCAGAGTCAGAGAGCAGGACATTTCGAAGACAGCTTTTCGGTCTAGGTATGGACATTGGAAGTTCTTTGTTATGCCATTCGGAGCAACCAATGCGCCAGCCGTATTCATGGACCTCATGAATCGCATTTTTATGCCTTACTTGGATCAGTTCGTGATCGTGTTCCTAGATGATATCCTAGTCTACAGCAAGAGTGAAGCAGAGCATGAGCAGCATCTCAGAATCGTCCTTCAGACGCTTAGAGAGCATCAGTTGTACGCCAAGTTCAGTAAATACGAGTTCTGGCTCGATCGTATTTCGTACTTGGGTCACATCATTACCCGAGGAGGAGTGGAGGTAGATCCCCTGAAGATTGTGGCTACGAGACATAGCCAGTACCTAGCTCAGTGGCAGAGGTTCGCAGTTTCTTTGGATTGGCCGGCTACTACCGACGATTCGTTTCAGATTTTGCAAGGATTTTGGCGCCGATGACCCAGTTGACCCGCAAGGATGTGCAGTTTGCTTGGACAGCAGAGTGCCAGGAATCATTTGAGAAGTTGAAGCGAGGTTTGGTAACGGCTCCCATTCTCGCACTTCCAGATGGGACCGAAGGATTCACAGTTTATTGCGATGCTTCAGGCAGAGGATTGGGGTGTGTCTTGATGCAGCATAGGAAGGTAATATCTTATGCACCACGTCAACTTCGTGATCATGAGAAGAATTACCCGACCCACGACTTGGAACTGGCAGCAGTAGCGTTTGCACTTAAGCTTTGGTGGCACTACTTGTACGGAGATAGAGTGGAGATATTTACTGATCACAAGAGCCTGAAGTATATTTTCACCCAGAAGGACCTTAATATGCGGCAAAGAAGATGGCTCGAGCTACTGGTAGACTACGATATGGATTTGCAGTATCACCCAGTGAAGGCCAACGTTGTGGCAGATGCGTTGAGCCGGAGAGCCGGAGTTTATTTCCTAACAGCGCAACCAGAGTTATTGGCAGATCTTCAGAAGATGCAAATTGAAGTGGTTCTTCCTACCAACATGTCATTGATGGCCAGTCTACAGGTTCAGTCCAGCATAGTTGAGAGGATCCGGAGAACGCAGTAAGCAGATTCCAAGCTTCAGCGACTCAGAGCAGAGTGTGAGGCAGAAAGAAGGCCAGAGTTATGTATCCATGAAGATGGTACACTTCGACATGGCACTCGTCTTTGTGTACCCAGTGGAGATATCAGACAGGAGGTCATGGCAGAAGCTCACCGTTCACAGTATTCTATTCATCCCGGTGGCACGAAGATGTACTGTGACATTCGTCAGTATTTCTGGTGGAATGGCATGAAGAAGGAGATAGCCCGGTTTGTCTCTCGGTGTTTGGTTTGCCAACTGGTTAAGGCTGAACATCAGAGGCCCGCTAGACTTCTTCAGCCCTTGCCAATTCCAGAATGGAAGTGGGAGCATGTGACCATGGATTTTGTGACAGGATTGCCTAGATCCCCAGCTGGTCGAGATGCTATTTGGGTTATAGTTGACAGGCTCACGAAGGTGGCTCATTTTCTCCCATTCAGAGTTGGGCAGTCTACGGCTCAGCTAGCAGAGATGTACCTCAGGCAGATTGTCAGGCTTCACGGTGTGCCCGTCAGTATCACCTCGGACCGAGATTCAAGATTCATATCACACTTTTGGCATAGCTTGCAAGAGAGTTTGGGAACTCACCTTCAGTTTAGCTCAACTTATCATCCGCAGACAGATGGCCAGTCGGAACGCACGATCCAGACTCTTGAAGATATGTTGAGATCTTATACCCTTGACTTTGGTGGTTCATGGGAGGATCACCTGCACTTGGTAGAATTCTCGTACAATAATAGTTTCCAGGCCAGTATTCAGATGGCCCCGTTCGAGGCACTGTATGGCAGGAAGTGCAGATCTCCGCTAGCATGGGACGACATCGGAGAGAGGCAGATGCTCGGCCCCAGAAATGATTGCCCAGACAGTTGAAGTGGTCAGAGGGATCATAGATCGTCTTCGAGTGGCCCAAGATCGCCAGCGCCATTGGATCGATGCTCATCGACGTCCCTTAGAGTTTGCTATCGGCGACCATATATTCCTTAGGATCTCGCCTAACCACGGCATCATTCGCTTTGGCGTACGGGAAAAGCTTAGTCCTAGGTATATAGGGCCGTTCGATATCTTGGAGCGAGTAGGAGATGTATCCTATCGTCTCGCTCTTCCGCCGTCGCTAAGTGAGGTGCATGATGTATTCCATGTGTCCCAATTACGACGGTATATCCCGGACCCGAGCTATATCCTAGACCATTCGGAATTGGTTGTTGGTACCGACCTTTCGTATGAGGAGAGGCCCGTGTCTATATTGGACCGGAGAGAAAAGATACTCAAGAACAAGACTATTAGCTTAGTCCGTGTTGCTTGGGGTCATCACTCTCTAGGTGAGTCAACGTGGGAGCGTGAGGACGACATCCGATCGCGATATCCTGACTTGTTTGACTCATAAGGTATAATGTCTTCCTTATGCCTTATGCCTTCCATCCCTTGCTTGCGTGTATGATTGTTTGATTGTTTGCTTAGTGTAGCTTAATTGTGGATAGTATAGCTGGCTCTTACATCTCTAAGCATCTTGATTTAAATTTTGAGGACGAAATTCTTTTAAGGTAGGTAGAGTTGTAATGCCCGTATTTCGGAATACGTATTTTAATTAGGTGTATATGTATTTCGGACCTGTATTTTATTTTCTCGGTTTCTGGCCTGTAATTGTGTTTTTGTTTAACTTGCGGATTCTGGTTTTCTCGTAAGATGGATTTTTGGACCCGGCATGGTTTTATTTTATGGAGAAGGAATTGGTTTGGTTTGGTTTGGTTTGGTTTGCATTGGACAATCTTAGCTAAACCTCCACCCTCAACACAACATACCCCTCCCTCATTAAAATCCCACCTAACATTCTCTCTCCTCATAACTTCCATTAATTTTTTCATCTTCTTCTTCCTTCCTCCACACAACACCCAACACCATAGGCAAGTGCACCTTGCCACTACAAAAGGACCCAATTTTATTTGTCCATTAGTTAGATTAGGCCATGGTGAACAACATTAGAACTTGGTATTTTGTGATTTGGAGCTTCCATTTTTCTAGATCTAGGTTTTAACCATTTTTAGAATTCCTTGGTTTTGATCTATTAAACTTTGATTTTTGCTTGATTTGAGGTTTCCATGTGGAAGAGAATCCAATTTTACACAAGTTAGAATTTTAAAAATCCAAATTTGGTTTTGTTTTGGTCAAGATATGAAGATTTAAAATTTGGAGTTCTTGAGGTTCTTCTCTCGGCCTGATGGAGAAGATGATCCTCGGCCTGCGCTCTTTAGCGCATGGCCGAACTGTGCAACTCCTCGGCCAGTGCTTTGCGCTGGGCTGACTTGCGCTGGCGCTTCTTAGCTCCAGCGCCTTCCCTCCATTGGCGCACTTGACTGCTGTGCAGCTCGGCTCCAGCGCAACCCAACCCTAGCGTAGCTCACCCCAGCGCGCTTGACTTCAGCACAATCCGCTCTCAGCGCAACCCGACCCAGCGCAAGCCAACTTCAGTGCAACCCAACTTCAGCGCAACCCAACCCCTGCGCAGTCCATTTTCCCCAGCGCAATCTGATCCCCTACGCAACCTACTTGTCCATGATGGTTTGGTTTTATTTCTTGAACTTGGCTTCTCTTTTGTGGATTAGAGTTTTGAGATCTTGTTCCACACAACACGACTGTCTTGACCTAACATGGCCTGGCACGGTTTTCGGTATTTTGCTTATGACTAGTACGGTTTGTCGTGATTTCTGTGATTTATGATTCTAGCACTTTCTGATCTCCTTAGTAGTGATCCGATGGGGTGCGCTTCTAACTTGTGACCTGTGATCCATGATTTATCTTTGCAACTGGATAATTTGATAGTGGCCCGTAGTGGCGCACTCCTGACTTGTAACTTGTAACTTGACTTGACTTGATGCTGTTGCAATGGCTAACTTGACTCGTATAACCAACTCTGACTCCGTGGGTGTTCATTCTTGCTGCTTTGTGTAATCCACTTGTCTTGTCTTGTCTTGTCTTGCATCATGTCTAGGACGTGACTTCCTGGTTACTACTGTCAGGGATTCACACTGAATATGGATTAGGCTAAAGACTAGATCAAACTATAGTTCTTGGAGAATTTCCAGTCACAGGCGATCTCGTTATCTGGACGCCTTTAAACAGACTTGTAGCCTGCCGACGAGTAGGGCACATTTCCAGCACACTGTCATGTGTTGCACCCTCTAAGTCACCTAAGGGTATATCGTCTCCTGGGCTATGTACCCAACCATACTCTCAACCCGCGGAAGGATAACTGGATAGTCTGCAGGGCTTGGGACTGGAAATTTCTCATTTGCATCTTGCTAGTAACTAGGCTTGTGATAACCCTAGTTAGTTAAGTAGTAAGTCGTAGTAATTGCTTGGCCGTTTGTGTATGGATGGTGTCCAGCCCTGTCTAAGTCTCGTTTAGTCCCTGTACCTGGTACCCCTGAACATGATTGTTTTACTTATCTTAACAATAAATGGGTAGAGACAAAGTGCTATTCAAGCGAAGGGTTACGACCCCGGTCCTTGTTTGGTTTAAGGGTTGTAACCTGGCTCCCGGAATGGTTCCACGTCCCTAGTCGTTTATTGTCCTGTTGTTCTCTTTATTACTTGTACTTTTCTTTTATTCCTTATGATCTGATATGCTGGCTTTTGTTCTTATTTTGTGGCCTCCTTTGTGGCACTTGCTCTTTCTGGGGTTTGACCCAGCTGGTTTTGTGTGGCCAGATTTCGGAGCAGCTTCCGAAGATCTACCGAACCTCCAGCCCGATGGTGGCGACTAGAAGGAACCCGGGCTACGAGTGGTTTTTTTTTTCCATTTTTGTTTTGCTCACTACATTATAAAATTATTCTTTTGAGGCGTTTAGCCGACGAGCACCTGTTAGCTCGATGCATATTTACTTACTGTCTGCCTACGGGCTGTAACATGATTAACAAATCCAAGGATTGATCATGTATGACTGAACTCTTGCTAGTCTTGACATTTTGAACGACTAGCTTCATGATCATCCAATATGTAATATTTGGGACGCCTTTTATTGTATATTTGGTGGTCTAACATCTTGTAACTATATTACTTGCTTGAGATTGAGACAATAGGCTCGACCTTAAGAGACCGTTGGCTTGTAGTTAAACCCTCATATATCTAGACACCCGTGACCGTATAGCGAGGTGGATTCCATTTCAATATACGTAGCTGGCTATGTACGCCCCCGCTCTCCAGTATTCTGGTTCTGGGGTGTCACAGTGGGGACGGATCGAGCGGGTGGCTGCAGGGGGTCAGGTGGCCGCAGGAAGAAGGAGGACGGGGGCGGGGAGGAGCTTGATTCGGGAAGGAGAAGAGGGGCAGGGAGGAGCTGGACACGAGGAGGAGGGGGCAGGAAGGAGATGGACGCGGGGAGGAGGAGGAGGAGGAGGAGGGGGCGGGGAGGAGGAGGGAGAACGGGAAGGAGGAGGAGAGGGTGGGGAGGAGCTGGACGCGGGGAGGAGGAGGAGGGTGGCTGAGGGGAGGAGGAGGGTGCTGCCACCAATAGGGGTGGGGTGAGGTGGTGAGGGAATGGAGGGGGTGAATGTGGGAGAGTGAAGGGTATTTTGGGTATTTTATTTATTTTTTAGACAGCAATTAAAGGCCAAATTTGACGATTTGTAATGGTAGAGGCATTTTGATCGAGTTATAAATTTAGTGAGGGTCTTATTGCTTATGTTTTCTAATGAGTCTTATTTTGCTAACGAGGCAAATCTAAGGAGGGTTTTGTTGCACTTTACCCCACGATCTGAGGATTCCTAAATTATGTATTACTGGGATAACCTAGGCAACTATAGAAAGCCGTAGGATCGATTGGCCACTTGTAAAATGACTTGCTTGTGATCTGTTTTCTTCTGTTAGTAGCCGAGGACATGGACTGTCGTGGTGCGTGGTCCAACCCATGTCCTCGTTTGGTTGTTGGGCTGGGCTTTTGTGCTAGGACAGGCTATGGACCAAAGTTGTGATATAGAAGCCTATAACCTGACCATGATTATAGGATGTACTCTATCTCGGCACGATTATGGCACCCTTTGCCCTTATTTGGTTGTAAGGGTGTCGCATTGTCTCGAATGATATGATATAAGCCTATAATCCTGGGCCTAGGTCTTATTTTATTGCTTGGGTTTTGTCTCATTCATTATGTGCTACCTTGTGATACTTGCTATTCGGGGCCTGACCCCGCTGGTTTTGTCTGGGCAGATCTCACAGTAGCGCCAAAGGATCCAGCCTTATCACGCCCCAGTTCCAAAATATGAACTTAGGTCGAGAGACGATGCTAGCTAATACGATCTGGAATAATTTCCCAATTTAATGGACTTATCCCAGATGTACTACACTATAAATATAACTGTACTACATAGGCAACAGGTAACATCTAAATCTCATCCACATAACCAAGGAAAGTAATACTAAAATACGAGTTGGAAATAAACATAGTCTGAATAAGATACACCTGAATAGTCTAGTAGGAACTAACCCACAGAGTACAATACTGAATGAAAATACTGAAAGTAGAAAGATAACTAGTCATGAGCATCGGCTAACTAGATAATAATGCTCATAACTAAAACAACAACATACACTGAGTCAAAGGGCCTCCTCAGGAAGCACCTCGACGTCTTCAGCAGCAAGTCCTATCTTCACTCCCGGTTCATACATGGTCAGCTGTAAGTGCTCATCTGAATTTGGAAAGAAACCAAGTCCTCAGTAGGACATAGACAGATACAAAAGGAACGTGCCATAAAGAAAATACTGAAGAAAAATAAGGGGTGAACTAACCAGCTAAGTGAATGGACTTTGAAGACAATCCTGGTATGTATGGGTAGGTAAATAAGGATTTACGTTGAATAAGGGGCCGACGTCGGATCACTAGTCGATGCCTATAATGGGTATCCCTAGCCTCAAATGGCCCTAAAACAAAACAAAAGGCTGATGTAACTGTCGGTCCCATACGCCTACTAATTATCTCCCCCTGCCCTCAAAAATGTACAAGTCATATATCCACCACTTGAACATTCCATCTCTCAATGTAAACACACTAACTAGACACAATCTAACTGTACAATGCACCGATATACGAGCCACTCACATCGGTAGCTAGCCGAGTGCGTAAGCTCGTGCCATAATATGAACTTATTCAGTGTCGTGTCGTAAAACATGTCAAGGCCATGGGAGTTATGAAGATAAATCTGCAACTTGAGGGTACATCCCCTAGAGCTATGTTAAGTACGTATATCACGATATCGATGCCATCATTGATTGCACCCAATGCATTCTCGGACACACAACTATGTCCACTCTAGCAAATGCATATAACAAAAATATGAATGAATTAAAACAGTAATACAAGGCAAGGTATACTTGCCTCAAACTCCGAGAAGTGCGAGCGAGGATCCGGACTCCTTGATCAAGATCGTATCGTCCTGTTTAACTACAAAACAACAACACATTAGCCACTACGCTATAACATGCTAGACACATACTAGAGCTCAAATACACATAGTCACAACTAGGGTTATGTAGAACCGTTGAGCACCTTCAGGGGGGGTGAATAAAGTATGTGCATGTGCAGCAAAAATAATCACTAATTAAAAATTAAGCAGTTATAAACTATGGCAGATATAAGACAGTGAATAAATGCATTAAAGTAAGAGATCAGAGAATCAAACTCAGTGAAACTGCGATGTATATTGGTCTCCCTCTGAGAGGACTACTCTAGTCTCAAATACTATTACTCGATGTTAATCTACTATTCACAAGCTAAATGAGAGCATGTAGTCCCTTACAACACCGTGCTTAGTGACGAGCGCACGACTGACTCCATAAAGTTATTTCGAAAACTAGAACGTTTTCTGGAAGACGCCTCTGATACAACTCTTCAGTACCAAAAGTCTAGATTGAACAAAATTGTACTAGCTTTAGCTAAGAGTTCTATAGGCTTGATTTAAAAGCTTTAGATCTTTGAAAGCACTTAAAAAGATAGAGAAGAGGGAATAAATGAGTTGATGAGTTATTTGAAATAGTAAAAATCTTTCCCTATTTATAGTGTTTTTGCTGACGAACTCGGGCAGAGTTCATGCAGAGTTCGGATGCATAAATCTCACAAACAAACGTTATATGCGGATTTGCTGGAACTAAAATTTAAACTACCCAGACCGAACTCGGACCGAACTCGGTCAGAGTTCTGTCAGGGTCAGAATAGTATGAATAGGCCAAATTTGTATAGGTTTTGGGATTTTTGGAATCGTGGACTTTTGTGATTAGATAGGTAGGCTTATTTGGATATGTGGACTGATGAAAAAACTAAGCCAGTATCAATTCTAGTCAATCTCACAACATATTTCCTAGATTCAATAAATTTTAAAAAACAGAAGAAAATATAAAAATCATTATCTTGATTTCAGTGCGATATTGTTCTTGATAACGATGCGATGTCTAAACTTTGAATTAGTAGGATGTAGATGCAGTAGGCATTCTTCTTCTTTGAAACCTTCAAACCTGTAGCAGTTTATATGTTTTGCATATCGACCAAAGTTGACGTTGATTATCAAAATTAGGTGTCATCATTAACCAATGGGCCAACAATCTCCCTCATTTTGATAATTGACAAACATCAAGTCTATACCAAAATATTAAAAAAAATAACTTTGAAATATATACATGACTTATTGTTTGAATCACACAAAATTTTGGTTATATATACTCTTTTCTCTCCCTTTGTCATGTACTCAAAATGTAGCTCTTCCGTAATTTGTGAAGCCAACAATAACAAGGAAAAAGACAGAGTAATATTCCTAAAATATATGATTGAACCAAGTCAACATCTCGAGAGATATCACTAGCTGTAGCAGTTAATAAAATATGAAAAATGAAAACTAAATAAAATAACATAAACCAACTACTACTGAAAATGAGTTCAAAAGTTCATAAACAACTGAAATAGTACAATACTGTAAATAGTCCAAAATAAGAGTGTCATTATATGAAGATCATCATCATAAAACATCGTCAAAAACACTAAGCCTAATAGACTAAAACAAACATCAGCATCACCACCAGGAGGATCAGCAGGAGGATGAGGATCAACATAAGCTGTCGTCAGATCAAAAAATACGAAGGTAGGATGATCCTCAAGTCTCGGTCCGTCGAAGCTGGGATGACGGAGGATTGGAGTAGTGGGATGATGCACCAAAGTCCTTTGAATGTCTCCCATGCCATTTCTCAAGACTTAGGCCTGAGAAATGTGACGGTACTCAGCATCAGTAAAACAAGTCGTAGGTCTCGTGCCTTTGTCTCTGGAGGGTTACAAACATGTCAAACCTTTGGAAGAACTCGTCGAAGTCACTTGGAGCGGCAGGAGTAGGAGCATCAGCTAGGGCTGCAACTAGATCAGGTGCTGGAATAGCATCAGGTGGAAGTAGAGGCTGAGGATACTTCTTATAAATAGTCAGCTCAAAAAATCACCCATTAATAGGACAAATTATTGGTCCATTGGTCATGGTCAAACCTGATTTTAATAATTGATCTAACCTTGCCTCGATATAAGGTCTACTTGGACGATCTGCTTAACCTGCTACTGCTACCGTTCAAGTCTTGGAGCCATTTTACCATTGAGTCTGTATTTTCATATCAATATATTTTTACAGTTTATTGAGTCTAGGAATACAATGTACACCGAATCGTACAGGCAAATAGGCTACCCAAAAATGTTTTTAAAATACCCTTTGTTTTGAAAATAAGCCCACTTACAAAAGCTCCTAACTGCTTGACTTCTCAAAAGCCCAAAACCCTGAATTGTAAAACCCTAACCAACTAATTTTGGACCAACAGAATTCGAACCGAGTACGTCCCGAATTTGGCCTGAGTTTGGTTAGTGGAACGTTGGCATTTGAACCCAGTCTCCCACAGTTACCGGTGCAACGGCTATCTACCGAGATTCTCTCAAACAATTCTGCCCGAATTCTGCAATAATTCTCCCTTTGGAAAACCTATAAGTAGAGAAGAATTTTTACTATTTCAACACACCAATTCATTTTTTTCTTCTTTTCTCTCTAAGCCTACCACGATCTTCGCTTTCATTTTCAAATCCCAAGACATTACAATCCTCCAGTCTATTTGCCAGTGCGGTACGGCCTAGAAGTTTCAGAGTGATTGTAATCAGAGGCTTGATTGAAGATAGACACTTCATAATTGAAGTTGGTTGAGTGCTTCGGATCAAAGCTCGTGTTGTAGAAGTTGCAAGAACTTCGCATGAAAACTTGCGGTATTTTTTCATAGTAGATTTCTATTGGAAGCTAGAGTTCTTCCGAGTGGATTAGTCCTCACAAGAGAGAAACCAGTATACATCCTTGTGCTGCTCTCTACTTTACAATTTCATATTTGTGATATATTTATGTGATCTTGCTACTAACTATTTTTAATAGCTAATTTTATGCTGTTTACTCTATTCACCTCCCTCTAGAGTATATCGCTTTACATCTCGTTCCTACAATTGGTATCAAACTGGGTTATACAAGTAAAGTTAGATAAAATTGTAGGAACGATATAGTAAAGCGTAATACTCTAGAGGGGGGTGAATAGAGTTGGCAGCGGAATAATGCTAATTAAAAAATGTTAGCAACACAATCACAGTATATAATCACAGTTGAAATAATGTAAAGGCAGAGTTCAGAAAGCAAACGCAAAGACAGCGATGTATACTGGTATCCCTCTGTTGAGGACTAATCCAGTCGGTAGAACTCTTGCTACCAGTTGAATCCACTATAGGAAAAACTGCAAGTTTTCTTACGAAGTCCTTGCAACTTCTACAACGCGAGCTTTGATACGAAGAACTCGTCCAACTTCAAATGTGAAGAGGTATTCTTCAATCAAGCCTTCTGATTACAATCTCTCAGAAACTTCTATACCGTACCGCACTGGCAAATCGACTAGAGGATTGTAACTGGCTTGGGATCTAAAAATGAAAGCTCTAGAAAACTCTTTGGAAGGCAGAAAGCTTTTTAGATAGAGAGAAGATTGAGAGTGAATGAGTGAATTGAAATGATTGAAATCCATCTCTATTTATAGGAATTCCAAAGGGAGAACTCTGTCAGAATTCGGGCAGAACTCGATGAGCAAATCTCGGTCAAATCCGCAACTGCAGGAGGACCAAGTTCCAGAGAATTCAAAAATCAAACGGCCACCAACCGAACTCTGGCCGAACTCTGGCCGAGTTCTGTCAGGGTTAGGTTAGGGTTTTAAAATAGATTTTGGTGATTTTTGAAAACCTTTTTGAAAACCTTTTTGTAAACATTTTGATAGGTCATTTTAAAAATATTTTGAACTATTTTGGGGATAGCCTATTTGCCAGTACGACTCGGTGTACAACGTATTCCTAGACTCAAATAAAGTGAAAAATTATATTGCATAGGAAGTACAGACTCAAGTAGGCAAACAGATCTTCAGTCTTGAACGGAGTGAATATCCAATCTTGCTTATGTCCAAGAAGCTGAGATGTCCCAACAAGCTTCGTATATCCAGACAGAGTTTTGATCAATTATTAAAATCAGGTTGACCATATGACCAATGGGCCAACAAAAATTGCTATTATTGTCTTTAATACAACTGCTGTTACATAGATCACTATATCATACATGGCAACTATAAAATTCACAAGTGAAGGCCAGGCCACAAACAGACCCACTGATTGATGGTACCAACAACACATACTGGAAAACACGTATGAGTTTCTTTTTGAAATATTTAGACTTCTACCTATGGTCCATTGTTATCGATGGCTATAAAAAGCCTCCTCGTGTTCTTATTGGCGGAGAATTGGTTGAGAAAGCACATGATAAGTATACTGACCCAGAAAAGAAAGAGGCCAGTCTTAACGCACATGCTATTAACGCTTTATTTTATGCTTTAGACAGGATTGAATTTAACAGGGTGTCTACATAAACGCATCCATTAGTATAGAAACTTCTCGAAGTTACTCACGAAGGCCCGACGCAAGTCAAGGAGTCATAGATCATTAGACTCACTCAAGAGTATGAGGCGTTCAAAATGAAGTCAAACGAATCCGTTACACAAATGTTTACGAGATTTTTGGATATTGTAAAACCTTTGTCTTCTTTAGGCAAGGAATACAATAACCATGAAAAGATTCATAAATTGCTATGAGCTCTTATGAAGAACTGGATTCCAAAGGCTACTGCAATTATTGAAGGGAACGGCCTCACTACTATGTCTCTTGAAACATTCATGGGAAAGCTACTCACTCACAAGATGGAACTTCAAGACTTTGAAGACGTCACAGCAAGGAGAAGTCAATTACCCTCAAAGCGCAACATCGAAGAGCTGTCGATAAAAATTCTGATGTCAGTGATTTTGACACTGAGGATCAAGCTCTCATAGTAAAGAAGTTCAAAAAGTTCATTTGATTCAACCGAAGGACAAAAGAACACAATAGCAACAACAGCAACAATGTAGAAGGTCTTATCTGCTACGGTTGCAAGAAGAAAGGACACATCAAGAAGGAATGTCTGACAACATCATCATCAACTAAGAAGGGAAACAAATATGAAAAGAGCTACCTAAAGAAATCTACTTCCAGGAGATATGCTAATACAAGCATATGACATGAAAGTGAAGCCAGCGACTCAGAAGATGAACAATGAGACGACGCAGCAAATATATGCTTAATGGCATATGATCAGGTAAATATTAATCCCCTGTTTGATACTTATGACGATTTTACCTTTGAACAGCTAGGTGAAGCCTTTAGTGACCTCTTAGGTGATGATAGAAAACTGCGCAGCAAATACCAAAACTCTAAGAAGGTACTCAAAGAGTACAAAGGTGAAATAGGAAGACTTTCTGATCTACTAGCTGAGGTTAGAAGTAATGATAACCCTACTGAGACAAGTGAACTTTCCTCTGTCATATTGCAATTACATGAGACCACACGACTATCAGATGAAAAAGACAAGACTATTGCCAAACTTAAGAAAGACTTAATCAAAGAGAGGAAAAGCCTTCAACATGCACTAGTTAGAAACGATGCACTCACAGCTGACTATACTAAGCTTTATGACACTTCCAAAAAGTTGGAAATTAGGTTAAAAAAACAGCCTGAAGTTGCTGCTTCCTATCCTAACATGTGTCAATTAGCAAAATATTAGAACACAGTCAAACCCAACACTGTCAGACCAAACCCAGCCAAACCTTTGCCCAAAAAGACTAACCGGCATGCATTTTGTTACAAATATCCAACTAGAAAACCTAAACCTATCAATCATGCACAATATACTATATCTAACACTCAATATGCTAGATGTCACTATTGTGGCACCGTTGGTCATATTTCTCCTGCATGTAGAGTAAGAAAGCTAGTTGATTTAAAAATTTGTGCATGGATACCAAAGACTAACATTTTAGGACCTTATAAGAAATGGGTACCAAAAGTTTCATCTGCAAATTCTTTTGCAGGTGGAACACCCTACTCATGCTAGAAGCAAATGGATCCTCGACAGCGGTAGCTCTCAGCACATGACTGGAGACGCTTCTCTATTCGCAACACTGTCGAAGAAGAAAGAAGGATATGTATCCTTTGGTAATAACTTTAAAGGGTATATAGTAGGTATCGACAATATTGGTATAGCTCCCTATCCTGTGATTAAAGATTTCTGTCTAGTAGCCGAGTTAAAACATAACCTACTCAACATAAGTCATTTGGCTGATCATGTTTATGGTATTAACTTTGTCAAAGACAAATGTACTATAGTTGATAGCTCAACTCACTACAACAAAAAACCCTTTTAATGAAGGCTAAAAAGCGTCATTAATGACGAACCATGACGTTTTTTTCCACAGCAACCGTTATAAAAACGGGTGTTATAAATGTTTTTCTAAAGCGTCATAAAATAACCGTCATGAATAGTTTCTATAAAAGCGTTATGAATAGTTAATATATAGTGCACAATTCAGAACAATTTTAAAATGTCATGAATAGATAATATGTATAGGCTCAATGCAGCACATTTATAACACTTTATACTATTCAAATTAGCATATTTATAATGCTCTATACTGCACAGTATATATTATATTCCAAAAACTTAACATTATATATCACCATCTTTATTATATTTCTCAAAATAGAGTACATATCAACATCTTCATTATATTCTCAAAATAGAATATCCAAATACATATATATATTTACAACTACCAAAATTGTCCACATCAAAACTTGGCCACATCAAAACTGTCCACAGAACATGTAGCAAAACCCTGAAAAAGATAAAAACAAGGTTCAATATACTTTATAATATAATATTAAAAATGAAACTTTACATTAATGTAATAGATCATTATGACTGGTAAGAAGAATCAGACCTTGTGTTATGGCAAAGAATATATTATCTAGCTGAAATAATGCCATGTAATAGACTTTGAACCTCTTCCATTAAATTTAGGAACCTGAAAAACAGTGAAGCACATAAAGGCTATCAAAATTTGTTTTAATCTGTAATCATAAATACAAAATCACATAATGGTCATCAAGCAAATCAAGCTGGCAATATAATTTTGGGATTATAATTTGTACCTCATAGTTTAAGGTATCGGCCGATATCGATACAATATGGCTGACACCGATACGGTTTGGCATGTCCCAATCCGATACCAACCGATATCCGATACTGACCGATACCGGCATTGGGGTTCTCTTTTTCCATCAATTTGGCAAAGAAAATTGAAGGGAAAAAAAGACAAATAAACAAGGGTTTGAAGCATAATAAGGTTGTACCTATCTACACGTTAAACACAAACTTATTTTCGAAATGAAGCATTTCCACAACTAAATGAAGCATTTCCACAACTAATTAAACACAAACTTATATTCGAAATTAGAACAACAGCTATAAATAACGCGGACATGCTGATTCCACCGATCTACAACTGCTTCCAAGATTAATGTCCCAATACGATACCGACCGATACCGACAATGGAAGTCTCTTTTCCAGTCAGTTAGAAAATTAGTCAAGGTTAATCCTAACTGCATCTAAGCAAAAAAAGATACAACAGTTAATCCCAGGACTTCTCTTAAAGCAGTAAATCCCAGGATTTATGTATAGGACTTCCCCCCGATACCAAAGGCCCAAAGGCCTCAACCGCTTGGCTGCTTATCCTTTGTTGCAAGCAAGCAAATCTGGACGTGGATTTTAAAAACATGCAAATACCATGAACCATAGTAGCCTTGCAAATTTTGTTTCCTCTATCAAGTAGTGTCAATCTTCTCGACTTTTGTACTTGAATACCAATTTTATAGAAGCTGTGAATTCTGTATCTCATGCTTTTTCTTTCCAATTACATGCATGTTTATAGGCTAATCATGGTATAAATATAGCATAAAACAGCCTACAACCTTCTAGTAGGTCCTGTATAAGGAAAATAAAACAAAACAAACTTTGACCCAAAAGGTAAGCTAAATGAATTTTATCCACTCATTTCTATGGTTCAGAAGCACAAAGCTAAATATGTCAACAGAGTATTGAATACAGAAATACTACCATAGATTGACAGCTAAAAGAACTGATGTGCTCATCTCAATAAGGTAACACACCTGCTTAGAAAGGGATAAGCTTGTGTATCCAAGCCTTTGGTACTCCACCTTGAATTGGAAAATACCATAAACATCTGGAACTTTGAATATGTTGAATAAAGGCCCTGCCAAAAGATGACACTGCCTTCAATATAAGGGGAACATCTCATTTATGCACATAAATCCTATCTGTAAGAATATACCTTCTGGTCATTAGACATTATTTTCAAAACATACGAACTCATCATGTAAAATTGAACTTGAACGTCATCTGCAACATAGGGCTTCCAGGTTGTTCCAGACCACTCATAGATCTCAACAGAGTATTCCGTCAAACAAATATCAACCATAAGTAAAATAGAATAGCAATTACCACATCACTGTTCTTGATTATCCTATAAGCTTGCAAACGATGGTAAAGCAATTACCAGATCATCGTTGATCCTGTACATAGCAGGCTCGCTAGTTTCTCCAGTTTTGTGATGGCTGACATTGACAGCCTACATGCAGAAATTAATAATATATAAAAATATAACCTAAAAGTGTTTATACACACACACACTGTGTACTATCCTCCAATTTAATAATAAAAAATAAGAAGTAATCTCAATTATCATGTAGGTTGCCGCATCTCATTATTTGTCCATACCCGTTAAATCATATATTTGCTGTAAGAACATCAAAGGGGGAAGTATATAACATGAATGACAGAAAACAACAAAACTATAAAAGATTACAAACAAAATATTACTGACTCATGTCTAATTAGCACCAAAAATATTTAACTTGAGCACCAATGGTTAAAAAAAAGGAATAGTTTAACAAAAGTATATAAATGAATAGGCATTGCTCAGACAACAATCAAGAAATAATTAATTTTTGAAGTTTTAGGTGGTTTACACAGATTTTGAAGTTTTGATGGGTGCTCGAGTCTCTGTTTGTTTTTACAGCTTTTATATGGTTGTGCGCATTTAACTCGGTTAAGGTGGGTGTGGAGGCTGTGTAAGAGTGTTCCTCTCTTTTTCTTCTTTTCTGCTGGGGATGGGTGGGATAGTAGGGGGTTACTTTATGTTGTTTTGTGCTGTCATTTACCATGATCATTTTGATGTACTTACTTTCTCCCCCTTTGCAGGAAAAAGAGACCCAGGAGGCGGCGAAGCGGACCTGGTTCCCTTGCTGAAACTCTTGAAAAGTGGAAAGAGATGAATCAGGTATTGGAGACCTCATCCAAAGATGGTGGAAAACCTAAGAGGAGAGTACCTGCAAAGGGCTCAAGGAAGGGATGTATGCGAGGCAAGGGAGGTCCCGAGAATTCATACTGCAGTTACCGTGGTGTGAGGTAGCGTACTTAGGGAAAATGGGTTGCGGAGATCCGAGAACCCAATCGTGGTAACCGATTGTGGCTCGGGACCTTCGCCCCAGCTTTGTAGGCTGCTTATGCTTACGAAGGAGGCGACCCTGAGGATCGGCACGAAGGAGGCGAGGGAGGAGGGGACGAGCTCGCTGTCGACGGTGGCCTCCTCCTCCGCGGCGTCGAGCGTCGTCGGCTGCCTCGTCATCCTCCTGGACAGGTGGAGCTCTCTAATTCAAGAAAAATTGTGAGGAGAGAGATTAGAGAGAAAAATCGACGGAATGAAAAATCGACAGAATGAACCCTAATTCTAAGCCCAGGTGGCATCGGGGGCGCTCCCGCGGAAGGCCAGGTGGGCCCGGGTCTCCTCGAGGAAGGGGCGTCGGATGGAGTCAAAGTAGTGGTGTAGCGACCGGAAGGTCGGCGGGATGGTTGCTCCCGGCTCGTCGTCGTCGAGGAGGAGGCGTTCGTTGAGAAGGTCGTGGTGCGACCACTTGCCGATGACGTCGAGGAGTTGGTGAGAACTCGCCATGGTAAGGAGGGTGGAGAGTGAGGAGGTGGAAAGTGAGGAAGTGGGCTTTGGAAAATTTTAGGGTTCAGGGAGAGGAGGGAAGAGGGGGAGGAGGGAAGCTCTGAAAAAGATCGAGGGGTGAAGGGTTTTGTTGGAAGTTTATTAATTACAAGTTTGCCACCGCTCTAAAATATTAATAACGCTTTGTTTTATAAACGTTATAAAAAGCCCAGAATTAGTCCAAACCGTAATAGAAAAAAGGTATTTTTCAACTTGATAACGCTTATGTATCAGCCGTCATTAAAACTCCTTATCGAGCGTCATTAATAGGTCTTTTTGTTGTAGTGACTAGTAGTACTATATTTGAAGGTATTATGAAAGACAATATATATGTTTCCTATTTGTTGGAATATGCAGACAAAGTAGGTAGATGCTTACTTGCCAAAAATGATAAGAGTCAACTATGGCATATGAGACTCGGCCATGCAAATATGGACACAATTTTAAGACTATCAACAAAGAAATTGGTACGAGGCTTACCGGACATTACTTTCAAGAAAGATACGGCATGTAGTAATATGAAAAGGACAAAGCTACCCAATCCACATTTTAGTCCAAGAACGCTGTAAGTACCACTAGACCTCTACAACTACAGCATATGGATTTATTTGGGCCTAGTAGAATTGCTAGCCTAGGTGGTAAGTAATATGCATTTGTAATAGTAGATAATTTCTCTAGATACACGTGGGTATATTTTCTCACACGCAAGAATGATGCATTATCTGAATTTGTATCTTTTTACAAGAAAGTTCAAAATGAGAAGGGATTCATGATCACTCGTATTCGAAATGATCATGGCGATGAATTCAAGAATGTAGAGTTTGAGCAATTTTGTGACATACACGATTATTTGCATGAGTTCTCCTGCCCTAGGACTCCACAACAAAATGGAGTTGTGGAACGTAAGAACATGACTCTATCTGAAATGGCTAGAGTAATGTTAAACCAGTTTAGTCTATCCAAATATTTCTAGGTTGAAGCTGTCAATACAGCTTGTTATGTTCTCAATAGGGTTCTTATTCAACGGAAATCGAAAAAGACTCCCTATGAGTTATAGTTTGATAGAACACCTACGGTTTCTTACTTTAAAATCTTTGGTTGTAAATGTTTCATTCTTAATACTAAAGATAATTTGGGAAAGTTTGACGAAAAGGCCGATGAGGGTATCTTCTTAGGTTATGCGGCAAAAAGCAACAAAAGGACTATGATCATTGAAGAATCAATGAATGTTACCTTCGACGAACTAAATCAACAGATGATTGACGATGATGATGAAGACCTCTGTACACCAAGCAAAGCACCTGCAGAACCAGAAATCGAAACCAGCTACCTTGAGAGTCTACCAAAAGAATGAAGTTTATGGCCGACCATCCCAAGGACTTTGTAATAGGTGAGATTACCAAGGGTGTAAGTACTCGTTCCTCTGCTAGAGATACAGCTTCTTGTGTTGCATTTATTTCGCAGCTAGACCCCAAAACTATTGAAGAAGCATGTAGCGATAATTACTGGTTAGATGCTATGTAAGAGGAATTAAACCAATTTGAACGGAACCAAGTTTGGAAACTTGTTCCCAAGCCTATTGATCATCCGTTCATTGGCACTCGCTGGGTATTCCAAAATAAATTGAATGATAATAGTTTAGTTACTCGTAACATGGCCCGACTCGTAGCTCAAGGATGTAAGAGGAAGGTATCGACTACGATGAGACCAATGCCCTAGAATCCATTCGCATATTATGTGCATTTACATGTTTTCATAATTATAAACTTTTCAAATGGACGTAAAAAGTGCATTTATTAATGGTTTTATAAAAGAAAAAGTTCATGTAGCTCATCCTCCAGGATTTGCTAATTTCAAAATCCCTGACTATGTTTTCAAGTTGAAGCAAGCCTTATACGGTCTGAAATAAGCCCCTCGTGCTTGGTACAATCGTTTAAGTTTCTTTCTACTTGATAACGGTTTTTCAAAAGGCAAGGTTGACACTACACTGTTTATAAAGTCTTTAAATGGAAATCTTCTTTTGTAAAATCCCTAAATTTCTACTATATTTTTTTTACTAAATTTGGTACTGATTTAAAATTTTGTATTGTACGTCGCGTAGTCGTATTGTACGTCGCGCACGAAATTTTATTTTTCTTGCTCGTCGAGTGCGAATATGTGCGAGCGTGCATATTTTAGAAAAATATTTTTCTATTTTATTATACACTTTCAAAATATTATATATAATTATTATTCTTGCTATAAAAAGCCTTTTGTTTTTAGCAGTTATTAATCATAAATAATATTTTATTGTGTACTAAGAAAAGCATAATCATGTATGCATTATTTTGTGCTTACATATATATTTCATAAATATTTTATTAAATTTATTTCTAAATAATAGTGTATTTTTGAAATTATTATTATAGCATTTTTAGAAAACATATTTTGAAATTATTGTACCAATTTAAATCTTGATTTGATTTATGGATATATTTTAAATAATTTGAAATTTGATTTATCTTAATTGATTTTAAAATAAAAGATAGAATTTAATTAGATTTAAATTGGATTTGATTTGGATTTGGATTTATTGAATTAAATTAAATTATAGATTGAATTATCTATTTTAGGGTTTAAACTACTCCTAATTCTTATCTAATTGGAAATTCCCACATCCTATAAATAGGCAGGTACTCCTCCAAATTTTTATCATTCATTATTTCTCCAAATAATTTTCCACAAACAAACTTGTGCATCATGTCCGTGTCTCAATCTTTTTCACTAATTCTCTTCTTCTACAGATACACTATTTTTTGTCCCGTCCGACAAACCCGGACGTCCATCCATGTCGTGTCGGACAATCTCCGACACGACCCAACCCTAAATCCTAGCGTAGCCTAGTCCCCGCTCCTGTCACAGCACCCCATCGTCGCCACGAACTCCAGCCAACACCGACCCAAAACCTAGCAGGCATGTCCCTGCGACCAAACCCCAGACCCCAGCATCTCATTACCACCACCATTCCAACATCCTTTCGGCAATCCAGTCGCGATCGCGGCTACTACCGCGGCAACCCCGCCTACACCACCATCACCACCTGCCAAACCAGCCACCCCACACCAGCCGCTCCACCACCGCCAACCCATAACACCACCAGAAAAAGAAATAAACCGTACACCCAAACTCACCTCGTCGGCGACCACCTTGGCCGCAGCCTCGAACCACCGCCTCCTTAACCGAGCCAAGCCCGCGCCATTTTCCCTTCTTCTCCGCCACCGTCCGTATCCTAACCAACGCTCACTGGCTGACCCAGCCCCCGTCCCGCATAACCTCCACCGACGAGCCGTACGTCGCGCCTTGCTCGTACCCACGCCAGCAACGGACTGTGCCGACCGCATTCTCCGGTGAACGATCGCCCTAGCCCCTACCGTCGGCCGAAACCCCTACGATCAAACCCTCTTCTCGCCGCCGAAACCCGACCGCCGCTCGCCAGGGCTCACCGCTCTCTCCGACCCCTTCCTCCGTCTTCCTCTCTCCTGAGTTCTCTTCCTCCATGGCCCTTTCCTCCGCCACCGGCGAACCACCCCGGCGCCGACACCCGCAGCTCCGATCCCCTTTCCCCTCTCTCTCCCTCATTCTTTCTTCTCATTTTTTTTCTTTTCTTTCTCTCTCTGCTCCTGAGTCCTCTCTAATATGAGGTGTCTTGGTTTCCGTTTTCTTTATTTTTTTATTATTTTATACATATATTTGCTACTGGTTTAGCTCTCCTCCCAAAGAGAATAGAGTTTTACTTTCTTTTTTTTTACTTTTAAAATGATACTTTTTTTTATTATTATTACTATTAGAATTTTTAATATTAATATTATTACTATTGATTATAATTACTATTCTGATTTTGGTTATATTTGCTAACATCATATTTAATATTTTACTATCATTATTATTATTATTAATATAATTTCATTATAATTATTATTGTTGTTATTAATTATTTTTGTTTTCTTAATTGGATCAATTATTTTTTATTTTACCAAGAACTTGTTATACAGTATGAATGGAGATTTGATAAATTAAAATATTACTATTATATTTTTATTATTGTTGTACTAATAGTACAAATTATTATTTTAATTATTTTATTAACCAAAATAGATAATTTCGTAAGATATATCTTTCTAACCAAATATTATGGGGCTGACATTTTTACAAGGTTATAGTTTTACAAAATACGGGTTTTAGCCTTAAATAATATTATAGAACTATTTTGTTTCATTTAATTTAGTATTATTATTTTATATATAGGTTCCATACTAAAATATTATTTTGACGAAACTTGGAGTTTTGCTGGATTTTCAAGTATTCAATCAAATTCTATTTTAATATAAAACCCTAAATTTTAAAAGTATTATAAATATTTTTCTATATTTTATTATTTATCTATTTTTTTATCATCCTCTTTTCCACAACTAATCCCATTTTCATATTTCCTCGCAAATATGTCCTTCCTCCTATCGACCCTAACTAATTTGACCATTCTGGACCCAATGGAACTGTCCGTGCCACCATCAGAGGTCACCTTGTATAGTTGTCACATCGGAGTCGTAGTTTGTGCCATCTTGATCATTGCACCCCCGCGGGCATCCTACCAGGCAAGACACCTTGTCATTTGCTGTTTACTTATTTTAGCTCATATTTCATGCATTGTTCATTATTTTTTTATGCAAAATAAACTGTGATACATGGCATAACCTGTTAGAACTTACTGTTCATTTATATTTCCTGCTATGTATTATTTTTCTTGCACATTAAACCTAGATTTAAGGGACCACCTTTGTGTATTGCATTCATGGCCTTGACACGTTGTACCATGAAGTTGTGTGTCACATGTAGAACACGGACGTGCATGATTGGCTGGCCACCAGTACGTACAAGCCGTGCTATAGAAATAACCGCTAATAGAGATTGCATGCTAGTTTGACTTAACGGTTATAGAGGTTTACTGTTGTGGATGCAACATAGTAGGTATTGGGCGGGGAGGATAATTCCTTAGCGTATGGGCTTCGATGCACTTTCCCTTGTGACCCGGATTCTCCGCTGGAGATACGGGGTTGATGACCCATGATTACTGACGGCCACTGACGTTCTGCGTAACGTCATGCTCTTACTGATGGGGCCTCTGGTGCCCCAAGGGAGGACCATGCCGATCCTATTTAGCCAGGGCCCATGCATATGAAGGATTGTTCTTAACTACATTTTACTTAGAATGGTTAGGCACCTTTATCCGTTAGGTACGAGTACTTTCGGTTTGGGTACTTGTATCTGACCGTGGCTTGGAACAATAACTTGTCGCGGATTAATTCATTACATCTTGTCATTGTTTGGTTGTAGGTGTGACTTACTACTTCGATGAGAAGGTATTGAACCTTGTTGGGGTCCTGATACCACATTGGATTCATAGCATGGAAAGGTACGTCACCGTGAATTAGTTTACCATCTCATGTCCTTTTTTGGTTGGGGGGATGGTACGCTCGTTCAATAGGTGTGTATTGGACCATGTTATAATTCAATTAACTTATTTATTTGAGCAATATTTATTCAGTTTATATGGCATGATATTATGTGTCTTGTTACGTCCCTCTGAGGACCTGGTTATCTCGCCAGGTGTGTGCTCTTGTCTTTCGCAGGTGTTCTAGCTCTAGTCGTAATCTTCGCTATTTCTTCGAGGATGATTGCACTTGGATCGTCTTCGCTTCGCTCGCCAAATTCATTTCTTTACTCATGTATTTTTCCTTTACTTGTTGGTAGTGGATTTGTCTCCGCCCAACATATTGTATCAAGACAATTCATTATCTTTATATGATGTCTTTTATTCATTTATTTTGTGTAGATGAGATTAGTTATGGTTCTACTGCATTTTACAGCTTATGTATTCGTACGAGGTTTCCATATATTGGAGTGTACTTCGTATGAATACAACTGGCATGTCTACGTTCCTAGTCCTACGTATTTTGGGACTGGGACGTTACATATTTTTATGGTGGCCCATGCAGGTCAAAATAAGTTATTTGGTTACTTTACCATACCAAGCAAGCCTGTGAATAGGATTAGAAGCCTAGGATCTCATCTACATACTTGTCCTTTTCTTCGATTCCATATTCGACCGACTCATCGATTGCATCTTACTTGATTCCTTCTATCATTATTCTTATCTTCCCTTCGTGCTTGCTAGAGATTGACCCTACTAGTTAGATGTCCCAAACACCCTTAGCTTAATTCTTTAAGTTGGGTAGAATATCCCACGACCTGACACACCCTTGACCATTAAGGGAATACCAATAGTATTTTCTAGACCATAGAGACTAGAGGAATTTAACCCATTTGGTCAACCAAGCCTTGGTCAATAAAACCGTAGAATGATGGTATATGAATAAAGAAGACTTAGATCCTTATGACTCTTAGACTATTCATATTTGTTTTTATTTTCATCTACCATCGTGCATATGTTCTACTATCTAGACTAATGATGCTAATGTAGCCTAGTTTTTGCAAGCTTATTCTTTTATCGAGCTTGTTCAAGACATATGTTATTTGGGTCGCTCCCACTAACATATTGTCAAATCAGAACCGGTGCATAATGGTCTGATCAACCGAGTGCACTTTGGTTCGCTTTTATCTATCGATCTACGTGGATGGGGACATAGCTAAACTTGTCCTCTAGAGTCCCATCCGCGACTGCCTTGGTAACTCCTTTAAAAATTTTCCGGTCGTCCTTGAACCACGTATTCGTACTCGATAATATCGTCTTTTGAAACCCCTTATTGCTTTCGCCTTCACCTATTTTAGAAGGACGAAGGCATTATACTGAACTTCCTCTAGCCTTCCTATCGATTATGACCATACCGTATTATTTTTCTATGATCTAGATCGCGATTTCTTACGGCATGATTTTGTTATTGATTGTTCCCCATCGATACCCCTTGTGTCTTCTCACCCCCTACAAATTCTTAATTTCGAGGACGAAATTCTTTTAAGTTGGGTAGGATGTAAAACTCCTAAATTTCAACTATATTTTTTTATATTAAATTTGGTACTGATTTAAAATTTTGTATTGTACGTCGCGTAGTCGTATTGTACGTCGCGCACGAAATTTTATTTTTCTTGCTCGTCGAGTGCGAATATGTGCGAGCGTACATATTTTAGAAAAACATTTTACTATTTTATTATACACTTTCAAAATATTATATATAATTATTATTCTTGCTATAAAAAGTCTTTTATTTTTAGCAGTTATTAATCATAAATAATATTTTATTGTATACTAGGAAAAGCATAATCATGTATGCATTATTTTGTGCTTACATATATATTTCATAAATATTTTATTAAATTTATTTCTAAATAATAGTATATTTTCGAGATTATTATTATACCATTTTTAGAAAACATATTTGGAAATTTTTGTAACAATTTAAATCTTGACTTGATTTATGGATATATTTTAAATAATTTGGAATTTGATTTATCTTAATTGATTTTAAAATAAAAGATAGAATTTAATTAGATTTAAATTGAATTTGATTTGGATTTGGATTTATTGAATTAAATTAAATTATAGATTGAATTATCTATTTTGGGGTTTAAACTACTTCTAATTTTTCTCTAATTGGAAATTCCCACATCCTATAAATAGGCAGGTACTCCTCCAAATTTATATCATTCATTATTTCTCCAAATAATTTTCCACAAACAAACTTGTGCATCGTGTCCGTGTCTCAAAATTTTCCACTAATTCTCTTCTTCTACAGATACACTATTTTTTGTCCCGTCCGACAAACCCGGACGTCCATCCATGTCGTGTCGAAGAATCCCCGACACGACCCAACCCTAAATCCTAGCCTAGCCTAGTCCCCGCTCCTGTCACAGCACCCCGCTGTCACCACGAACCCCAGCCAACACCGACCCAAAACCTAGCAGGCAAGTCCCTGCGACCAAACCCCAGACCCCAGCATCTCATTACCACCACCATTTCGACATCCTTCCGGCAACCCAGCCGCCACCGCGGCCACTGCCGCGGCAGCCCCGCCTACACCACCATCACCACCTGCCAAACCAGCCACCCCACACCAGCCGCTCCACCACCGCCAACCCATAACACCACCAGAAAAAGAAATAAACCGTACACCTAAACTCACCTCGTCGGTGACCACCTTGGCCGCAGCCTCGAACCGCCGCCTCCCTGACTGAGCCAAGCCCGCGCCCTTTTTCCTTCTCCTCCGCCACCGTCCGTAGCCCAACCACCGCTCGCCGGCCAACCCAGCCCCCGTCCCGCGTGACCTCCACCGACGAGCCGCACGCCGCGCCTTGCTCGCACCCGCGCCAGCAACGGACTACGCCGACCGCGTTCTCCGGTGAATGATCGCCCTAGCCCCCACCGCCGGCCGAAACCCCCTACGATCAAACCCTCTTCTCGCCGCCGAAACCCGACCGCCGCTCGCCAGAGCTCACCGCTCTCTCCGACCCCTTCTTCCGTCTTCCTCTATCCCGAGTTCTCTTCCCCCGTGGCCCTTTTCTCCGCCGCCGGTGAACCACCCCGGCGCCGACACCCGCAGCTCCGATCCCCTTTCCCCTCTCTCTCTCCCTCATTCTTTCTTCTCTTTTTTTCTTTTCTTTCTCTCTCTGCTCCTGAGTCCTCTCTAATATGAGGTGTCTTGGTTTCCGTTTTCTTTATTTTTTATTATTTTATACATATATTTGCTACAGGTTTAGCTCTCCTCCTGAAGAGAATAGAGTTTTACTTTTTTTTTACTTTTAAAATGATACTTTTTTTATTATTATTACTATTAGAATTTTTTATATTAATATTATTACTATTGATTGTAATTACTATTCTGATTTTGGTTATATTTACTAACATCATATTTAATATTTTACTATCATTATTATTATTATTACTATTATTATTATTATTATTATTTTATTATAATTATTATTGTTATTAATAATTATTGTTGTTTTCTTAATTGGATCAATTATTTTTTATTTTACCAAGAACTTGTTATACAGTATGAATGAAGATTTGATAAATTAAAATATTACTATTATATTTTTATTGTTGTTGTACTAATAGTACAAATTATTATTTTAATTGTTTTATTAACCAAAATAGATAATTTTGTAAGATATATCTTTCTAACCAAATATTATGGGGCTGACATTTTTATAAGGTTATAGTTTTACAAAATACGGCTTTTAGCCTTAAATAATATTCTAGAACTATTTTGTTTCATTTAATTTATTATTATTATTTTATATATATAGGTTCCATACTAAAATATTATTTTGACGAAACTTGGAGTTTTGCTGGATTTTCAAGTATTCAATCAAATTCTACTTTAATATAAAACCCTAATTTTTAAAAGTATTATAAATATTTTTATATATCTTATTATTTATCTATTTTCTTTGATCATCCTCTTTTCCACAACTAATCCCATTTTCATATTTTCTCGCAAATATGTCCTGCCTTCTATCACCCTAACTAATTTGACCATTCTGGACCCAATGGAACAGTCCGTGCCACCATCAGAGGTCACCTTGCATAGTTGTTACACCAGAGTCGCAGTTTGTGCCACCTTGATCATTGTACCCCCGCGTGCGTCCTACCAGGCAAGACACCTTGCCATTTGTTGTTTACTTATTTTAGCTCATATTTCATGCATTGTTCATTATTTTCTTTATGCAAAATAAATTGTGATACATGGCATAACCTGTTAGAACTTACTGTTCATTTATATTTTCTGCTATATATTATTTTTCTTACACATTAAACCTAGATTTAAGGGACCACCTTTGTGTATTGCATTCATGGCCTTGACACGTTGTACCACGAAGTTGTGTGTTACGTGTAGAACACGGACGTGCGTGATTGGCTGGCCACCAGTACGTACAAGTTGTGCGATAGGAATAACCGCTAATAGAGATTGCATGCTAGTTTGACTTAGCGGTTATAGAGGTTTACTGTTGTGGATGCAACATAGTAGGCATTGGACGGGGAGGACAATTCCTTAGCGTATGGGCTTCGATGAACTTTTTCTTGTGACCCGGATTCTCTGCTGGAGATACGGGGTTGATGACCCATGATTACTGACGGCCACTGACGTTCTACAGAACGTCATGCTCTTACTGATGGAGCCTCTGATGCCCCAAGGGGGGACTATGCCGATCCTATTTAGCCAGGACCCATGCGTAGGAAGGATTGTTCTTAACTACATTTCACTTAGAACGGTTAGGCACCTTTATCCGTTAGGTACGAGTAGTTTCGGTTTGGGTACTTGTATCTGACCGTGGCTTGGAACAATAACTTGTCGCAGATTAGTTCGTCACATCTTGTCCTTGTTTGGTTGTAGGTGTGACTTACTACTTCCATGAGAAGGTATTGAACCTTGTTAGGGTCCGGATACTACATTGGATTCATAGCATGGAAAGGTACGTCACCGTGAATTAGTTTACCATCTCCTGTCCTTGTTTGGTTGGGGGGATGGTACGCTCATTCAATAGGTGTGTATTGGACCATGTTATAATTCAGTTAACTTATTTGTTTGAGCAATATTTATTCAGTTTATATGGCATGATATTATGTCACTTCTTAGAGACCACACAAGACTTCTCATATTTGGTAGTCATTTCTATGAATCTTTGCTCAATGACTAAGTGTCTTATCTTCTCTATGTCATAAATTTCTTGCACTTTGACATAGTCTCTTTCTTTATTTTCATTGGTGAGGATAACCTCATGATAGGTTACTTTAAGCAAGGCTATCTCTTCCGTGTTATCGATTGTAGATGTCTCTTTAATATCTTTAATAAGACTAGACAATCTCACTATTTCGGTTGTGTGTGCCTTAATCTCCTTGCAAGATTGCTTGTACTTGTCTAACACATTTCTGTGTTCATCAGTTCGCTAAAGACATTTTCCAGTTCATCGAAAGTAAATTCATCGTACAGAGGGTTTGAAGATACCTTATCGAAAGCCATCAGACAGACATTTGCGGTGCTACTGGGTCTATCCTCCTTCTCTGACTCACTGGCCTCACTTTCGTGCTAGATGCTTGTATTAGCGTACTTTCGACCGGTTGTAGCTTTTCTAGTCGATCTTGATCGGTCGTAAGGACTGCTCTTCTTTGACAGTGGATAGTCCTTATTTATGTGCCCCGATTTCTTACATCTGAAGCATATTGTTTCTTCTTCATTGCTTTCGTGGATGTCCTTCTTCTTTCGGTTTGATCTTTCAAGCTTAAACAATTTTATGAAAATTTTGACCAGTAAGGCCTACTCATCACCATCAAATGATTCTTCGTCAGAGTTATTGCATGAGACTTTTCGGGCTTGGGCTTTGAAGGCAATAGATTTTTCCTTGGGAGTTGCTTCGTCAAACTCTTGTAAGTCTATCTCATGGGTCATGAGCTTGCCCATCAGTGTCTCCAAAGTCATCGTGGTGAGGTCGTTTACTTCTATTATCTCAGTGGCCTTCGGGTTCCAATTCTTGATTAGAGCCCGCAGAACCTTCCTGATCTTCTCGTGACTTCTGTAATCCTTACCAAGAGACTGTAAATGATTAGTAATATCAAGAAAACAAATAAATATCTATGTAATCGACCCACCGGGTTTCATCTTGAGAGACTCGTAGGTAATTAACTCACCGGGTTTCATCTTAAAAGACTCATACTGCTGTTGGATTCCTTCACTTGGGAAGTTCCTTCATGAGTTACCTCAAGAAGTCTCCAAATTTTATTAGACATCGTACAGGTAGATACTCGATTGAACTCGGTTTTGTCAATTGCACAAAATAGTGCATTAATGGCTCGTACATCTAGACTAGCCTGTATCTTTTTATGCTCCGTGTATTTGTTGTGTGGCTTGTCTACAACTTCACCATCAATCACTATTCTAGGCGATTTCTTATAACCGTCTACTACTATCGATCAAAGATCGAAATCGAGTGACTTAAAAACTCATTCGTATTTTCCAGTATGTGTAGTTCGTTCCATCAAATAGTGGGGGTCTATTTATGGATTGCCCTTCACCGTTGAATATAGATTTAACGACTGCCATATATATACTCTAGATGGTTATGTATATGTATAACATACTCTGATACCAATTGTAGGACCGTTGAGCACCTATAGACAGGGGATGAATAGAGTATGTGTGTGTGCAGCGGATATAATCACCACTTAAAAATTAAACAGTTACAAACTATGGCAGATATAAGACAGTGAATAAATACAGTAAAGTAAGAGATCAAAGAATCAAACTCAATGACACAGCGATGTATACTGGTCTCCCTCTGAGAGGACTACTCATGTCTTGAGTACTCTTGCTCGATGTTAATCTACTATTCACAAGCTAAATGACAGCTTGTAGTCTCTTACAACACCATGCTTGGTGACGAGCGCAGAACCAACTCTACAAAGTAATTTTAAAAACCAGAACGTTTTCTGGAAGACGCCTCTGATACAACTCGTCAGTACCAAAACTCTAGATTGAACAAAACTGTACTGGCTTTGGTTAAGAGTGGTATATGCTTGATTTGAAAGCTTTAGATCTTTGAAAACACTTAAAGAGATAGAGAAGAAAGAATGAATGAGTTGATGAGTGATTTGAAATGGTGAAAATCCTTCTCTATTTATAGTATTTCTGCTGATCAAACTCGAGCATAGTTCAGTCAGAGTTCGGATGCTTGAATCTCACAAACGAACGTTATATGCAGATTTGGTGGAAATAAAATTTGAATTACCCAAACCGAACTCGGTCAGAGTTCTGTCACGGTCATAATAGTATGAATGGACTAAATTTGCATAGGTTTTGGGCTTTTTGGAATTGTGGACTTTTGGGATTAGATAGGTAGGCTTATTTGGATATGTGGACTGATGAAAAACCTAAGCCAGTATCAATTCTGATCAATCTCATAACATATTTTCTAGACACAATAAATTTAAAAAATACAAAAGAAAATATAAAAATATTTATCTTAATTCGATCGCGATATTGTTCTTGATGACGACGCGATGTCTGAACTTTGAAGTAGTAGGATGTAGATGCAGTAGGCGTTCTTCTTCTTTGAAACCTGCAAACCTGTAGCAGTTTGTATATTTTGCGCATCGACCAAAGTTGACGTTGAATATCAAAATCAGGTGTGATCATTAACTAATGGACCAACAGGTTATTGAATTTCTAAGTTGTCCTACTACCATAAAGGCACCACGAGTTTCTCATACTAGAATTCTCCTATACAAGTGTGACTTGTGCAACCTCTAAGTGCACGAGACAAGTGCCAAACTACTCACATGGTCTTACAAGTGTGGTTAGTATCACTACCAAGTCTACTATCACTATATACGTGTCATGCAAAACTATGATCACAGTGCTATGTCTATGCATTGCTACACCCCTGTCCTAGTCATATGGTCAACCCTAACATAAGGCAACATATCTATTGGTTTCTAACATGAAACCCTAGGCATGGTATGACACTATTTCTAACAATGGTGTCCACCTACAATCATGCAACTAATCAAAGCCAAGTCTAAACATTGGTGGTATCACATGTGAATGGATCACAATCCCTACTTACTTACATATTCGACATGTTGATCTTCTAGTACCATATGTGCATAGGCATATCCATATGTCCTCAAGTCTACACATACTACTACATCTGGTGTCATGCATGACTAAACATAGTTTCTAACTCAAATTCATGGTCATAGTCTCATATAGTATAGTCATGGTTTCTGGGCATAGAACATAGCATGTGTACAACCTATGTGACTCATATTCTAGACAAGTGTCCATGTGCTCTCTAGTCTATACACAAGGTTAAACATGATATCAAGAGCATGACAAAAATATGATTTCTAACACATATATCATGGCTAAACATCCTTCTAAAATTTAGACATTATTTCTAGACATTGTATATCGCAATATTCGTAACATGTCATTTATAACCTATACTTCCTAAATAAAAGTCACATTAATATAATTACATGAAAATGTTTAGCAAAGTTATATGTGTTTCAACCATGACCTATTTAGGCTCATTCATAACATGAAATTACTTGTGCATGCTCAATCATTCAATAACACTCTCATCTAGAATAAACTAGTTCTGGGTGCAACCTATTCATGACACTAGTGTGTGTGCCTATGGAATGACTTGTGCATGCACCAAATAAGTTTTTATCACACATAAAAACATGTTTACACATCTACACCCCAGTCATAGTGTTTAGGATAGGTTACACATTAATTAGCAATGATCATGGGTCTAAGAAATCAAGTGTGTGTGTGTCACCATTGAAACTAGTGTAGATTCAAGATGAGTTTAAAAGTTATACCAATGGCAATGTTGCTTGAACCGCCACCCGGGGGTGTGCTCCTAGAGCCAAGGAGGGGTTCCACAGCCTCACAAAGGAGGTGGACAGTAGCAAGGAAGCTGCAACAGCAGCTACAAGCTGCTGCTAGCACGGCAGCAGCAAACAACAGCTAGGCTGCGTTGGTGACTATTTTCGGAGGTGTCGTAGGGCTTTTTGGTGGATGAGTTGTGAAGAGAAATTGTAAAGAAGAGAGAGAGAGGAATAAATTTTGTGAAGGAGTTGTAGGAAAATTTTGAAGACGGTGAGAGCTACAGTTGGCCAAAGAGGAGGGTGTATATATATAGCACACATTAGCTAGCTTGCAATGGTGGCTGTTTTTGAGGGACTTGTGGGGATTTTTGGTGGATGAGTTGTGAAGATAAGTTATAGAGGAGAGGGAGAGGAAGAAATATTGTGAAGGAGTTATGGGCAACTTATGAATAGGTAGAGAGCTAAAGACACAACAACAGCCAAAATATGCAGCAGCTCCCTACAGCAGTGGACAACAGTTAGGGCTGCTTAGATATTGTTTTGAGCATCTTGGAGGGTTTCTAGGGAAAGAGTTGTGAAGAGAAATAGTGCATAAGAGGGTGAGGAAGAAATGTTATGAAGGACTTGTGGGGAAATTGTGAATGGGGAAGGAGTTATGGCCAGATTTGTCAGGAGGTTATATTATGGATTCAACATGAGTAGGTTGGCTTGTGGGGAAGTTTTGGGGATGTTGTGGATGTTTTTGGAGGGGCAATTGTGAAGAGAAGTTGTAGAGAAAATGGAGGGGAAGAAATTTTGTGAAATAGTTGTGAAGAAATTTTGAGGAGGGTGAGAGCTATCGATGGTCCAAGAGGAGGGTGTTTTAAAGAGTGAAATGGTGAGGTTGACTGTTGATTGTTGAGTGAACCTATTTGTGTTTGGTCATGAATGAATTATGGTTTGAATGGCCCAAGGAATGTGTGAGTGAGTGAAAGGGAGGTATCTTTACTGACACACTTTGGCTTGGCCAATTTTGGGTGTGCATTAATGGTGGGTTGGTGGAGTATAACATAGGTTTAAGTCCCATTTTAGAAATAGGCTTCATGTGATTGTCCATTGGGTTGATGAGTGGGTAAACTAGGTGTTTGGTGTTTTGTAGAGAGAGGAAATGGTGTGGGGTGTTTTGTGGGTGTCATGAGAGTGTGAATATGGGTTTGGGTTGGGTGCGGGTTAGGTTTGTGTTTGGTGTCAGCATCACTAGAAATTGGGTCAATTATGATCATGGATAAATAAATAGCATGTAGGGGCTCAATTGAGTGGGGCTCAAGTGTCATGTGTGATGTAGGCTTAGTTTGGTCATGGCCATAATTTGGGTTGGAAGGTTTGGGTTGAAATTGTGTCTGCAAATCAAGTTGGAAGTGAACATGGGTGCATGGTGGAGATTAAAATTAGGCTATGTTTTAGAAATGTTGTGTGATTAAAATACAGCACAAGGAGATGTGTTTGAGTAGGACATGATGGTTATGGATGTAGAGGGTCTTGTCTAGGTCATGCATGTAAAATTTGTTTTGAGAAAATGACTAGTCCTATGCTCCCAATTTTAAAATCATGGCAAGGTACACCTAATGATCATAAAGGAAAGTGGGGATCTAATATTAAACAATTATTTCTAATTAAAACCAAATAAACCATAATCCTCAACTAATCCTAAAATTTTGAAACACTGGCTTACAATCTACCTAAGGAAATTTCGTCCTCAAAATTAGACACACAATAATATAATAACACATAAAAATAATAACTAAATAATCAATGACAATCACACCCAATTATGACAGAACTGGCATCGGGACCAACTGTTGATCTACGTCTTGACACTTTGGACATCCCATAACCTGATGCTGGTTCTATCCGCACTTCAAGCACAATCGTAGCTTCTTCTTGGACTCCTTCTGAATGTGTACCCTCTTGGCGCAATAGTGACAAGTCGGAAACTCCTTTTCCTGGTACGGGATGACCTTCTACTGAATTTGTTCTCCTCGGTGCCTGATCAGTACTCATTACTGTCCTCCGGCTAGTACGACAGTAGTAATAGGGCACCTTGGAATCGATGGATCCTTGTTGATGGCCTCCTGGACTCTGGCCTCTTCTAACGCCTCTATATATGAGCTCTTCGCCTGAGTGATGGCTCTTTGAAGCTCCTTCGTCAATCGTTGGTGAAATCTTTTGGCCTTCTCTCTCTTGTTCGATATTAGAATAGTACCGAACTGGTTAAGACGGCTGAACTCTGCATCATACTTGTCTAAAGTCATGTTCTCCTGCCTGAGGATGAGGAACTGATCACAGAGAGTGTCTCTAAGCCGGGGAGTACTTCGCCTCAAAGTACTCGAAGAATTGCTTCCAAGTCTGGTTCTTACCAACTTCACGTTCCTTCGACTCCCACTATTGATGATCATTCCCCTCCCTTCCAACTTAGTCCTCACGGCAGTCATCCATAGGTTTACAGCCAGCTGAGATAGCTCTAGAAGCTTCTGTGTGTTAACCATCCATTAAGCGACCTCCTTTGGGCTCTCCGGACCATCGAAAGACTTCGGGTTCATCTGACGGTATCTTTTGATAGTGAATATTGGCTGAGTTAGTACTGGTGTTGGTGCAGGTATTCTCTCTAGGACCGTCATCACGCTCTGCCTCAAAACTTTAGTTAGATGCCACTGTGCCTGCATTATCACCTGAAAGAAATGGAACATTGGCGGTTGTCCCTCCTGCTGAGAAATCTGGGGAAGGAATGGCACGTACGGCATATGAGATGGAAAAGAAGGCGAAGGAGACAAAGGAATCTCCTGGTGGGTCGGTGTCTGCGAAGTCTGTCCCTCCTGGTGAATTGGGGGAGCTGTGGCGTAGGTTCCACATGAATCGATAGAGTCGACAGGAAGGTTGTGACATGTCACGGGTTCTAGGTCGCTGGTGGAGCTGGAGTCCTATCGTTACTAGGCTCGATGTTGGATGCTGGGGCAACGCCATAAGTCGTGCGTCCACTACGCAAATTCATCTCTCTGAAAGGGATAGAATTCCATTACAAAGGGACAGAAAGAAGCATGATGCAAGGAAATTGACAATGGTGTACGAGTTGGGATTCAAAGGCGGTAATCAACAAGTGGATGAGATCCTAACACTGCTAATCCTAATTGCAAGCTCGCATCGGTACAATAATGTAACCGAAACGATAAATGAGACCTACATGGGCCACCACAAAAACATGTCACGCCCAAGTTCCAAAATAGGAACTTAGGTCGAGACGATGCCAGCTAATATGATCTGGAATAAGTTCCCAATTTAATGGACTTATCCTAGATGTACTACGCCATAAATATAACTATACTATATAGGCAATATGTAGCATCTAAATCTCATCCACATAACCAAGGAAAGTAATACTAAAATATGAGCTAAAAATAAACACAAAGTGAGAATAAGATGCATCTGAATAGTCTAGTAGGAACAAATCCAGAGCACTGAATGAAAATACTGAAGGTAGAAAGATAACTAGTCATGAGCATCGGCAAACTAGATAATAATGCTCATAACTAAAACAACAGCATACCCTGAGTCAAGGGGACTCCTCGGGAAGCACCTTAACATCTTCAGCAACAAGTCCTGTCTCCACTCCCGATTCGTACACGGTCAGCTGTAAGTGCTCATCTGAATCTGGAAAGGAACTAGGTCCTTAGAGGGACATAGCAAGATACAAAAGGAACACACCATAAAGTAAATACTGAATAAAAATAAGGGGTGAACTAACCAGCTAAGTGAATACACTTTGAAGACAACCCTGGTATGTATCGGTATGTAAATAAGGATTTGCATCAAATCACGGCCGACGTCGGATCACAGCTAATGCCCATAACCCGGTAATCCTGGCCTCAAATGTTCCCAAAACCAAACAAAAGGCTGATGTAACTATCGGTCCCATATGCCTACTAATTGTCTTCCCCTGTCCTTGGAAATGTACAAGTCGTATCCGCCACTTGAACATTCCATCTATCAATGCAAGGGCACACTAAGTAGACACAACCTAACTGTACAATGCACCAATAAACAAGCCACTCGCATCGGTAGCTAGCTGAGTGCGTAAGCTCGTGCCATAATATGAACTCACTTAGTGCCGTATCGTAAAACATATCAAGGCCATGGGAGTTATGAAGATAAATCTGCAACTTGAGGGTACATCCCCTAGAGCTAAGTCAAGTATGCATATCACGATATCGATGCCATCATCGATTGCACCCGAGGCATTTTCGGAGAAACAACTATGTCCACTCTAGCCAGTGCACATAACATAAATATGAATGAACTAAATTAGTAATACAAGGCAAGGAATACTTGCCTGGAACTCAGAAAAGCGCAAGTGAATTCGGACTCCTCGATCAAGATCGTATTGTTCTGTGTACCTACAAAACAACAACACATTAGCCACTATGCTACAACATGCTAGACACATACTAGAGCTCAAATACACATGGTCACAACTAGGGTTATAAAATTTTTAAGTTGTCCTACTACCATACTGTAACGCCCCAGTCCCAAAATATTTGGAACTAAGTACGTAGATATGCCAGCTGTATACATACGAAGTATACTCCAATGTATGGAACCCCCGTATGTATACATAAGCTATAAAATGCAGTAAACCATAATAACTAAATCTCATCCACCAAATAAGAGAATAATAATATAAATCAACTATGAAATTTGTCATTTATACATGTAGTTGGGCGGAGACAAATCTACTACCGACAAATTTAAATGAAAGAAACTATACAAGGAAATGATCGATAAAAATGGCAAGACGAACCAAGGGCAATCATCTTCGAAGGAATGAAAAGATCACGACCTTGGCTAGAATACCTACGAAAAGACATGAAAGCACACACCTGGAGAATTCACCAGGTCCTAAGAGGGACGTAACAAGATATATAAAGAACATGCCATATAAACTGAATATAAAATATGCCATAAAGTCACAAAGTAAAGGTAAAGTATCCCAACCATAGCACGGCCCAATATCCCATCATCGAAATAGTGGACTACCCTTACAACCAAACAAGGACTAGGGGTAGCACACTATTCCACCATGTGACATTGTCCCATGCCATGACTAGAACGTAGTGTGACATAACATTAACTAAGGTCTCCTAGATACAATTTAGAAGACACCTCGATGTATGGGCAGGTGAAGGCTGACTCCCCCAGGACAAGGTAACAACTCACAACACGCACACGTCAAGTACCAATACTATCAGCCGACATAACTCGAGGCTAGCGGCCCACGTGACCCATCAGTCCACATAGCTCGAGGCTAGTGATCATCGCGACACGACTACCGTAGTATGCATTTACTACGGCTTTGGATTTGGGTAGCCCATACATCTAACTGTCTTCTCCCTCCCAAGGGTTACTGTCAAAAGGTAGTCCGCTAAGACTAGGTCCACATGCATATTTAAAAGATAAGCAAGAAAAAAATAACTGAAAGCAAAGCAAAGTAAACTATAAAAAAAGCAAGTCATGGATCCAACTGAAAATAAACAGAAAATAAATATGCAGTAAGCAAATAAATAAAAATACAACTAATTATAAGCAGTAACTAAGGCAAGGTATCTTGCCTGAGGTTGTGTACAAAAGGACGACGTCCAATAGCTCGAACCATCAGAATAATGAAGCGATAAAAGCCAAATCCCGCATACGTCCTCGGATGCTAAAATAAACACCACGAACGTGTTCAGAATAAAATATAAGTCCAGGAAACGCCTATCCAAAAGTCCAATTCTGGAACAGGGGCAAAATCATAATTTTTGGTCAAAACGATATCCGCTGTTTGACCCGTTTTACACCGAAATGCGTGCCAGAACCTACAGTCTCTAAAGTCGTCAAACTACATAGCTACGAATCCGTTTTGAGAAGATGAACCCAACCGTATGTCCAAAGTTTGATTCCGGCAGGCCGTGCACAATTTTGCTCGTTGGATCGGATCACGGGCCCGCCAAATAGGCGTTCCAATCAACCTTCTCAGAATCGGACAAAATTGGCATACAGGACCAAAAAAATGATACGGTCCTGTTGGGGCAAGTTTTGTTTCGATTCGACGAACGTGCACAAAGTAATTGGAGAATTTGTAAAAAGGCCGATACGGTGAATTTTGACGAATATGCATCAAATTCGTCGCGCACACGCGACCAATTTGAATTCCGTCAAAGCCCACACGTCCACGAAGTCGATACGCACCTTCCATTGCATTCGATTCATGACCACGTCGCCCGGTTTGCCAGGACGGACTCTGTATCGAGGTTTTTCTTGAATTTCTAAAACAGTTTTCATAGGTTTTTCTTGATTTTCAAATTTATATTAAATAGAAAATATCCAACAAGAAATTAAACTAAAAATAGGGTTTAAATCTCGGTTATGTTGTCTACAAGTATGTTCAAGTGGTTTTTCAAGTTTTGCGATATCCTGGTCGTAAATCGACCGCCAACTTGGAGTTTCGGGACAATTTCTAAACCCAGAAAATCGAGTTTTTTTTCTCGATTTTGGAACTCATTTTTTGTCGCACATACCTCGAGTTAAAATAAACTATTTGAAGAAAATTAAACTCGTATATGTTAGGGACATACCGAAGAAACGGATCACGAAGAGATCGAGCGTACGTCGAGATTCCTTGCTGTAAAGTCGATCTTCCCGCTGGCACTGCTGTTGTTGTTCTGCTTACGAAGGTGGCTCGCGCGCGGCTCTCTGTGCGGCCACTGCCGGCCGTGCCATGACGGCGACCACCGCGTGCGGCACACGTGCGCGGCGGGGGTCTGGAGGCACGCGCATGGGGTTAGGGTTTGAGGGTTTGTTGTCGATGTTGTTGTTGTTGTTGTTGTTGTCGTTGGTGTTTTTGCTGTGTTAATTATAGGGGGGTTGGGTTAAAGGGGGAAACAAAAGCTTGCTGGCTTTCTTTTGCGTGCGTGTTTTTTTTCTTTTTTCTTTTTCTTTTTCATACCCATATTTAAATAAACTTTAAATAAATTTTAAAAATATCTTAACTTCTCAAAATATTAATAGATATCTAAAATTTTATTTGGGTCAATATTATTAGTTATAATTACACACAGTCAATTAAATAAATATTAAATCCTATACAAGTTATTTATATACAAATACTGTCATTTTAAAAAAAACATAAAAAAAGTAAATATCCAAATTTCTTTCCAAAAAAAGAGAGTAATAATAATAAATATTTTCTTAACTTATTATTACATCAACTTATAAAAGAAATTTACGCATGTCTAAAATGTAGCATTTAACTTGTTTACCAAATATAAAAATCCAGCAATTAGAATATATTTAAATGAAAATAAAATCACCAAATTTTTGGAGATTTTACATCCTACCCAACTTATAAAGAATTTCGTCATCAAAATTAAAAATGTTCTCAATACATATAAAAGATGACGAGTTTAAATACGAAGAGCAAGTACATCAAATTATAACGTGGTTTCCAAAACGATGGAGGGGTGGCTATCACAGGAGTCCAATTTTTGTCATTTCTACAATAGGGGGTGTTCTTGGACTTCTAGAAGGGTAATTTCTTGGAAAGGGACGAGAATATTGGATATTACAAGGCTGCAGTCGTGGATTCTAAATGGGAATAGATATTGACATGACGTTCTTGGTTGATAACTACTATCGGAGAATTATTACAATTTAACATCGTTCCTATAGGGGTCATGCTCCAACAAGATGGTAGTCATTTCTTATTTGACTATAATCAGAACATGTTGTTTCAAAGGAATACCAGTCTTCGCCTAACATGGATAACTAAGAGATGATACTAAAGGAATAGCAAAATTCTTGGGCCGAGAGTCGAGAACTCAGGGTAAGTGCATAAACCTTGCTGGTAGAATATAAGTAGATAAGGGTCAGGAATCTTCAAGTCGAAAGGACTAGTGGTTGCAGGATTAGTGTGTGGTTGCTGTGCTTGAGGCATGTGTTTGCTCGGGTGGTATGCATCTGTTACAGGTGTGATGCATCTTGCATTGATCATGGATATTCAGTTTAGTGAAGGGAATGAGTCGATATTTGCATGGTTAAAATGAAATGGAACGAAAATAGGCATCTATGGTTTGTTCTAAGGAAAAAATATGTCATTCGATGGTATAATTGAAATAGAGCACAAGAAGTATGTTTGTGTGGAACATGTCTGTCATGTGTGTGGAGTGGCTCATCCAGTTCATGAGGGTGAAATTTGCTGGAAGAAAATGGCTAGTATTGTGCTCCAAATATCACAGTCACGGTAGATGGCATCAATTGATACAGATAAAGTAGACATTTATGAACCACTGAACTATTGGCCTAATTAGAACCACTCCTTTGCTAATTCTTAGAGAGGCTTGCCTATACCTTTTAGAAATTTTATTTCAAAGCTGAAACTAAGGCACGATTTTATGATAGAACAAAATGTGAAGAATCAAGGTTGCGATCTTTTATCGCAGTTATCTAAAGATATGAGCAAGTTATAAAAATGCAATACAAAATTTGTATCGCAACTTTCAACAGATGAAGGGACGGTTACATTTAGAATCTAATTCTAAGAGGTAGGGTACACTAAATTCATTGTTCTAGGTAGCTTATGGAAATTGGTTAAGCATAGAGAGCACAGTAACAGGACCTTTAAGAAGTTTCCAATTTTGAGGACATGAGTTACTTCTGGTCGTAGTCATGGACTCTATGGGGAGCCTAAGTGTTACTTATTTGACATTGCCCATGTACTGACCTCCTTTTATCAAGACAGTGAGAAGGCCTTAGTCAAGCATAACCAAAAACAAGTTGGTACAACATGATTCCATTCATCTTATAACATAGGCTACAAGAGGTATGGTTACAGAACTTGTGAAAGGAGAATTCGTGGACCAAGTGATGGGGACTACACAATAGGTATAAGAATCTATTTCATCAAGTTTGGTCTTTATATCCCAAATATGGCGATATGTGAGGGTGGTTTTAATCTATATTGGCTGGACAAGATTTTCAAAAATCTATTTAAACCATTTCTATTAGGTTAGGGGACCTCAAATAGGTTTTAACTTAAATGGTTGGCCTATTTGTCAGTCGAGTTGATTAAGAAGGCTCTGCAAGTCTTGAGGTGGGCCTTCCGTGACTTTTGTGTTTAAATAGCACAAGGGGCCTCTATTTAGTGGCACACTAGTAGCACATGTGTAGTGGGCTTCAAGTAGATCACAACCATATATTGGATCAAAAGATTTAAGTCGAGGATGAGTCTCTAATTGAAGTCAGAAAGGACAATAGTATTCTGGTAGGGGTTATAGCTAGCCTTTTTGGCTCGAAAGTCGTATCATAAAAATAGAGTACAAAAGGACGTGTTTTAATGGGACATGATGTATTTACACGAAGGTGGTGTCGTCTACGTCTTGTATATGAAATTCGTTGGAAGGTAACAGCTGGTCTCGTGCTCCGAATATTAATGTCACGGTCGGGGACACCAAATGAACTAAATGGAAAGTGGGAGTTCATAAGTCACTAGTTTTTTTTCCTAGTGAGAACCAATTTACTTTCGTAAATCGTAAACTTAGTGAATCCCAAAAATGTTGAAGGCTTACGATCTATTCACTCTCGAGACTAGGGCATGGTCTCAGGAACAATAAGGTTAGAAATATTTCAAAGTCATGGCGTTGTACCTCAACCTTTGATACTAATGGGGTACGATATGATCGATGACGTGAGATGGTAGATATGAATTAATTTCGAGGATTGCACGTACAACGATACGTGAGTCGATAAAATAGAATGATCCACTCTTCCATAGTACACGAGAGTTATTGATGGGGGTAACGAACTCTAAGGTACATCATATGAAAGATCTCTAATGGCTAAGTCATAATTTCCTATTTACTTTAAGCCTGCAAGACTATGGTCATAAGATTTCTAATGATGTCGAATGTAGTGCCCCTGTATTACTATTGGTAACTGGAAAATCATGATATGATAGGGATTTTAAGCTATGGTATTGGCTAAGCTAGTGACTGTGGTGTTCCAATGCTAGTCAAGTCTTAATAACAAAATTTGTACAACCAGGATAATATCTGTTGGACTCCAATCTCGGGATTGGTGTCTGCCATAGTCATGGTAAATGATTGTCCTTACCGTTGTTTATTTATCTCATGTCTAAACTTGTGGGTTTGGTCGAGAAAAGGTTGAGTTAAGGCATCAGGGTTGCTAGTTAAAGCAAGATTCAAGCAAATAATTGGAGGCTCACAATATTTGATTCCTAGAGATTAGATAGTCTCCTAGATTTGTGTTTTAACCAAGGGTAAGATCATACTCATTTTTAAACTTAAATGACTAGAAGGTCATGACATTAGTTTTAGGGTCGAGGAGAGGACAAGTAACTCAAGAGAAGGTTGTAGTCACATGGCTGGCCGATGGTAGCTACACTTGTGTATACAACTATCATAGCCATGGGGGATACTCTGTATCCATATACCAAATACGAGCGTTCGTCTTTCCAACTTAGTGAAAGACAAAAGCAATAAAGGGTTCACGAAAGATGTCATTGAATACAATTACGTGATTCTATGGCGAATGTATAATTCAAGAGGAATTGTTAATGCAGTCGCGGATGAGATCCTAGATACCTCGACATCTTAATCCACGTGGAATAATCAAATAAAGAGCGAACCAAATGCATTAAGGTTAATCAGACCATAATACACTGATTCTAATTAGACAATATGTTAGTGGGCGTCCCCAATAAACACATGTCCTAAACAAGCTCGATAAATAATAAGCTTGCAAAAACTAGGTTATAATAGCGGCGTTAGTCAAGATAGTCAAAAATATAACTACGCGAGATTTATGATTGAAAGAAAACACAAGTAGTTCAAGTTCATCAAACTCTAAGATTCGTCCGGTGTTCATGCTTCTACAATTGTCCAACTATCTTCTTGTCTAGGCTTGGTTGAACGAATGAGTCATGGATCTTTTAAGCACTATAGTCTAGGTAATCTTCTTAAATCATCTTTAATGGTTTATAAGGACAAATAGAGTGATAGGTTATGAGGTGTACTACCCAACTTATAAAAGTCAACTAATAGAGTGATTGAGCAATATAACACTTATAACTAGTATGAGTCATCCTCCTAATCTCTCTATCAAGTACGAAGGGGAAAGATAAGAACTACAGAGAAAGAAATCAAGCAGAAGGAAATCAAGGTAATCGGACGAGAGTACGAAATTGAAATCAAGGGAGGAGGTCAAGCATGCGGATGAGATACCAAGATTCTAATCCTATATGCAGGCTCACATCGGTACAGTAACGTAACCGAAGTGATAAACTCGACCTGCATGGGCCACCACAAAAACATGTAATGTTCTAGTCCCAAAATACTTGGAACTAAGTACGTAGACATGCCAGCTGTATACATACGAAGTATAATCCAATGTATGGAACCCCCGTATGTATACATAAGCTGTAAAATGTAGTAAACCATAATAACTAAATCTCATCCACCAAATAAGAGAATAATAATATAAATCAACTATGAAATTTGTTATTTATACATGTAGTTGGGCGGAGAAAAATCCATTACCAACTAATTTAAATAAAAAAAAACTATACAAGGAAATAATCGATAAAAATGGCAAGACGAACCAAGGGCAATCATCTTCGAAGGAATAGAGAAGATCACGACCTTGGCTAGAACACCTGCGAAAAGACATGAAAGCACACACTTGGAGAATTCACAAGTCCTCAGAGGGACGTAACAAGATACATAAAGAACATGCCATATAAACTGAATATAAAATATGCCATAAAGTCATAAAGTAAAGGTAAAGTGTCCCAACCATAGCACGGCCCAATATCCCATCATCGAAACAGTGGACTACCCCTACAACCAAACAAGGACAAGGGGTAGCACACTATTCCACCATGTGACATTGTCCCATGCCATGACTAGAACGAAGTGTGACATGACATTAACTAAGGTCTCCTAACCATTCTAGTATGCAATTTAGAAGAAATCTCGATGTATGGACAGGTGAAGGCTGACTCCCCCAGAACAAGGTAATAACTCACAACACGCACACGTCAAGTACCAATACTATCAGCCGGCATAACTCGAGGCTAGCGGCCCACGTGATCCATCAGTCCACAAAGCTCGTGGCTAGTGACCGTCGTGACACGACTACCGTAGTAGGCAGTTACTATGACTTTTGGATTTGGGTAGCCCATACATCTAACTGTCTTCTCCCTCCCAAGGGTCACTGTCAAAAGGTAGTCCGCTAAGACTAGGTCCACATGCATATTTAAAAGATAATCAAGAAAATATAATTGAAAGCAAAGCAAAGTAAACTATAAAAAAAAGCAAGTAATGGATCCAACTGAAAATAAACAGAAAATAAATATGAAATAAGAAAATAAAGAAATATGCAACTAATTATAAGCAGTAAATAAGGCAAGGTATCTTGCCTGAGGTTGTGTGCAAAAGGGCGACGTCCAATAGCTCGAACCGTCAGAATAGTGAAGCGATGAAGGCCGAATCCCGCATACTTCCTCGGATGCTGAAATAAACAACACGAACGTGTTCGGAAAAAAAATATGTCTAGGAAACGCCTATCCAAAAGTCCAATTCTGGAACAACGGCAAAATCATAATTTTGGGTCAAAACGATGTCCGCCGTTGGACCCGTTTTGCACCGAAATGCGTGCTAGAACCTACGATCTCTAAAGTCATCAAACTATATGTCTAGGGGTCCGGTTTGAGAAGACAAACCCAAGCATATGTCCCGTGCACAATTTCGTTCGTTGGATCGGATCGCGGGCCCGCCAAATAAGCATCCGATCGGCCTTCTCAAAATTGGACCAAACTTAGCATACAGGACCAGAAAAATGATACGGTCCTACTGGCACAAGTTTTGTTTCAGTTCGACGAACGTGCATAATATAATTGGAGAATTTACAAAAAGGACGATACGGTAAATTTTGACGAATACGCATCAAATTCGTCGCGAACACGCGACCAATTTGAATTCCGTCAAAGCCCACACGTCCACCAAGTCAATACGCACCTTTCGACGCGTTCGGTTCACGACCACATCGCCCGGTTTGTCCGGATGGACTCCGTATCGAGGTTTTTCTTGAATTTCTAAAACAGTTTTCATAGGTTTTTCTTGATTTTCAAATTTATATTAAACATAAAATATCCAACTAGAAATTAAACTAAAAATAGGGTTTAAATCTCGGTTACATTGTCTACAAGTATGTTCAAGTGGTTTTTCAAGTTTCGCGATATCCTGGTCGCAAATCGAACGCCAACTTGGAGTTTCGGGACAGTTTCTAAATCCAGAAAATTGAGTTTTTTCTCGATTTTGGAACTCGTTTTTTGTCGTACATACCTCGAATTAAAATAAACTATTTGAAGGAAACTAAACACGTATATGTTAGGGACATACCTGAAGAAAATGATTACGAAGAGATCGAGAGTGCATCGAGAATCCTTGCTACGAAGTCGATCTCCCCGCTGGCACTGCTGTTGTTGTTCTGCTTACGAAGGTGGCTCGCGCGCGGCTCTCTGTGCGGCCACTGCCGGTCGTGCCATGACGGCGACCAGCGCGTGCGGCGCACGCACGCGGCGGGGTTTGGAGGCGCGCGCATGAGGTTAGGGTTTGTTGTCGATGTTGTTGTTGTTGTTGTCATTTGTGTTGTTGCTATGTTAATTATAGGGGGTCGGGTTAAAGGGGAAACAAAAGCCTGCTGGCTTTTGCGTGCATGTGTGTGGTTTTTTTCTTTTTTTCCTTTTCATACCCATATTTAAATAAACTTTAAATAAGTTTTAAAATTATCTTAACTTCTCAAAATATTAATAGATATCTAAAAATTTATTTGTGTCAATATTATTAGTTATAATTACACATAGTCAATTAAATAAATATTAAATCCTATATAAGTTATTTATAATACAAATACTGTCATTTTAAAAAAAACATAAAAATAGTAAAATATCCAAATTTCTCTCCCAAAAAAAAGAGTAATAATAATAAATATTTTTCTTAACTTATTATTACATCAACTTGTAAAAGAAATTACGCATGTCTAAAATGTAGCATTTAACTTGCTTACCAAATGTAAAAATCCAGTAATTAGAATATATTTAAATGAAAATAAAATCACCAAATTTTTGGGGATTTTACACATACAGGCACCACATGTTTCTCATACTAGGGTTCTCCTATACAAGTGTGACTTGTGCAACCTCTAAGTGCACGAGACAAGTGCTAACCTACTCACGTGGTCTTACAAGTGTGGTTAGTGTCACTACCAAGTATACTATCACTATATACATGTCATGCAAAACTATGATCACCGTGCTATGTCTATGCATTGCTACACTCCTGTCCTAGTCATATGGTCAACCCTAACATAGGGCAACATATCTATTGGTTTCTAACATGAAACCCTAGGCATGGTATGACACTATTTCTAACAATGGTGTCCACCTACAATCATGCAACTAATCAAAGCCAAGTCTAAACATTGGTGCTATCACATGTGAATGAATCACAATCCCTACTTACTTACATATTCGACATGTTGATCTTCTAGTACCATATGTACATAGGCATATCCATATGTCCTCAAGTCTACATATACTACAATTGGTGTCATGCATGACTAAACATAGTTTCTAACTCAAATTCATGGCCATAGTCTCATATAATATAGTCATGGTTTCTAGGCATAGAACATGGCATGTGTACAACCTATGTGACTCATATTCTAGACAAGTGTCCATGTGCTTTCTAGTCTATACACAATGTTAAACATGATATCAAAAGCATGACAAAAATATGATTTTTAGCACATATATCATGGCTAAAAATCCTTCTAAAAGTTAGACATTATTTCTAGACATTGTATATAGCAATATTCATAACATGTCATTTATAACCCACACTTCCTAAATAAGAGTCACATTAATATAAGTACTTGAAAATGTTTAGAAAAGTTATATGTATTTCAACCATGACCTATTTAGGCTCATTCATAATATGAAATTACATGTGCATGCTCAATCATTCAATAACACTCTCATCTAGGCTAAACTAGTTTTAGGTGCAACCTATTCATGACACTAGTGTGTATGCCCATGGAATGACTTGTCCATGCACCAAATTAGTTTTTATCACACATACAAACATGTATAACACATCTACACCCCTGGTCATAGTGTTTAGGTTAGGTTACACATTAATTAGCAATGATCATGGGTCAAAGAAATCAAGTATGTGTGTGTGTCACCATTAAAACTAGTATTAGTTCAAGATGAGTTTAGAAGTTATACCAATGGCAATGTGGCTCGAACCACCACCCAGAGGCGTCCTCCTAGATCCAAAGAGGGGTTCCACGGCCTCATAAAGGAGGTGGACAACAGCGAGCAAGCCGTAACAACAGCTAAAAGCTGCTGCTAGCATGACAACAGCAAACAACATCTAGGCTGCGTTGGTGATTGTCTTTGGAGGTGTGGGGGCTTTTGCTGGATGAATTGTGAAGGGAAGTTGTAGAGAAGAGAGAGGAATAAATGTTGTGAAGTAGTTGTGGGGAAATTATGAAGAGGGTGAGAGCTACAACCGGCCAAAGAGGAGGGTGTATAAATTGAGCACACAACAGCTAGCTTGCAATAGTGGCTGTTTTTGGGGGGCTTGTGGGGGTTTTTGGTGGATGAGTTGTGAAGAGAAGTTATAGAACTGAGGGAGAGGAAGAAATGTTGTGAGGGAGTTAGGGGTAAATTATGATAGGGAGAGAGCTAAAGGCACAACAACAGCCAAAATATGCAGCAGCACCCTACAGCAGTAGGCAACAGTTAGGGCTGCTAGAATACTTTTTTGAGGAGCTTAGAGGGGTTTTTAGGGAAAGAGTTGTGAAGAGAAATAGTGGAGAAGAGGGTGAGGAAGAAATGTTATGAAGGACTTGTGGGGTAATTGCGAAGGGGGAAGGAGTTATGACCGGATTTGTCAGGAGGTACTCTAATGGATTTGACAGGAGACGGTTGGCTTGTGGGATAGTTTTGGGGCTGTTGTGGAGGTTTTTGGAGGGGGAAGTGTGAAGATAAGTTGTAGAGAAGATGGAGGGGAAGAAATTTTGTAAAGGAGTTGTGAAGAAATTTTGAGGAAGGTGAGAGCTACAGCTGGTCCAAGAGGAGGGTGTTTTTTAGGAGTGAATTTGTGAGGTTGAGTGTTGATCCCTATTAGTGTTTGGTCATGAATGAATGATGGTTTGAATGACCCCAGGAGTGTATGCGTGAGTGAAAGGAAGGTGTTATTACAACCACCCTTTGGCTTGGCCAATTTTGGGTGTGCATTAATGGTGGGATGGTGGAGTATAACATAGGTTTAAGTCCCTTTTTAGAAATAGGCTTCATGTAATTGTCCATTGGGTTGATGAGTGTGTAAACTAGCTTTTTGGTGTTTTGTAGAGAGGAAAAATGGTGTGGGATGTTTTCTGGGTGTCATGAGAGTGTGAACATGGGTTTAGGTTGGGTGCTTGGGCTAGGTTGGGTTAGGTTTGGGTTTGGTGTCAGCATCACTAGAAATTGGGTCAATTATGATCATGGATAAATAAATAGCATGTGGGGGCTCAATTGAGTGGGACACAAGTGTCTTGTGTGTTGTAGGCTTAGTTTGGGTCATGGCCATAATTTGGGTTGGGAGGTTTGGGTTGAAATTGTGTCTCCAAATCAAGTTGTAAGTGAACATGGGTGCATGATAGAGATCAAAATTGGGCTATGTGTTAGGAATCTTGTGTGATTAAAATAGAGCACAAGGAGATGTGTTTGAGTGGGACATGAAGGTCATGAATGTAGCGGGTCTTGTCTAGTTCATGCATGTGAAATTTATTTTTGTAAAAATGACTAGTCTTGTGTTCCATATTTTAAAATTATGGCAAGGTGCACCTAATGGTCATAAAGGAAAGTGTGAATCTAATTTTAATCAATTATTCCTAATTATAACCAAATAAATCATAATCCTCAACTAATCCTAAAATTTTAAAACAGAGGCTTACAAGCCTTCTACTCGAACAATGGTACACAGTAGGAGTATGGGCGTCGGGGACCATGAGTGGGTTTTTTTTCACCGCTCTGATATCTTCTATTTTGTACTTGGTATTTAGCCGTCGGCACCTGTTTAGCTGGACGTTTTGGATATTTAGTTCCTCACATAATTGCAATTAAATCATACTGCAGCTGACTATGGTTATGTACTATTGACTCTCGGTACTAGCTTATCATTTTGTGTAGCTAGTCTCCTGAATCATTTTGATGAAGCTTCGGGGACACCTTACTGCTTTGTCTTATATGATCGTTATTTACTGCTTCTTGTTTTGATTGATTGGGACATAGATGCTCTATGAGACCATAGGAGACTTGATTGTAGCATGCAACCCATATTCTTCTGACAGCCGTAATCGTCGTATGACTTCTTCGTATCTCATACGGGGTAGCTGGCCTAGTCCGTCTTCGTATTTCGATACCGGGGCATAAAAAGGTTTTAGTGGTGGCCCATACAGGTCTATTTTTTAGACTCATGGGGTGTTATGATTATAGGAGTCTCAATAAAAAATATGTTCCCTTTGATCTTCTGATTCATCTTCCCTTTCCCCCACCTTGATTGCTAACTTGATTATCATTCTCGATTCCTTCTCGTTCTGTCTTTTGATATCTTGTATCTTTCCCTCTAGGGGTGTCTCGTTCTCGGTTATTGAAGGAGCAGGCATGGAAGAGCATCCAGTAGGACAGGGTCCAATGGGAGATTAGCAGGGGCAACCCCTCTACCTGGACAGATTCATATCGAGCCAGTCATCGAGCATGAGCCACTTGAACAGCAGATGTCAGAGGTTCCTGCACCACCAGTAATATCGACCCTACTAGCGGCATTCGGCACACCGACACAATTGCAGATCATTAGAGGGTTAATAACACCTAGCAGGGTCAGCAGGAACAGAATCTTTTACTCAACCAAGGACTTCAGTTAGCATTAGAAAGAGAGATGCGAATCCAGCAAGGACTTCACTTGGACATCATGTGACTTATGGAGAGGCGTGATTGTTATGGCTCTGATGTAATAATAATGGCACAAGCTCTACAGCAGCAACCGAGGCATCAACAGCAGCACCGGAGGGCGCCAATTGATTGTAATAATTATGACAAGAGAGGACACACTAGGGATGTAGTAGCGAATGGCCTGTGCATAGGTGCAGCAGCCCAGACTATAGACTAGGTACCTGTCCATTGATATAGAGGCCAGGAGGGCCTGTTCATCAGTTCTCGTCACTAGCATCCCCTGTGGCAACACCTTATGGAAGACCAGCATCAACAGTGAGGCCTTTAGTGTGACGTCCATTACCAACGCACACTCAAATGTTTGGGCTAAGAAAGCAACCAGGTCGACAGAGGCCACTGCAGCATGACCAGGGAAGGTAGCAGTAGGGGGGTCAGCATGTTCATAGGCCGACAGAGTTTGGAGTATTTTAGCAGAGGTTGGCGAAAGGCGGTCAGATTGTGGGTAATTTTTTAGTATTCTTTATTATGTTTCCTTGAGTTCTATATTTGTCGAGTGTAGGAGACTTTCATGTCTCCCTCATCTGCTCTCATATCACATGATACGTGATATTCATCATGTGTCCTGACTACGAGAGTACGTCCTGGGAAGAGTCTTGTTCTTGATTAAGTCATTGGTACCGACTTATCTCAAGCTTGACCCTTATCCACTTTGGGAGTTAGCGTAGGACAGCGAGGACGAATTCCTGCCTGACTCATGAGGCATATTTTATTCATATGCCTCCAATCACTTTCCTTATAGAGTATGATTATTGTTTGTGCTTTTACGTAATTGTTGTTTCTTTCGTTATCTGTTCATATGTCATGCGTTGTTTGATAATTATGCTTGCTATATATCCTGGGTATATTTCGTGATAGGAAAGCACGCTCGACTAGCCTTATCGAAATTCCGATGACGAAATTTTTCTAAGAAGGGTAGAGATGTCACTCCCCGTTTCCGGAATACGTAAATTTTTGCATTTTTCCTGTATATGGTATCTGGTATTTGTATTTGTGCTTCCTGTGATCCTGTATTTGCACCTAGTCATGGCATAAAACAGTATCTCGTCGCGGATTAGTATGCCACCCCTTGTCCTTGTTTGGTTGTAGGCATGGTTCACTACTTCGATGATGAGTTTTTTGGGCCATATTGTGACTAGAATTTTATTTAATTAATTAATTTAATTATTTGTACCATGTAGCAATTAACATGTCATTAGTCATATGGTTAGGATAGACTTAGGATTAGGGTTTAGTTGAGCCAACCCATTCCACCATAAATAATCTCTTCCTCTGTAAGACCTCTAAATTTCACATTATAATTTTTGGTATTTATTTAAAATTAATTAATTAATATTAATATCTTATTTTAAAATTTAGCATAAAGACCTTTACCGTAATTTTGACTGTAGGAGCACAATAAATTCAATTTCTTTCAAACAAATTTTATATGCTTGACCTAGAGACGCATAATTCCATTCCTGACTATCACTTCCCACTCAAACGTGTCTTCTTGTGCATTATTTTTTTATTGCACAATATTTGAGCCAAAAAGTCAATTTCTATCACATATGGTACAACCGTTGACCATTCTAATTTAAATTGGAGACCCAATTTCATCCAATTCTTTCTACCTAATGCATGGTCGTGATCTAATCTAAGTCTAAACACACATGATATATGTGTCCCACTCAATTGAACCTACGTGCTACCTACCCACAATAGTCACAATGACTCATTTCCTAGTCAATAGGACCAACCTAGTCAAACTAAACCGCAACGACCCGAACCTGACCCAACTGGAAGTAGTTTGACTAACCTAGGTTGATTAAGTTAGGTTTGACCATCCATATTAGACATTATTTTAGTTTTGGACAGCCATGGATTTATTAAATCATTAGGGTGGAATGTGAAAAGGAAGGGTTATAACTTGTGACTTTTCCTTACCCTATTGGTAACTCCTCATCATCAAAGGCATAACCCCCCTCTCTTCACCTCCCCCATTCAGAACTCTTGAAGAACATTTCTCCCTAGCCCTCTTCCAAATAATTTATCTTCACAAACCATTCCCCAAAATATTTTCCATCTCCCTCCACACCTCCATCTATCCAACCCTACCCAGGCTGAATCCGAATTCAGCTAGTCTCCACCAATCTGGCCATATATCTCTCCATAATAAGTATATTTCTCTCAAATTTTGTATGCTTCTTCCTCTCCCTATTCTTATCACTTTCTCTTCACAAACCTTCCATCAAAACTCAATCCAAGTTCCTCAAAATAGCCCCTCCATCAGTGGTGTCCAAGTTGAATCCGAATTCAGCTAATCTCCACCAATTCGGCCATATCTCTATCCACAGTAAGTATATTTCTCTCAAATTTTGTATGCTTCTTCCTCTCTCTATACTCAACATTTCTCTTCATAAACCTTCTATCAAAACTCAGTCTAACTTCCTCAAAACATCCCCTCTATTATTGGGGTCCAGGCTGAATTTGAATTCTGTCTTTCTCCTTCTCAGGCCACTCCACCACGTCCATGGTACCCAAACCATCACCACAACACCCAAACCTCCTCTTCCTACCTCTTTCCAGCCATTTCCCTTACAACTCTGCCTATGGATCGACTTCGTTTGGCCATGGTGAGCATCGCACGACGAAGTGTCTAGCCTGAACTAATTGTGGAACGCGGTTGTTTGCACCACTTTGCGAGGCCCTACGACAGTGAATAACCACTTGGTAACGACGCTAACACCTCCCAATAACACCCTATTATGTCCAATTTTCATCTTGTAATGTCTTATATATACGCTTGCATCTTCAAAATGTTCATCATCGTAACCTATTAAACTTCAAAATAAAGATTGTGAAAGACTTGTGCCTGACTTGTGGTATTATAACTCGACATTGGGAATCATAATTCCTATGATTATTATCTCTAGATATTATTTGTATTTGGTTTAATTTTAGAATATTATATTAAATAAATTTGCATGATGAAGGATAGAAACTATGACCAATTTATGGGTGTGTCGCACCTATGTATCATATAGTTTTTAATATGCATAACAATGTCCCTATATTGTAAATAATTAGAATTATATTTTTCAAGAATTATTTATATATAGAATTGATATTATGATTTATGATAATTTTAAGAATTATTATTTGGTTTTAAATGCAGACTAGTTGAACATTGAAATCTAGTTTGTGTTGAAACCCAAACTTCCTTAATATTTACCTATGATGTAAATCATGTACTCCTTGATATGAACCCATGATTACCATTATTTTTTTTCATTTATTTTAGAATCTAAACCATTAATTTTTATTATTATTAATTGGTTCCAATCAACCCGATATGTAAATAATATTCAGAATTATTTTTTATAAATATTTAAGAATTAATATATTATATTTTAAGTTTATAAAAATATTATTTATCAAAGTTGCATGACATTATATGTAATATTTATAGTCACATTTGATTGTAGACTAGTTTAGCTAGATTATGACCTAGTTAAGATTATATATAGTATTGTTATACGTGGTGTGTTATGTGCCATTGAGCCATAGTTAATTTATAGTTTTATTATGTTTTAGGAGCTCATGTCTACCCGGTCATGACTGCTGCAGATGGTTTGTTGCCAGCTCATCCCAAGATTACCAGGCAAGATTCCTTGCCATACTTGTACTATTTAAATTTTATGATATTGTTCCTGAGTTGTTAGTATTGTTCTCTAGTAGTATACGTCCAAGTATGACTTGGGTGCCATCGATGTTTTCATCGATGCTTGTGTGCATGTGTATAACCTACGTGTATAGTAGACGTTCCCGAAAAGTATGAAGTTGTTTCTAAATAACTTCTATGCCTTATCAAGTTTCATTACACGACAATTTGAGTGAGTTACATTGTGTTGGCACGGACTTACGCACTTGACTGATCATTAGTACGAGCGGTCTGTGTCGGTTCATATAGTAATTAGTTGGAGTCTAGTTAGTGACTTGCATTGAGTTTTGGATTGTTCGAGTTATGGATATAACTTGTGCAATACATGGGCAGGAAAGACTATTTGTAGGCGTATCACTAGAGTACATATCCGGCAGTGGCCACTGACCGCACGTCAGAATACGGTCGGGAGGTATGCTAGTCGATGCAAAGTATGACTAGGGGATATATCCATCAGCAGCCTTGATTATACGTCAGGCACGGTCTGGATGTATACTAGTTCATGCGCAATTCTCTATCAGATGTTATGCTTTATTCCTTTGCCTACTCAGACATGCCAAAGTTGTCTTCAATTTGCGTACACATAGATGGTTAGAACCCTTATTTTATCTGTCATTTATTTAGTTCATATTATGGCATGTTCTTTTGTATCTTGTTACGTCCCTCTGAGGACCTGGTAATCTCTCCATGTTGTTGCTGAGCTTATAGTATAGACAGGTGGATGGTATGATTTCGGCTGCAGGATTTAGGTACCGTTTGTAGTGTTACTTATTCATTTTCTCGTACTTTCTATTTCCTATCAAGTTATATCCTGCTCATTAGCCTAGTTTTCCAAAATCATGTTATTCTCAAGTTTGCTTAGACGTGTATTTTAGGGCGGCCGACCTATATTACATGTTGTTCATTCTTGTTTCATTTACTTGTATGTGGATTGAGATATAGTTGAGATAGCATAGTTTAGTACACTTCTACATCATAGTACGTCTGGGGTAAGTCCATTAAATTGGGTAACTTATTCTAGATCGTATTAGCTGGCATGCTTGCGTTCCTAATCCTAGGTATTTTGGGACTGGGCATAAAATATTTTTGTGGTGGCCCATGCAGGTCGAGATTATATCGTTTCAGTTATGTTACTGTGCCGAACGAGCCTGTAATAGGATAGTGTATTAAATCTCAATCCATAATTGTTATTGAAATTTCTTTTACTTCTATCATCGTTCTTGAACCTCATGTTTGTATTCGATCATACCTCTCTTGAACTCCTTATATTGGATTCTCGTCTTTTCTTGTTTCGGAAAGACGAACATTTGTTCTAGATGAGCTGTTTAAATTATATTTTATTATATGATAGGAGTAAGGTAGATAGAATATTTTTGTGGATATCTAAGACAAGAAGGGTTGGATAGACACCTATACTAGATAGACCAAGTAGGTAGGAATGGCAATCTTATTTCTATGTATGAGGTTTAGTTGGTGGACAAATCTATTTTGTCAATGGGTAGGCATTCCTACAACTTTCTTAAGAGATTAAAGTTGAATTAGAAGTTTTTCATATTTATAAGGATTGTTAGGAGAATAAGTTAGAATTTTTTATAGTGACTAGAAGGACTAGAGACACGATTTGGAAGATTATACCGTTGAATTTTGGGATTAGTCGTAGCCCTAAACCAAAAATAGACCACTTTTACGAAAGATTTTCAGAAGATATGATTTGAGGATAAAATGATTAGATGATTCTTGAATTGATGATCAGACATGAGCATGTATAGAATTTTATTTTTACAATGAGTTAAGAAATTTTCACTGGAAGGGTATATAGACATAATATTGTACTTATGATATAAAATAAGAATTCAATTGGGATGATAGCTTGGTTGAGAGGGATTCACTAGGGAGATATATATTAGGTGATCCGATATAAATGATATGTTAGGTCAAAAGAGGAAAAATAAGAGATAGCCAATAGGGCATAAGAACCTTGAACATAATGTATAGATTGTATTATATCAAGACAGACATCTCTATATATGGAAGGGACTAGATTTGAAATGACCTATTTAAAACCAGGACTAGAAGATTGGCCAATAGGTTTATATTATGTCTGGAGTATTAGATCTAAGTGTTTGGTTAACCCATCATCGACCTTTACTTAACATATAGGTATACAATGGTTAGATGTTCTTATAAGTATTGTGTAGCTTCTTATATCTAGAAAGAGCATATTATTAGTTGTACTATTAAGGGAATTTTTAATATCACTTATAGGAGTATAATAAATATTAAGGATAGATTGAGTTTAAGTATCATTATGATTTTCTTATCTTCTGTGGTTAGTCATAGCTGAGAACTCGAGTGTAGAGTTAGAAATCTTACCTTAAGTAAACTAGTGAATCTTTCATCGATGCATTTTAGTTAGAAATCTCAGAGGAGTTGTAATTAGAATAGTTGTTTGGATTAAGATACACGTAGTAGTTATACGGAGGAAAAAAATCATAGGAGTAGTAATATGTTTAAAAAAATGGAAGATGAGCAATGATAAAATTGCAAGATGGGGTTAGTAAGTGGAGATAAGGATTATCTATGATCACGTAATGATTATTATGTATAGTGTATGCCTTAGCGAGTTGTGCTGCTGTAAACTCAACCTTAAAGACTCAAAGAAAGGATGAGAAACTTATATCCAGGAAATAGATGATACAAGTTTTATGATAGATAAGAGTAATGTTAGGAAATTGTGATGCTATACAAGTATATTGATAAGACAATAGACAAGACATGCCAATATCATAGGTTATTGAGAGACTCATGATCAAGACTATATTAGAAGACATTTACGAACCGAAATAAGCAACAAAATGATGTGAGATGAAAAGAGAATTAGAATTTCAAGATAGAAATACGGGAATGAAATAGAAGGAGAGTATCCTTACATGATTGATAATTGGATTATAAGGTTTGAGTTCCAAATGAAGGATAGTAAAATCTTTGGAAATGAAGTTGTGCTATAACAAAGGAAAATTATAGAAGTTAATTGCTACTAAAATTTTCAATGATCGAGAAAAGTTAAGGACCTTTGCAGATTATATTCTTAGCATTGTTGTTGGATGCTACATATGAGAAAACTAGGCCCTAGAATTAAGCGAGCTAGTGGAAGAGGAGATAAGAAATATGAATTTTAAGATGAATAAGTTAGATTATGGCTTAAGTTTTGCTAGAAGCATTCCTAGAATCTAGTGCTATCTTAGGAAACCAGGATAGATAGGCTATACCATAGTATGAGTTGTTGTGCAATTTCTTCAGTCTATTTTGGTTATCCTGAACCCAAGATTAATCTAGTAACCAGAAGTTGCCGTTCACTATAGATCGTACCACTATCCTTTCAGTTGGTCATTACCTATCTTATGATTGCATTGTCGTTTTTTGTTTTGGAAATACAAATCATTCTGAATTACACGATTGAGAATATCATAACCCTCCCCTAATCGTGTTGTATTTTTTTTAATCCAATCATGTAATATTACTCTATAAAGTTATCAAAATTTCCTCTTATGTTGATTTGAAAATACTTCTTTTTGCAATTCCCTCGATTTTGTCGCTCAATAATCCATGCCATACGATGATCGAAACTCTATATACCATCTCGCCCACAATATGTCTGACTAAGTTATTTCTACTGCCTTGTTGAAAGCATGATCTATTTAGTAGTAGTATAGATTTCATAATAATTTTCTTATAGAGCTATTGACCACTAGCATCATAGTAGAACCTAGATTCCTATGAAAGTTTGTGATTACCGTCATAAGTATATAATACTCTCGTATTTCCCCTTCAAATTAGACCTTCCATGAACCTTACAAATAGGATTATGACTAGAGTTTTTGCTACCAACTTAAATGCCTATAAGTTGGTTAGTATATCGATCTAAGCATAACCTAGCTCTAACTAAGGTCATGATGCCAACTAGGATTCAATTGATAACCGTGTACCCTATCCTTTGGAGAAACACAATACGACTAGTTGTATTAGACTTCTTCCAAGATTAGTTTTTTGTCCTTTATACCGTGCCTTAGTTTAATTTCGAGGATGAAATTTTCTAACGTGGATAGGTTGTAAGACCTCTGAATTTCTTATTTTAATTTTTGGTATTTATTTAGAATTAATTAATTAATATTAGTATCTTATTTTAAAATTTAACATAAAGTTCTTTACCGTAATTTTGACTTTAGGAGCACAATAAATTCTATTCCTTTCAAACAAATTTTATAAGCTTGACCTAGAGACACATACTTCCATTCCTAACTATCATTTACCACTCAAATGTATCTTCTTGTGGGTTATTTTTTATTGCACAATATCCGAGCCAAAGACTCAATTTCTAGCACCTATGGTGCAACCGTTGACCATTCCAATTTAAATTAGAGACCCAATTTCGACCAATTATTTCTATCTATTGCATGTCGTGATCTAATCTAAGTCTAAACACAAATGATACATGTATCCCACTCAATTGAAACACCCTCAATAGTCACAATGAACCATTTTCTAGTTAATAGGACCAACCTAGTCAAAATAAACCGCAACGACCCAAACCTGACCCAACTGGAAGTAGTTGGAGTTAACCTAGGTTGATTAAGTTAGGTTTGACCATCCATATTAGACATCATTTTAGTTTTGGAAAGCCATAGATTCATTAAATCATTAGGGTAAAATGTGAAAGGGAAGGGATTATAACTTGTGACTTGTCCTTACCCCATTGGTAACTCCTCATCATCAAAGCCATAACTCCCCTCTCTTCACCTCCCCCATTCAAAACTCTTGAAGAACATTTTGTTGGTGCTTTCTTTACATGGAGAGAGCTAGCTCTCAACATGCCTTGTAAAATTTTAGTCCCACATCGGAAATGCACCATGAGTTATCTCAACATATATACTTGGGTGTGTTGTTGAGAGATGCACATGGGGTGGTGACCCTAAGGAGGGAACCATGTGGGTGATTTTACTAGGAGGTAAGAATAAGGCTCCAAGGATTAAGCATTAATGCTTTTGTCATTCTCTTGCATTAATTCTATTTGGAGCTAAGCCCCAAAGGGGCTTAGCGACTCGGACTCGGACTCGGGCTCATGAGGCGTAATGTGGTGTTTTGTTGGCACACTTTGCACTTAGCACGTCAGCAGTCATGCGGCTCATATGCGGCTCATGTGGTCCATGCGGTCCATGCGGCACATACGGCTCATGCGGTCCATGCGGTCCATGCGGCTCATGCGGCTCATGTGGTCCATACGGCCCATGCGGTCCATGCGGCCATGAGGCTCATGCGGCCAGGCTGCTGCTGCTGCCGCATGGAGGGCTCCGCTGACTGTGCAGACTACAAGTCAGTTATAGAAAGACTGATTCAATGCGATTAATTCAGATCCACTTTTTGTGGGATTTGAATTAATTTCGTTGCTATCTTTGTGGGATTTGAATTAATCTCATTGCTATCTTTTTGGGATTTGATTCAATCTTTCCATAACTAAAGAGGCAGCTAGGGTTTCCACCCTCTCTCTATATATATACTCTCTTCTGGCCTCTTTTGTAACTACAACGAAAATATAAGTCAGAAAAGGAGAAAGAGAGAGAGAGCTGCTGCCGCCATTGCAAGTCCATCCGAGGAGTCAGAACAGAGGTGACTTCGAGGGTTCCACAAGTTCTTCAAACTTGCTGGTTCCTGGAAGCAGTTCGTGTGGGGCGAATCTTGCTTTGAGCAACGATGTTTTGACACCCCAGTATTTTTCTTCTTCTCATCTTTCTCTAGATTATTGTACCTCGTTCTGTCCCAATTGCAACACGTTTGCAAGAAAGAACGAGAGATCTTCTCTTCTCTATTTTCCTCCTCCATATTGCAATCGGGTTATTTGGTTTTTGTTCATCGTAGATCTCTGTTGAATCTGTTTTACCATCTTTGATCAAGCCCCGGGAATAACAATCTAAAAGCAAGATCCTTATAGATGGAAAACATTAATGCTTCGCTCGTCCAATCGGACTACTGCAAGTTGAAAAAGTTCGATGGAGAGCATTATCAAGTCTGGAAGAGAAAGGTTTATCTAACTCTTCAACTAAAAGACGTTGATCATGTTCTGTTGGAGGAAGAACCATCTGTTCCAGACACTGGATCTACTGCCGCAATCAATGCGGCTACCAAACTCCAGGCCAAATGGAGAAAGAAAAATAGCATCTGCAGGCTTCTCATCCTGAATGCTATGGAGGACTCCCTGGCAGAATCCTACTCGAAAAAGGAACTTGCAGAGACATATGGGAGCCTGTGGAAAAATTGTATGAAGAAGACAGGAACAGGAGCAAGATGTTTGTGGTTGAAAAATATCACAAATTGCTTTTTGAGGACGAGAGGTGAAGGAATTTCTGAAGCTACGTCAGAAACTGAAAGACGAAGAGATGCCCCTTCCCGACAAGTTTGTCGTTGGAGGGATCGTCTCAAAACTTCCTACTGGGTGGAGTACCTTCTATGCAAGGATGCTCAGAAGGAAGCTAGATATTAGCTTGGGAGATCTACTTCAAGAGATCTATGTTGAGAACGAGATGCGTTCCCAACAGAAGGTGGACACTCTGTCCAAACAGTTGGCTAAAGCCAATCTAGTGCAGACGAGAGATCCCAAGGAGAAGCAGGCGGTTTCTCATCCCAAGAAGAAGGACTTCACTAATCTAAAAGTGAAGGGTCCTTCATTCAAGCAACAGAAGACTATGTCCCACGTGACTTGTTACAATTGTGGCAAGAAAGGCCACTACAAGAGTGAATGCAGATCTAAGCCTAAACAATCAGAGAAAGGTGAGCCTAATAAGGTTTCATTGGTTTCTAACTTTGTTGCTATGATCGCACAGGTCACAACTGTGGGGGTTGACTCTGACTGATGGATAGACACTGGTGTGACTTGCCATGTCTGTTCTGGCAAGGAATGGTTCGTCACGTACCAGCCGATATCTGAGAAGGTTGTCATGGAGAACCATGCCCAAGCTGAAGTTATGGGGATCGGGACCGTGGAACTGAAATTCACTTCTGGGAACACTCTGACGCTTCAAGGTGTGAAGCATGTTTCGGCGATTGCCAAGAACCTGATCTCAGGGAGCCTGCTCTGCAACGCAGGCTTGAGGATGGACATCAATGCTGGTCAGATGGTGATGTCCAAGAAAGGAACATACTTCGGGAAGGCTTATCAAACTGAAGGAATATTTAAAATTCAGCTTGTCAACCAGTTTGATGACATTAATGCAGTTGTATTTTCTGATTATTCTCTTGAGTTGTGGCATAATAGACTAGGACATGTTTATTGTAAAAGAATTAACAAAATGTCTAGTCTAGGACTTATCTCCAAATGTGGGGGTAAGGTGGAGAAGTGTGAAGTGTGTGCTCAGACGAAGATCACAAGGAAACCCTTTTATCCGGTCAATCGAAGCACAGATCTTCTGGAGTTGGTGCACTTCGATATCTGTGACTTCAAACATTTCTCCACGAAGGCCAGGATGAAGTATTTCATAACCTTCATCGACGACTTCTCAAAATATGCGTTCGTCTACTTGCTCAAGTCTAAAGACGAAGTCTTCGAGAAGTTCAGAGAGTTCAGGGCCGAAGCTGAATGGCAGACTGGACAACAACTCAAGAGGTTAAGAAGTGATCGAGGTGGGGAGTACAGGTCTCATAAATTTGCATTGTTCTGCAAAGAACATGGAATCATATGCGAGACTACTGCTCCATATTCTCCTTAATCCAACGGAGTAGCGGAGAGGAAGAACAGAACGTTGACAGAAATGATGAACTCAATGCTGCTAACCGCGGGTCTTCCTAAATGCTACTGGGGAGAAGCTGCATTGACGGCCACTTTTATTCTAAATAGAGTGCCATATGCAACTTCGGACGTAACTCCTCATGAACTCTAGTTCAAAGTCAGACCAAACTTGAATGTCATTCGAGTGTGGGGGTGTCTGGCGTATGTGAAGCTCCCAGATCTGAAGATTCAGAAGATAGGGACAAGGACTACGAAGGCGATCTTCTTGGGATATACCGAGAAGAGTGATGCTAGGAGATTTCTTGATATTGAGTCAAATCATATTATCGAATCTCGCGATGCTGAATACTTTGAAGACAAGTTTGCAAAAGACAAAAACATTATTCTTTCGGACATTCCGGAAAATGATGTAGGTACAAATGAGACTAAAATCTCAAATAGGCCAGTAGTCCAAGAAGAAGCTGTTGTTGATGAAACAACTCTTGTACCAGAACTCGCAGAGTCGTCAGCTAAGCGAGCGAGGAGACCGAAAGACTTCGGAGATGACTTTGTCATCTATCATGTGGAAGCAGATCCGCTTACCTATGATGAGGCAATGAAGACCAGAGATGCTATCTTCTGGAAGGAGGCAGTGAATGACGAGTTTGACTCTATCACCTCCAATAACACATGGGTGTTGGTAGATCTACCTGAAGGAGAAAAGCCCATCGGATGTAAATGGATCTTCAAGAAGAAGATGAAGGCAGATGGAACTATTGACAAGTTCAAGGCCAGGCTGGTAGCCAAGGGATTTTCTCAGAAACAGGGGATAGACTACTTTGACACGTACGCTCCAGTAGCTCGGATGACCACCATCAGAATGTTAATCGCTCTAGCAGCTATACACAAGTTGGTGATACATCAGATGGATGTAAAAATAGCATTTCTGAATGGGGAGCTGACCGAAGAGATTAACATACAACAGCCAGATGGATTTGTCGTCAAAGGTCTTGAAGACAAAGTCTACAAGTTGGTGAAATCATTATATGGTTTGAAGCAAGCTCCTAAGATGTGGCATGAGAAGTTTGACAAAGTTATTAGATCAAACGGCTACAGAGTCAGCGAGACGGACAAATATGTTTACACAAAGTTCGCTGATGGAAGAGGAGTCATCGTTTGTCTGTACGTGGACGATATGCTAATCCTAGGTATGGATATAGGCTGTGTCACACAGACAAAGAAGTTCCTTTCAACCAAGTTCAGTATGAAGGACTTGGGGGATGCAGATGTCATCTTGGGCATAAAGATCATCCGGACAGACACTGGAGTAGCATTGTCACAATCTCACTACATTGAGAAGATGCTCACACGCTATGGGTATAAGGATCTTCCAGGGATCGATATGCCATACAGGTGTGATCAGAAGCTGAAGCCAAACTCGAGGAAAAGCATCAGGCAGCTGGAGTATTCTAGCATTATCGGAAGTTTGATGTACGCAACCACTGCCACAAGGCCTGACATAGCTTTCGCCGTGGGAATGCTGAGTCGGTTCACAAGCAACCCAGGGGTTGAGCACTGGAAAGCTGTGAAGCGGGTGATGAGATATCTCAAGAAGACTCAGACATATACACTGCACTACAACGGGTATCCGACAGTAGTGGAAGGCTTTAGTGATGCTAGCTGGTGTTCAGAGGTGGAAAGTGAGAGATCCACAAGTGGATATGTCTTTTCCTTGGATGGAGCTGCTATATCGTGGAAGTCGAAGAAACAGACTATACTCTCTCGTTCCTCCATGGAATCTGAATTCTATGCACTTGAAACTACAGCAGATAAAACAAAATGGCTTCGGGAGCTCATCTATGATCTTCCAGTAGTTGGAGCTCAGATACCGGCGATAACGATATACTGTGACAACCAGGCGACTGCGGCGGTAGCATCAAATGACCTCTTCAATGGGAAGAAGAGGACTATACAGTTGAAGCACAGGGCAGTACATGATCTTATCAAAAGAGGTGTAATTGCAGTGGTTGATGTTCGGAGTCAGGAGAACCTGGCAGATCCATTCACAAAGGGCCTCAAACGCCAGTTGGTCGATGACACAGCTTGTAAAATGGGCTTGAAGGCATTCTGATAGTGTGTCTTTGTAATCCTACCATAAAGTTTTATGCTATTAGTTCAAAAAGAAATCTACTAGGCATCTAACTTTTGGTTCAAAGGAGGATCACTGACTGGGAAACTATCAGGTAACAGTGGGTACTTGTTCTCTGGAACATGGAAGGGATACGGACCCATAACCACTATTGTCTACTATGTATTTTCTGCGGAAAAAATAGACCCTGTGGAAGGTTGGCTTAAACGCCTTAATGAGTTCCCAGACAGAGTGAATGCCTGGTGTGCTTTACTGGAAGCACGGTAGAGTAGCACTACAAGGAGTGAAACTCCATGCTACAGTAGGGTGACTCCACCATGAGGTTTCCAGGTAGGGGTAATGCCTCGGCTTTGCAAGCCAAGTCATAGCGACGTAGCACCGCAAATAGGCAGGTAGCCTAATGCTGTATGACGTAATTAAAGAGTTGTAGACAGCACTACAAAAGGGAGGATGGCCCCATGTTACAGTGGCACGACACCATGATGAGGTACCCAGGTAGGGGTAAAGCCTTGGCACTACAAAGAGGCTGAGACCTCATGCTACAGTAGTATGACACTACGAGGAGGTTCCCAGGTAGGGGTAATGCCTCGGCTTCAGGCCATGTCATAGCGGCGTAGCACCGCAAGGAAGCGCAAGGCTTCATGCCATATCTCTTTAATAAAGAACTCACCTATAGTGTATGGAAAGAGATATCAGACCGTCTCTTGAGGGTAAACTTGTAGACGCCCAAAATTATACATTGAAACCAGGCTGGCACAGGGCCTTTAATGTGCAGCCAGAAGCACACGTAACTATACTTTGTGAGTAAGAAGAATTACAATTGTGGTGCAGAATTCAAGGCATAGTCCATTCTTGTATCACATTGTTATTTAACCCATGCGGGAAGATTCAAGTCGTCAGCGACATCTATCCTAATGTAAAATGGACAGCTACTGTGGGGAACGCTCAACCCTGGACACATATATATGTTGTGATATGTGGGAGATTGTTGGTGCTTTCTTTACATGGAGAGAGCTAGCTCTCAATATGCCTTGTAAAATTTTAGACCCACATCGGAAATAAACCATGAGTTATCTCAACATATATACTTGGGTGTGTTGTTGAGAGATGCACATGGGGTGGTGACCCTAAGGAGGGAACCATGTGGGTGATTTTACTAGGAGGTAAGAAAAGGCTCCAAGGATTAAGCATTAATGCTTTTGTCATTCTCTTGGATTAATTCCATTTGGAGCTACTCGGACTCGGACTCGAGCTCATGAGGCATAATATGGCATTTTATTGGCGTACTTTGCACTTAGCATGTCAGCAGTCATGCGGCTCATATGCGGCCATGCGATCTTATGCGGCATACAGCTCATATGCGGCATCATGCGGATCATGCGGCTCATGCGGCCATGCGGCTCATACGGCTATGCGGTCCATGCGGCACATGCGGCACATACGGCTCATGCGGTCCATGCGGTCCATATGGCTCATGCGGCTCATACGGTCCATGCGGCTCATGCGACTCATGTGGTCCATGCGGCCCATGCGGTCCATGCGGCCAGGCTGCTGCTGCTGCCGCATGGAGGGCTCCGCTGACTGTGCAGACTACAAGTCAGTTATGGAAAGATTGATTCAATACGATTAATTCAGATCCACTTTTCGTGGGATTTGAATTAATTTTGTTGCTATCTTTGTGGGATTTGAATTAATCTCGTTGCTATCTTCTTGGGATTTGATTCAATCTTTCCATAATTGAAGAGGCGGCTAGGGTTTTCACCCTCTCTCTATATATACTCTCTTCTGGCCTCTTTTGTGACTACAACGAAAATATAAGTCAGAAAAGGAGAAAGAGAGAGAGAGTTGTTGCCGCCATTGTAAGTCCATCCGAGGAGTCAGAACAGAGGTGACTTCGAACGTTCCACAAGTTCTTCAAACTTGCTGGTTCCTGGAAGCAGTTCGTGTGGGGCAAATCTTACTTTGAGCAACGGTGTTTTGATACCCCAGCATTTTTCTTCTTCTCATCTTTCTCTAGATTATTGTACCTCGTTCTGTCCCAATTGCAACATATTTGCAAAGAAGAACGAGAGATCTTCTCTTCTCTATTTTCCTCCTCCATATTGCAATCGGGTTATTTAGTTTTTGTATCATCGTAGATCTCAGTTGCATCTGTTTTACCATCTTTGATCAAGCCCCGGAAATTCTTTCTAACCCTCTTCCAAATAACTTTTCTTCACAAACCATTACCCAAAACCTTTTCCATCTTCCTCCACACCTTCATCTATCCAACCCTATCCAGGCTGAATCCGAATTCAGCTAGTCTCTACCAATCCGGCCATATCTCTCTCCAAAGTAAGTATCTTTCTTTCAAATTTTGTATGATTCTTCCTTTTCCTGTTTTTATATCCTTCCCTTCACAAACCTTCCATCAAGACTCACCTAAAGTTCCTCAAAACAATCCCTCCATCATAGGTGTCCAAGCTGAATTCGAATTCAGCTAGTTTCCACCAATCCGGCCATATCTCTATTCATAGTAAGTACCTTTCTCTCGACTTTTGTGTGCTTCTTCCTCTCTCTGTCCTCAACATTTTTTCTTCACAAATATTCCATCAAAACTCACTCTAACTTCCTCAAAACATCCCCTCCATCATAGGTGTCCAGGCTGAATCCGAATTCAGTCTTTCCCCTTCTCAGGCCACTCCACCACCTCCACGACACCCAAATCATCACCACAGCACCCAAACCTCCTTCTCCTATCTCTTTCCTACAAGTTTTCTTTACAACTCAGCCCATGGATCGACTTCGTTTGGTTGTGGTGAGCATCGTACGACAAAGTGTCCAGCCTGAACTAATTCTGGAATGCGCTTGTTTGCACCACTTTGCGAGGCCCTACGACAATGAATAACCACATGGTAACGACCCTAACACCTCACTTTAACACCCCATTATTTGCAATTTTTATCTTGTATTGTCCTTTATATATATATACTCTTGCATCTTCAAAATGCTCGTCACCATAACCTATTAAACTTCTAAATAAAGATTTTGAAAGACTTGTGCCCGACTTGTGGTATTATAACTCGACATTGGGAATTATAATTCCTATGATTATTATCTCTAGATGTTATTTGTATTTGGTTTAATTTCAGAATATTATTTTAAATAAAGTTTCTTGATGAAGGATAGAAACTATGACTAATTAATGGGTATGTCGCACCTATGTGTCATATAGTTCTTAATATGCATAACAATGCCCCTATATTGTAAATAATTCGAAATTATATTTTTCCAGAATTATTTACATATAGAATTAATATTATTATTTATGAGAATTTTTGGAATTATTCTTTGGTTTTAAATGCAGACTAGTTGAACATTAAATCTAGTTTCTGTTGAAACCCAAACTTCCTTAATATTCTCCTATGACATAAATCATGTACTCCTTGATATGAACCCATGATTACCATTATTTTTTTCATTTATTTTAGAATGTGAACCATTAACTTTTCTATTATTAATTGGTTCCAATCAACCTGATAAGTTGACAAAATTGTGTTACTAGTTAAATGTATTAATTATATATGTTATTGTCTTGAAATGATATATGTAAATAAATTCAGAATTATTTTTTATAAATATTTCAGAATTAATATATTATATTTTAAGTTTATAAAAATATTATTTATCAAAGTAGCATGATACTATATGTAGTATTTATAGTCACATTTGATTGTAGACTAGTTTAGCTAGATTATGACCTAGTTAAGATTATATATGGTATTGTTATAAGTGGTGTGTGATGTGCCATTGAGCCATAGTTAATTTATAGTTTTATTATGTGTTAGGAGCTCGTGTCCACCTGGTCGTGACTACTGCAGACGGTTCGTTGCCAGCTCATCCCAAGATTACCAGGCAAGATACCTTGCCATACTTGTACTGTTTAACTTTTATGATATTGTTCTTGAGTTGTTAGTATTCTCTAGTATTGTACGTCCAAGTATGACTTGGGTGCCATCGATATTGTCATCGATGCTTGTGTGCGTGTTTATGACCTACGTGTATAGTAGACATTTCCGAAAAGTGTGAAGTTGTTTCTAAATAACTTCTATGCCTTATCAAGTTTCATTACATGGCACTTTGAGTGAGTTACATTGTGTCAGTTGGAGTCTAGTTAGTGACTTACATTGAGTTATGGATTGTTTGAGTCATGGATATGACTTGTGCAATACATGGGTGGGGAAGACTATTAGTAGGCATATGTGGAATCCCTATTTCAGCCTCAGTGTTTTCCGGTTATGGGTTATTGATTTCTGGTTATGGGTGTATCATTAGAGTATATATTCGACAGCGGCTGCTGACCGCACGTCAGAATACAGTCGACAGGTATGCTAGTCGATGCAAAGTATGACTAGTGAATATATCCATCAGCGGCCTTGACTATACGTCAGATACAGTCCGGATGTATACTAGTTCATGCGCAAGCCTCTAGAGAATACATCCATCAGTGGCCTTCTCCACATACATGGTTAGAGCCCTTATTTTATCTGTCATTTATTTAGTTCATATTATGGCATGTTCTTTTGTATCTTGCTACGTCCCTCTGAGAACCTGGTGATCTCTCCAGGTTGTTGTTGTGCTTATAGTATAGACAGGTGGATGGTATAATTTCTGCTGCATGATTCAGGTATCGTTTGTAGTTTTACTTATTCATGTTCTCGTACTTTTTATTTCCTTTCATGTTATATCCTGCTCATTAGCCTAGTTTTGCAAACTTATTTTATTCTCTGGTTTGTTCGGATATGTGTATTATAGGGCAGTCAACCTATATTGCATGTTGTTTATTCTTGTTTTATTTACTTATATGTGGATTGAGATATAGTTGAGATAGCATAGTTTAGTACTCTTCTATAGCGTAGTACGTCTGGGGTAAGTCCATTAAATTGGGTAACTTATTCAAGACCGTATTAACTGGCATACTTGTGTTCCTAGTCCTTTGTATTTTGGAACTGGGGTGTGACACCCTCTCTCCCCTCATTCATTCTCACTTTTATTTTTTCCTCAAAGCAACCCATAGGCAAGTACATCTTGCACAAATGAGAGACCATCATGCTCATTTTACTTTCTTTGATGTTGTTTTGATATTTTTAGTTCATATTATAGATCTCTACATTCTCTACATGTTTAGTACTTGGGTTTTCGATTTTAGTGGCTAGTTTTGTATAGATCTAAATTTCTAAAACTAGGGTTTTATGGGTTTTCATGCTTTTGATCTATCAAACTTGGTTGTGTTCAAAAACTATTTGTTCCATGTTGTAGAGAATTTGATTTCATTTAGTTTTGGCTTTTATTTCGTCAGATTTTGAGTCCTAGAGCAGAAGTTAGGTCATGGAAAGTTTCGAGAAATTTTTATGGTCGAACTTGATGTTCTGGGATGATGAACCACCCGCGTGCCGTGCACCCGTGCCCCGCACGCTGTGCACCCGTTCCCCGTACGTCGTGTACCATTTTGTCCCCATGTACTGCGTGCACCCGCTTCCTGCGCACCGTGCACCCGTTTTTCGAGCACCGTGGGCCAAATTGTCTACGAGCACCGCGTGCACCGGTGCCCCGCGAGCCCGTGTGCCGTGCACCCATTCCCCGGGCGTCGTGGGCCAATTTGTCCCTGCTTGCCATGCACTCGTTCCTCGTGCGACGTGGTCCCGTGCCACGTGCGTCGTGCACCAAATTGTCCCGACACATGATTTTCTATGTTCCCTAACCCGCTGTACCTATGGCACATGATACAATATGACCTATGCGCCTATTTTTTCTTATGTGCCTACTTTTTCTTCTAGGTCCTTGCTACCTTATGCTTCTGATATTTCATGTGCTTGTTTTATTGATTCTTGGTAATTGTTTAGTTTTAATGTTTTGACTTGATTTTCTGTCTTGTCCTAGTTTATGTAGGAGAGCACCTGACTTAAGATACTTCGTGTCCTATGGAGTGCCACGAGGGTTCTATGTGACTGTCTGACTTAACCATGTTCTTGACTTGATTACTTGTATACGTGCCGGTACCTTTTCTAAGTGTGTTATGAGGTACAACTATGTGAGCACTGAGGTGCTATCCTACGTGCGTGTCGAGGTTCTAATCTATATGCTAAGTGATCCTTCATGTTATACGTCAATACATGCATACTCCCAAGCACAGTCATGGTAATTGGTCAGTAATATTGGCGTGGTATATTGATTGTTGTTTAATGCATTACACTAAGGGTTGATCCAGATGTGGGACTCCTTGAGCCGATGTGGATTCATACTAGGGTATGGTGATTGTTTGTTTGATGCATTACACTAAGCATGGATCTAGATTTAGGTCTCTTTGAGCCGAATGTAGAATTATACTTAGGGTACACGTACTATGTACAACATATAGGGGGATGACCATGTGACCACAGCATGGATCTAGATTTGGGACTCTTTAAGCAACTCGAATTGGTAGAAGCATTGGGAGGGAACGAAATCTCGACATCGTGTGTTACCAGCCGCTGTCGAATAATATTCGATAGTGCAGGGTTGGCCACTACGGATATTGTACATTCATCCGCATTAGTGGAGTGCTCTATAGGAGAGCTGGAACCATTACTGCTTGTCTTAGCGCGGGGGCCTTTCGAGGGACCGGTACATTTAGTACGTGAGTATTATTAACTGGTTTAGCTAGTCTTACTGGATATGAAACGATCTAAGGATTCCTATATATATGCATTACTGGAATAACCCAGACAAACTATAGAAACCCGTAGGATTGATTGGCCGCTCGTAAAATGACTTGCTTGTGATCTGTTTCCTTCTGTTAGTAGCCGAAGACATAGACTGTCGTGGTACGTGGTCCATCCCATGTCCTCTTTTGGTTGTTGGGTTGGGCTATTGTGCTACGACAGGCTATGGACTGAAGTTGCGATACAGAAGCCTATAACCTGACCATGATTATAGGATGTACTCTATTTCAGCACGATTACGGCACCCTTTGTTCTTGTTTGGTTTTAAGGGTGTCGCATTGTCTCGAATGATATGCTATAAGCCTATAATCCTGGGCCTAGGTATTATTTTGTTGCTTGGGTTTTGTCTTATTCATTATGTGCTCCTTTGTAGTACTTGTTATTTGGGGCATAACCCTGTTGGTTTTGTTTGGCCATATCTCATAGCAGCGCCAGAGGATCCAGCCTTCTACTCGAATGATGGTGCACACCAGGAGTATGGGCGTCGGGGACCATGATTGGGTTTCTTCTTCACCGCTCTGATATCTTCTATTTAGCACTTGGCATTTAGCCGCTGGCACATGTTTAGCCTGATGTTCTGGATATTTAGTTTCTCATATAATTATAATTAAATAGGACTACAGCTGACTATGGTTATGTACTATTGACTCTCGGTACTAGCTTATCATTTTGTTTAGCTAGTCTCATGAATCATTTTAATGAAGCGTCGGGGATACCTTACTGCTTTGTCTTATATGATCATTATTTACTGCTTCTTGTTTTGATTGATTGAGACATAGATGCTCTATGAGACCATAGGAGACTTGATTGTAGCATGCACCCCTAGTCTCTTCATAGCTGTAATCGTTGTATTACGTCTTGTACCTCATATGGGATAACTGGCCTAGTCCATCTTCGTATTTCAGTATTAGGGCATGGCACTATTACCCTCGACTTCGAAGAATACACAGTGGCAGCCAACATGGTGTCGGTACAGTTTGGCAATCTTCCTAGGGCAGAAGTCCGAGACGAAGTGTCCCAATTCCCAAGGCCACGATATAAATCTTCAACCTTCCACCAGCACGCGATCGTACAGCCGGGATGATCCTACTTAAGACTATAAGGGGAAAAATTATGTGGGTACACCCGGATCTTGTGGACGAAATAGTTCATCCTATGGTCCCTCAAGCTTCAAGACAATAAGAAGAAATCCAGGTTGTAACCAGTAGAATCTCCTTCTCAATAAGGGAACTTGTGAAGAACGCGTTTCACGGCCAAGGTCCCACGGGCCGGTTTCAAAAAAAAGAAAAGAAGAAACATGCAGCTCCTCAATAGCCATGTCTCTTGAAAAAGTTTATTTTATAAAGCTTGAATATGAACAGATCCTTTTATAAAATGTTAAACTCTCTACAAATGGATGTCATGATAGTTTCTACTACGTCCATCATACCTCTAGTAAAAATATTCACATCCTCACAATAGAGACAACAGAGACACTTAACAAAAAGGAAAATCAGTTACATGTTTCAGTCACATATAAGAACTTGTTTCTACATGAAATCTCACTGTAGCTGGATTCCCAACAGTTGTGTATCGCTTCTTTTGGTGAGTCAACACATCACAGGTCCTACCCTGTAGCGACGAATTCGAGTCTCGCAAGAGCTTCTAAGCCTTTTTCGAAAGACGTCCCAGAGAAGACGACAAGAAGTTGTAAGAGAGGACAACTTTAGGGAAGATTCGAAGCCTCTTCCATGGTCAAAGCCACTCCTCCCGAACATGCCATCAACTGCCGTCGCATGGAATAAGAAGTACGGGGGACAAACAATCAACCCAAACCCGGTAATCAACATCCTCCTCGCCCAAGGCAAGAGTAGTATGCCTTCTTCTCTATGAAGGGTTAAGCTAGCAATGAGAATAGGGAGAACCCCACTTTTTATGAGATTAACCACTTTCTGGTTCATCCCCATCAGAAAGAGAATCTTCTTGTACAACGGAGCACATGGGACCATTCCTCACGACATCAAGAATACTTTTTGGTGCTTCAACCTTTATATCATCTGAAGACTTGGTGCTAACCGCCACCATGACTCTTGCTCGATCCGCCAAAGAAGAAGGAGGCCCAGGCCATAAGAGAAGAATAGGTACTCAAGCATGGAGAATAGAAACAGATAGGATTGGGGAAGAAAGGGTCTCCCAAGGCCCTATTAGTCACAAGGCTCATCAAGAGGGCAGGTGAAGAGCCACTCCCCTATTAAATATGAGTAACTCCTCGACGTCTAAGAAGGAACCTATCCTTTCAACTTCCAACCATACCTGGTCAAATTAAGGCACTCGAGCCTTATGCCTGCCACATCGGCAACAACAAGGGGAGAGACTACATGCTTACCACGTCCAACCCCAGCAAAGCCCTACGAGCCCGATCTCAGAATCGGACCAAAAATACGGGTCAAAGAAAAAAAAGGAATTGCCATTACTTCTTCTATTAGAAATATATATACGGAGAAGTACAAAAAAAGATGGAGGGCATATTCAAATGTCCATGCAAAATCCCTGAAGTTACTGACAAAAAGAAGCTATTAGTTGTTCCTTCTTCTCACAAGCAATACGCCTAGCTTCCTGCTCAACAAAAATGGGTTCTTTTAGACGGGTATGGGAGGCAAGCCTATCCCCAGATCTCTCGTTGCAGCCTCCATGGCGGCAGAAGATGCACTAATCTTCTCCAACAGCTGACGAGTTGCTTTCTGATCTCGAGTGAGGCCAGTCAGACGAAGCTCCAGCCTTTGGTGTTTTGCTCAAAGCCTTTCAACCTTGGCTGTGATCCTCATCATCTCTTGAGCGACGAAGTCTCACTCAGAAGATATTCATCCGACTGCATCAGATAATTGGTGGTACTTCTCAGCCAGTTGACCAATTTCACAACTAAGGGCACTCATAACCTCATCACATATCGCTTTCCCTTTAGCAGCCTTATCAAGCAGACCGTTGCACTTGGAAGAGGCCAGTACATCTACATCAGCCTCTTGAGCATATTGAAGCCTACCGAGACACTCCTTTACTAAATTGAGCTCGGTAAGGAGTGATTCGGCTATGCGCTCCATGCCATGAAAAGCTCGGATGGTTCGAATTAGACCCTCAGCTCCACGCTTAGCCCAAGAGAAAAGAAGCGACCTATTGCTAGGAAGCTCTGGATCACCTGCTTCAGAATCAGATGGAAGGTCCCGATCATAATCTCAGTCATACCTACGTTATCAGGAACGAACGAAATTGAAGGAGTCGCGATCTCCTCCACAGGGTTGACACCTGAAGCGGTAGATGAGAGTACTGGCCTCTCAACTATCTTCTCTAAAGTAGGAGACCCAAAAGAGGCAAAATCTGATAGAAATGCCTTCATAATAGGAAGCGTGGCCAGAATGGTTTCCACGTAAGGAACCTCAGTATTGTCCACACCAGAACCAGAAGCGGGCACAAAAGCCTCAACTTGCAGAGGAGAGTCATCAGTGTCTACCGGACAAATCGGAGGAGGAGATACACTAACTACTTCTTTAATCGCAATAGGAAAAGACAAAAGAGTTGGTTCTCTCTCAACAATCTCACTGGTGCTCGCTACTGAACCGACGTCAGTCGCCTCTATACCTCCAATTTCAACTGTCAGGGATGGTTCACGCCTCCTCATGACAAGGTGCTCCTCCATCCCTTCCTCGACACTCTTTTTGGCCTCAGTTGGAACTGGGAAATAGAGATACAGAGGCCAGGATAACCCGATGTACCCAAAAAATCTGGTGTCCTTCCATGGGGAGTGTCATGATCCTTCGGCACCCACGACGATTACGGCACCCATTAAGCTCTTGCCATGTCTTCCTCAGATTCCACCTCCATCTCAATCAGAGGGTACACCAAATGGTAATTAGGAGTCCTCTTCCCTGATGCCTACACAAAACCAAATGCAACTCTTAAAAAAAGGGAAGATGGTGAGCCAAGGAAAGTTTTCGAAACTAGTCATAAGGAGGCGTGAACCTTCCATGATAGTTGCAATTCTGCAGCTACCTTTTGACCTCCAGCGCCCCCTGATCTATAGGGAATTACCTTCCTCAAAGTATTAGTGGCATGCCGCAGAACCGTTTCTGCCGGTCGCTTCCCAGGTCGCCGAGGACTGCTGCATCCAGAGCCGCATGCAATTAATCATCCCGACAAAACCGATCGGAAGAAGATCTACTCCACGGAGGCCCGTACGCAACAGCGTTGAACTCAAAAATTTGCTGAGGAGAAGAAGGCAGAGGCATCAACCTTGTCCCCACAATAAAGCTAGTATCCATGCTATAACCAACCAAGGATAAGATCGTCTAACAGTGAAAGGTAACCGACGTAAAGACAACAACCAGCTCACTTCTAGCATTTGGCAACTTGAACTCTGTATCAGTACCAGTAGCAGAGTAATAGTACGATACTCGCACACCATTCAGTATGTTTTCCTCGAAGACAAAGTGTGGATTTGGAGTCTCCAGCAAGAGCTGACAATACCCAAATTGCCTGGCAAATCTTCTCGACAAGTAAGGCTCCAGAGAAACGACATTCTTACTCCGATAAACCAAATGAGACGACATTATAGAAAAAAGCCAATATCTGGCTGGGGTGGAGAGCACATGAGTATCTGTCACGCCCTGACCTGGGAAATCATGCGTCCTCGCATCAATTTCACCCAAATGCATCGTCCTCGCTTGGGGCGTGATGCCGCATGAGTCTGAAGTTGCACTCGTGCAAGGCAAGATGACAGATTCTTAAAATGATTGTCTCAATTCTAAAACATAAGTAGAGAGAAAAGGTGGAGACACATCAGAGTATAAAAAACAAGTCTTTATTGATAATAAAGCAAATTACAAAGGCTTTGAATAGCCCCAATGAATATACCAAATAGGCTTACAACACTCATGATCGGTCTTGCTCAAAAAAGATTTCTTTGTTTTATACATCCCGTCTTTTATAGCACATCCAATGACCCTCGGCCAAAACATCTTCATGTTGTATGCCGAGCTCCAGTGCGGTCGCACGCCTCGAAATGCTAAGGAACTCCATGCCTCAACACATCCAGGCGAAGCCCCGCCACAAGCAAACCATTTTCTGAACCTGCAAGCAATCTAGGAGCGGATCACTACTAATCCTCTCGCGTACTGTAACACCCAGTTTTCCAGATGAGGGTAATTTTGAAATTTTGTAATTATAATTATTAATTACTGATATTTATTTCATGATATGATTTTTGATGATTTTTAATAATTTTTAAACTATTTAAAAACTGGTTAAGTCGTGACTTGTGATTTTGACGTGCTGCTAGTGAAACCCTAGAGACTGCATGACCTAGAGCCTAACCATGTCATTAGGATGATTTAATTATCATTTTTAGCCTAGGGATAATTTGGTCATTTTGACTTATTTGATAATTTATCGAATTGGTGAATTCTAGTTGACCTTGACTTGTTGAGACCTAGTGAACTAGCCTAGAAGCTAACCTAGGTCATGACTACTTGGTTAGAGTGTGTAACCCTAGCTTGACCTAAGTTAGTGATATCCAACCAATTAGAATTTATTTGGAGAGATTAGGAATTGATTAGACTAGAGAATGGCTTGTGACTTCACAAGTCACGACTAATGACTTAAGCCATAGAGGCCCAAAGCCCAATACCATGGAACCCTAACCCTAATCCACCTATTCATGGCTGGTCACATTGGTTTTCCCCCTCTATTTAATGACTCCTAGAAATTAGGGCTAGCCTCCTTAGAATTATTTGCAAGTTTGAGAAAGAGGTAAATCCCCAACTTCACTAATTCCTAGAAAATCCTATTTAATTCCTTTTCCATCCAAACAAATTACATTAGGTTCTAATTCACCTGTTCTTGCTGTTTATGGAAGATTATTTCAGCTTGGGAGCAATTTGGTGAAGTTTGGCTATCAAGAGGAACACCCCTCTTTGGAGCTTTTTGAGGATTTTGACACCCATAGGTAATCACCCTCAAATTGTGATTTAATCCTGTTTTTATTGCATGATGGCTTAGGAATAGGTGTCCCCTAGCTACTGTAGAAATTTTGTATCATTTGCATTAGGTTTCGTGTCCGTATCGGACACGTATCGAACCTATAGGCTAGGTGTTCGACGAAATGCCCGAACCGACTCGATTTGCCATTTTTGCAAATCCATTTGTATGGAAACCTAGATGTAGAGATTGCTTTTGCATTTCTGTATTTATTTCCTAATTTTAGTTTCGTGTCGTGTCCACACGGGGACACGAACACGCTGCCGCCCGTGTGAACACAGTGTCCTGCATCACGGGGCAGAGAACTCCCGACACAGGACACGTGGACACACCAAATTTTGTGTGAGTATTGGAGCAGTGACTGCCACCATGCTCCCAAAATTTGGGAGCATTTTGTTTTGTGTGCGAGGAGAAATCCTCCCCGTACTGGTCGCACGGGACATGCACGAGCTGTCATTGCGCGCACAGGAACGCGTTTGATACGCGCTTCGCACGTGGACACGGCGACACATGGGCTCGTGTCAGGGTCCTAGGTGTGTATCCTGACCCTAGGCGAACCTACACACGTGTGCACGAGACCTATGGACACTTGTGTCGTGTCCTACACCTGTTTGAACGCGTGCACGACACTGTCACTGCACACAGTCTGACACAACTTGTTTTCCACGATATGGACACTTCGTGTCCATTGTTTGGACACGAGTATACCCCTGGGACACGTGCACGTGTGGGGGATCAATTAACAACCTTTAATTTAGTACATTACCATGTTTTTAGCCTTCGACTTGCATTTCCTCCCATGTTCACTGATACGTTATTCACTGTTTTCAAATTCTGGGTTTATTCCTATTTTGAACAGTTTTGTAGTGTTTCAATCACCAGGATTAGTTCACTGTTAGGTTTATTCCTTTTGGTTTGATGTTAAACAATATTAGGATTCGATTTTGGGTTTTGGGGTGGACTGTTTAAAATCGACTGATACATTTCACTGCTATTGAATGTCAAACTGAACTGTTTTTTTTGAATACTCTTAAAACCTGAGATTGAATGAATCATGAGTTACTGATTTGGTTAAATTAGTTTTTTTTGAAGTTAATTAGATGATCTTTTATGATAAATTCAATTGTAACTGTTAACTAGGATACCATGTATACATTAGATTCATGTTGGGTTTCAATGGATTATACTATATATTTTTTTCTCATTTTCCAGTTTTGAGTTAAGGTGAAACCTGAGATAGGGAACTGAACCCTAAGATGGTTCAGGATTCGAAACCAGAGTATGAATTGAGTTTGGGATATGGTATAAACTGAATTTGCAGAGTTGGGTTACTTGTATATGTATTTTTAAACCTTGTTTCCCATACTACCAAACTGTCATTCTATTTCCTGTAATTAACTGAGTTGATTCTTCAATACCATGTTTTCCTAATATCCCTATCTCATACACACTTAGCTGACACATTGCATCCTGTTAACTCATGAAACCACACCATGCTACACACACACAGTCCTGAGAATTCACACACACACACACACTGTTTTGATACACTGTCACAAACTAAAATTTTGACACATGTGCATACTCTACACACTACACACACATGTATTCCTCTCCCTATTAACCCTTGCATGAAACCTACTTACCTACACTCCATACACACATGCCTATAACCCTTTCCTTTTTTTTCTGATCTTTGGTTCCAGAGATGTACACCCACACATCACCCTAAACCTATCACACCTATGTATGCATGTTGATTTCATAATAATAGGCAATATGCTAGTTAATGATGTTATGGAATAAATGGTTTATTGAATGCTATGTAAATGCAAGCATCTATGTATACATACCCATGTAGCCATATAGATATGCAAGATGTAGTGAATGCTAGTATTGTATACATAGTGTAAATGTAAAAGGAAATGCATATCCAAGTAATGTATGTAGGTGACCTTGTATTGTATTGCCTTATGTCTCAATACACACACTTTCACCTTGTACTTTGGCACTCACAATTGCTCTCTCCCTATGAATAGATATGTATATAATGTATCCATATTGTAGTATAGCCATGTGTATTTATATATATGATATATATAATGTGTGATGCTTGTGGCTTGGTGATTGTTGCTTGGTTGCTAGTGTAAGCTTGGTTAGGCCCAGTGAGACTTGTCTGGACTAGGATTGACCTAGTTGACTAGTGTAATTGACCATGGTTGACCAAAGTTTGACTTGGACCTAGTTTGACCTAGACAGTTGACCAGGTTTGACTTAGAGTTGACTTTGACCTAGATTGGCCTAGAAATCATGTAGATGCATCATAAACTTCATATGTCTTATTTTAAACACATTATAACCTGTACTGCTCTATTTAGGATATTGTGACTCCGGTGCAGACATCTGATATTATACTACTCTATTCAGAGTATCAGGCGAGTACATTCTCTGATAGTTCTCTCATTTATTTGCCAGTTACTGTACTTCAGTTCTATTTAGTTTTATGTGATTCTCTGATACCACACGTATGGATATTTCTGGATTCATGTATGCGACACATACCTTACTTATCTGGCCTCTATTACTGGAATCACTAGAATCATTCCGGAATCTATTTCTGGAATCATAATATTTTGGCTGGACTCATCTCGATTCTCGTATCGAATTCTGGATTCATTTGTATTGCGGGACGGGAAAATATTGAGTAAGGCATGTAGACATACCCCAAATCTGAAATCTCCAAACTGGAATCTACTGGAAGCATAGCCATCTCTCGCCTGATCAGTGAGAGATGTGCCTGATTACCTACAGCCGTTTACATGTCGATCTCAGTATTTTAAAACACACTATTAGAGTATAGCTGGTCTCACCTAGATTCTTGATCACTACCTAGAATCATCTTGTACTGGATTCATCTTGTATTAGATTCATCCTGTACTGGATTTACATAGGTTTTACACTTGTTACATTTGCTGTCTGGACTTATTATGTTACTTTAGTTCAGCTAGATTTATTTTACAGTCTTCATTGCCATCATTCTTCTCTTGTTTTAGTTACTTTACTTTTCTTGTATCTTACTGCTTCTCTATACTACCACCTAAATATAAACTGCCATATTCATCAATAAAACTGTTTATAACTGCTTTATAGTTCTCTGTCATTACTTGGGTTTTCTTGATGAGTTGTACTCGTTCCTGTCCTGACTGGACCTGTTGAAAAATTTTCAGATGATTACCCTGAGGACACTTGCCTACATATTATGGACCCGGAGACTGGATGGCTACCTTTGGCCCTGACACTCAGGAGTGATCGGGATTTAGTTTAGTAGACTAGCATATGTTTTTCTATGTTAAACTTGTTGTAGTGGATTGAGACTTGTGCAGTATTTGAGATTGTTGAGAGTTGTTATTTTAGTAGTTGTCTTCTATTCTTAGTTATTTCTTCTGTGTAATCTTATCGTGCTTAGACAGTGATTGAGTTACGATATCTTATACTTGTCCTCCGTTCGGAGTTGATCATGATGAGTACATTATTCATTGCGTGAGTTGATGATTAGATAGTGACCTAGAACAGCGTTCTACCGCCGACACTGCGGCGTAGGCTGGGCGTTGTTATGCGCTCGTACCCTTACAGTGGGTGCGGGTCGTGACACGTTTTTAGTGGTAGCCCATGCAGGTCGAGAGTCGTATTAGTACGATATTGTGGTAGTACGACGACTTAGTTGTACTGCTACGAGCCTGCGATAGGATTGAGCGATAGGTTTCGACGGAGAGGTACTCAATCACAGTTAGGACTACTTGAGAAGATTTTTGGGATGACCCTTGAGAATCTCATTATAACTATCCCGAAATTCGATTCTGACAGTATCTGTCTATCTTCCTTGATTCATCGTTGAATTTGACTCTTGGTATTCATTATTGACTTGATTTTCTACCAAGATAACATTATGGGCTAGGCTGCTTCAGTCATAGAATCTAGAGTCTTCTACGGCCATATCAGTTGGTTGGGCGATGAGATAGAGTCTGATTTTGGATGTATTTCTCGGGTGTGGGAATTTAAAGTTTTCGCAGCCAAGCTAGCGGCAAGCAAAAATTTTAAATACCATAATTCTAGATGTATGTACATTAGTTGTGGACTCTATGGATTATCGCAGCCATACTTACTGGTGTGACAAGGATTCTGGTGACATGGTTCTGGATAGACGGGTATGATTATTAGATTGCAGGATAGATACCATATAGATGGTGCCCTAGAGAAATTGAGTAGAATATCAGGGTGGATATTACTTGAGTGTCAAGAATTAGATAGAGGGAGCTAGGCCACCTGTAGTGCAGTACCATGCCCCGCACCAACAGAGGGATACACCCTAGAGGGGCTTCTGTGCTGACAGTCGAGTAGATCGATGCTACGGGTGACGGGTTAGCAGGTCTGTCTTCTTGTTCTTCTTTCCATCTTGTTGTGTGATTCCATTCACTACTAAAATATGATCTATTAGCGACGTAATTTAGCGACGACGTAAAATTACGTCGCTATATATGGAATTCAGCGACTCCTTTATATAAACATTGCAAAACGTCGCTGAATAGCGACGTTCAGCGACAGATATAAAATTACGTCGCTGAATAGCGACGTTACGTCGCTGGATTATTCAAATATGTTGCCAGTTTATGACGTTTAGCGACGTCCTCATGTGACGTCGCTAATATTTTTACTTAGGGCACAGCGTTTCATTTTTCCCACTCACTCAAAATTTCCAATTTTTCCCACTACTCTTTCCCCCCCTCCGGCGATTCCTTCGGCGACCCCTTCCCCCCCTCCCTCCCCCGGCGACTCCCTCCCCCCCCCGACGACTCCCTCCCTCTCCGGCGACCCGTACCCCCCCGTCGAGCTCCTCCTCCTCGAGCTCAGGTAAACCCTAACCTAACTCCTCCTCCTCCTCCTCCTCCTCCTCCTCCTCCTCCTCCTCCTCCTCCTCTCCCACGGACACACACACACACACGGACACACACGCACACACACACAGAGACACACACACACACACACGGACACACACGCACACACACACAGAGACACACACACACACACGGACACACACGCACACACACACAGAGACACACACACGCACACGGATCACACGGACACACACACAGATGGACACACACACACACACACTGGACATACTGTGTCATGTTGTGGTGGACACGAGACACTATGTTGGACACGTACACATAGCCTAGATCCTTTACCAACCAGTTATTTTCCATTTTAACATGTTTTTATATATCAATTTCTAAATACCCTATGTTGACTGATACCTTGTTAATTTATTGTATTTTCTAATTTTGAAAACCCAGTTTTGACAACCATTTTAACCTAGTTTAATGCTTTAATTTAGATGTTTAAAACCCTAGTGTAGTGTATCTATATGTGTGCTGACTGAGTTTTAAGTTTGGGGTGACTATTTTTACCAAGGTTGACTATTTTTACTGAAAGTTGACTATTTTTATCTAGTGTAGTGTATCTATATGAAATAGTAGTCACCCCCAAGGTTGACTATTTTTACTGAAAGTCAAAGTAGAGTAAACATCTGACCTAGATTGGACTAAGAGTTGACAAAGTCAACTATAGGTCAACCCTTGACCTAGTTTGACCTTGTTTGACTTTGTTTGACTTAGCTTGACCTTGTTTGACTTTGTTGTCTTCATGTTTGTTAAATGACACCCAGATACTAGTTTTAGTTGTTTAAATGACACCCAGATACTAGTTTTAGTTTCAGTTTGCTTTGGTAACTCACTATTGCTCATTACTTGGTACTAGTTTTAGTTGATTGTGTTTTTTTAAGACTAAACAAATGACACCCAGATATTACTTGTGTGTATGAGATAGTTTGAGTTGACTCTGGTCATTATTGGTACTTGAATTATAGGTTAGGCTTATATAGCCTTGAATGGTGTGTGCTAGCTAGTATTGGGATACCAATAGCGATAAGGTAAAGGGTACCTTGGTAGGTCATGACTAGAAATAGGATATTTGACTTAGATTTGACCTTGTTTGACCAAGGTTGACTATTTGACCTAGTTTGACCTTGTTTGACTTTGTTTGACTTAGCTTGACCTTGTTTGACTTAGTACAACCTAGTTTGACCTAGTTTGACCTAGTTTGACCTTGTTTGACTTTGTTTGACTTTGTTTGACTTAGCTTGACCTTGTTTGACTTAGTACAACCTAGTTTGACCTAGATTGCATATCATTGTTATTAGTAACTGTCCGCTACTAATGTGTGTCCCATAATAAGACATAATATACGAATTTGTGCCTGTTGGATAATGTGTGTCCATCTTTGCAGAATTATTTCCAAATGGATATGAATTACTACTTGCAAAATCGTTCATGGATGTACAATCGTTGTCCTGATGATATGTGTGGTGTGCGGGATGAATACAGAGCGAGAGTAGAGCAGTTCCTGCAGTTTGCTAAGGTGTTCCCTCAGTACATGGACGGCACCAAAATTAGGTGTCCGTGTGTGAAATGTCATAACGTGAAATATTATCCAGAAGTGGAAGTGACATATCATTTGTACTCGAGGGATTTCACGTCTAATTACTATTAGTGGACCGCACACGGAGAACTTGTGTCTTTAGCATCAGAGCCGGAGCCTTATGTTGAGCCGTATATGCATACGGGACCTAATTTTGTTTCAGATAATCATGCATACGACGACGGGTGCGTGAACATGGTTTTCGATGCTGCGGGGCCTAGTTTCGTTCATGATGCACCTGAGGAGGCACCGAACGCCGATGCTGCACAGTTCATGGAGTTGTTGGAGAATACAAGGACTCCATTGTATCCTGGTTGTGAGGATCATTTACCGTTGGAGGTGGTTACAAGACTGTTGACCATTAAGTCAGATTTTAACATGTCGCAAGAATGCTACAACCGAGTGTTGGAGTTGATTATAGAGATCTTGTCGGCGGGTGCTAAGTTGCCTAAAGACTTCTACCGGTCTAAGAGGATGGTGAGATCGCTCTGGATGGGATACGAGAAAATCGATTCCTGTCGCAATGGGTGCATGCTGTACTACAAAGACGACAAGGACGCAGATGTGTGCAGATTTTGTGGTACTGATCGCTATACGACAACTAGTACAGGAAGGTCTACCGGTGCAAGAAGACCGACCGATTCAATGCACTACTTGCCTTTAACGCCGCGGTTGCAAAGATTATTTATGGTGAAAGAGACGGCCGAAAATATGAGTTGGCACATGAGAGAACAGATTGAAGGAGTGTTGGATCACCCATCCGATGGAGAAGCGTGGAAGCACTTTGATCGAATGTATCCATTCCGATGACGGAGCATTTTCGTCGTCTGGTACGTTTCCTATGACGGACATTAATTTATATATAGTTCGATATAATGTTTAATACTAATAATAGATAATATATTTTAACAGGTAAAGAAGGGTGAGGACCCGAACATGGTGACCGTCTTCCTGGTCACCCATCGGAGGGCTGGGGACTTCATTGACGAGAGGACGACGCAGGCATATGTACATTCTATTCTTTATATTAACTGACTATAATTTAGAAAACAGAAAAATAGATATCAATATAGACTTTAGTAAACACTTACACGTTAGCAAACATGTTCTAGGCCGAGTTTGTTCGGCTACAGAAGGAGGCGGTTAATGCTGCTGCTGCTGCTAGTACGCAAGCAGAGGGAGGGGCTGGTACTTCCTCCCAGCCGCCTGCAGAGCCATCGCCGGACGAGCTCTGGATGACCGCCATTGGCGGTCTTCAGAAGGGTACGTACTACGGTACGGGATCCTACGGTGCGTATTTGGCTTCGGAGTCATCCCGGGCCCCCTCTGTCAGTATGCAGTCTCCGGCTACGCAGGTGTCGTCACGAGCTGAGGATGTTCGTCGTCAGATCGAGGAGCTGCGTCGCGAGTTGCAGCAGCAGATTTCTGATACGGTCGAGCGACGATCCGACCCTCCGATCGTCACCGGACGATTTGATGCGGTCGAGCGCAGTATACAGGACCTGATGAGTCTGCATCAGGCTGCAGCTGCCAACTTGCAGACGCTCACCGAGTCTACGCAGCGCACAGAGCGTAGACAGGTCGAGCTGGAGGGATCGCAGAGGAGCCTATCTGCCTCACTTGCTCAGTATACTGAGAAGGTGGTGAGTACCCTTGCTGCGCATGGTGAGCGACTGCGAGAGCTGGAGCAGGTATGTCCTCCGGGTCCATCGACGGCGCCGACTCCAGATACTGTACTGCCTCTGGCGCCGACTCCATACATTGTACTGCCTCCTACTGCCCCTACGGTACAACTCATCCAGGAGCAGTATGACTACATTCTATCCCAGTTGCGCGACAGGGGTCCGCAGTGATTTTATTGGTTTTTTTATGACTTGTATGTATTGGTCCTATGGGCAAATTGTTTATTCATACACTGTTGTTTATACACTTGGTGGGAGACTTTTTATCATCTTTCATTTTTATTTGACTCTATTGGATGTTTGTGAGGATGTGTGTCTGTGATATTTACTTTGTACTGCCTCCTATTTTTATTGTGATATTTACTTTGTGATATCTGCGACGGGATGACAAATATACCTACGCTGGGTTATAAGCGATGATCTGATATACAAAGGAGGTGCTGCCGAAATTTTAAAAAAATATATTGTATATTTTTGTTATGATATGTGTCTGTGTTTACAGTGAATGTGAAATGCAGTGTTCGGAACCATCGACAGTTTCGATTACTGTTGTATGTTTTATCTTGGATAGAAATAGCAACAGTTCAGGGTGCACTTCTGAGAGCTTCATTTTCACGTCCTTCACTTTCTCGGACGTCGTAAAGGTTCCCGAGAAGAGGAAGCTCTGAGAAGTGCACCCTGAACTGTTGCTCTTTCTATCCAAGATAAAACATAGAACAGTAAGTGAAACTGTCGATGGTTCGAACACTGCACTTCACACACACTGTAAACACAGAAACACAGCATAACAAAAATATCAATTATATTTTTTTAAATTTTTTTTTAACATTAGCGACTTATAGTGACGTTCTGCGACGTACTGCGACGGCAAATAGACGTCGCTATACGTCGCTAACTAGCGACGTTACGTCTCTCGACGTCGCTAATATACGTCGCTAAGTTACCCACGTGGCCACGTGGATGCCATGCCTCGTCATCATTTATAAACTTTTGAAGCGTCGCTAGTGGTCGCTTTACGTCGCAATGTTGGCGACGTAATGATACGTCGCTCTCTGTCGCTCATTTGGCGACGTCTAGCGACAATGGACGCCGCGTCGCAAATAGCGACGTTCGGCGACGAAAGTATCATCTGCGACTTGCCTATAAGCGACGTACGTTTTTCGTCGCTAAATACGTCGCAAATCATTATTAGCGACGTATTTTCTGTATTTAGCGACGTCTCCTGACGTCGCTAATCTGGGTTATTTTAGTAGTGATTATCACCTGCCAGGATATAGTTGTGATTGCTAGATAGTGTAGCTACCCTGTTCGAGACTGTGAAATCACGACCAGTAGGACTGTGTTGCGTGTTATCCTTGACTTTGATTGTTGGGGGTTTGACCTAGTAGGGGTACGATCATCTTAATTTCGAGGACGAAATTTTTCTAAGGAGGGTAGGATTGTAACATCCAGTTTTCCAGATGAGGGTAATTTTGAAATTTTGTAATTATAATTATTAATTATTGATATTTATTTCATGATATGATTTTTGATGATTTTTAATAATTTTTAAACTATTTAAAAACTGGTTAAGTCGTGACGATTTTGACGTGCTGCTAGTGAAACCCTAGAGACTGCATGACCTAGAGCCTAACCATGTCATTAGGATGATTTAATTATCATTTTTAGCCTAGGGATAATTTGGTCATTTTGACTTATTTGAATTATTTGATAATTTATCGAATTGGTGACTTCTAGTTGACCTTGGCTTGTTGAGACCTAGTGAACTAGCCTAGAAGCTAACCTAGGTCATGACTACTTGGTTAGAGTGTGTAACCCTAGCTTGACCTAAGTTAGTGATATCCAACCAATTAGAATTTATTTGGAGAGATTAGGAATTGATTAGACTAAGGGCTTATGACTTCACAAGTCATGACTAATGACTTAAGCCATAGAGGCCCAAAGCCCAATACCGTGGAACCCTAACCCTAATCCACCTATTCATGGCTGGTCACATTGGTTTTCCCCTTCTATTTAATGACTCCTAGAAATTAGGGCTAGCCTCCTTAGAATTATTTGCAAGTTTGAGAAAGAGGTAAATCCCCGACTTCATTAATTCCTAGAAAATCCTATTTAATTTCTTTTCCATCCAAACAAATTGCATTAGGTTCTAATTCACCTATTCTTGCTATTTATGGAAGATTACTTCAGCTTGGGAGCAATTTGGTGAAGTTTTGCTATCAAGAGGAACACCCCTCTTTGGAGCTTTTTGAGGATTTTGACACCCATAGGTAACCACCCTTAAATTGTGATTTAATCCTATTTTTATTGCATGATGGCTTAGGAATAGGTGTCCCCTAGCTACTGTAGAAATTTCGTGTCATTTGCATTAGGTTTTGTGTCCGTATCGGACATGTATCGAACCTATAGGCTAGGTGTTCGACGAAATGCTCGAACCGACTCGATTTGCCATTTTTGCAAATCCATTTGAATGGAAACCTAGATCTAGGGATTGCTTATGCATTTCTGTATTTATTTTCTAATTTCAGTTTCGGGTCGTGTCCACACGGGGACACGAACACGCTGTCGCGTGCGTGAACATAGTGTCCTGCATCACGGGGCTGAGAACTCCCGACACAGGACACGTGGACACACCAAATTTTGTGTGAGTGTTGGGGCAGTGACTGCCATCTTGCTTCCAAAATTTGAGAGCATTTCGTTTTGTGTGCGAGGAGAAATCCTCCCCGCACTGGTCGCACAGGACACGCGCGAGCTGTCGTTGCGCGTGCTGGAACGCGTCTGATACGCGCTTTGCACGTGGACACGGCGATACGTAGGCTCGTATCAGGGTCCTTGGTGTGTAGCCTGACCTAGGCGAACCTACATACGTGTGCACGAGACCTATGGACACTTGTGTCGTGTCCTACACCTGTTTGAACGCGTGCATGACACTGTCACTGCACATAGTCTGACACAACTTGTTTTCTACGATATGGACACTTCGTGTCCATTGTTTGGATACGAGTATACCCCTGGGACACGTGCACGTGTGGGGGATCAATTAACAACCTTTAATTTAGTACATTACCATGTTTTTAGCCTTCGACTTGCATTTCTTCCCATGTTCACTGATACGTTATTCACTGTTTTCAAATTCTGGGTTTATTCATGTTTTGAACAGTTTTGTAGTGTTTCAATCACCAGGATTAGTTCACTGTTAGGTTTATTCCTTTTGGTTTGATGTTAAACAACATTAGGATTCGATTTTGGGTTTTGGGGTGGACTGTTTAAAATCGACTGATACATTTCACTGCTATTGAATGTCAAACTGAACTGTTTTTTTTTTGAATACTCTTAAAACCTGAGATTGAATGAATCATGAGTTACTGATTTGGTTAAATTAGTTTTTTTTGAAGTTAATTAGATGATCTTTTATGATAAATTCAATTGTAACTGTTAACTAGGATACCATGTATACATTGGATTCATGTTGGGTTTCAATGGATTACACTATATATTTTTTTTCTCATTTTTCGGTTTTGAGTTAAGGTGAAACCTGAGATAGGGAACTGAACCCTGAGATGGTTCAGGATTCGAAACCAGAGTATGAATTGAGTTTGGGATATGGTATAAACTGAATTTGCAGAGTTGGGTTACTTGTGCATGTGTTTTCAAACCTTGTTTCCCATGATTTATACTACCAAACTGTCATTCTATTTCCTGTAATTAACTGAGTTGATTCTTCAATACCATGTTTTCCTAATATCCCTATCTCACACACACTTAGCTGACACATTGCTTCCTGTTAACTCATGAAATCACACCATGCTACACACATACTGTCCTGAGAATTCACACACACACACACACACACACTGTTTTGATACACTGTCACAAACTAAAATTTTGACACATGTGCATACTCTACACACTACACACACATGTATTCCTCTCCCTATTAACCCTTGCATGAAACCTACTTACCTACACTCCATACACACATGCCTATAACCCTTTTCTTTTTTTCTAATCTCCGGTTCCAGAGATGTACACCCATACATCACCCTAAACCTATCACACCTATGTATGCATGTTGATTTCATAATAATAGGCAATATGCTAGTTAATGATGTTGTGGAATAAATGGTTTATTGAATGCTATGTAAATGCAAGCATCTATGTATACATACCCATGTAGCCATATAGATATGCAAGATGTAGTGAATGCTAGTATTGTATACATAGTGTAAATGTAAAAGGAAATGCATATCCAAGTAATGTATGTAGGTGACCTTGTATTGCATTGCCTTATGTCTCAACACACACTTTCTCCTTGTACTTTGGCACTCACAATTGCTCTCTCCCTATGAATAGATATGTATATAATGTATCCATATTGTAGTATAGCCATGTGTATTTATATATATGATATATATAATGTGTGATGCTTGTGGCTTGGTGATTGTTGCTTGGTTGCTAGTGTAAGCTTGGTTAGGCCCGGTGAGACTTGTCTGGACTAGGATTGACCTAGTTGACTAGTGTACTTGACCAAGGTTGACCAAAGTTTGACTTGGACCTAGTTTGATCTAGACAGTTGACCAGGTTTGACTTAGAGTTGACTTTGACCTAGATTGGCCTAGAAATCATGTAGATGCATCATAAACTTCATATGTCTTATTTTAAACACATTATAACCTGTACTGCTCTATTTAGGATATTGTGACTCCGGTGCAGACATCTGATATTATACTACTCTATTCAGAGTATCAGGCGAGTACATTCTCTGATAGTTCTCTCATTTATTTGCCAGTTACTGTACTTCAGTTCTATTTAGTTTTATGTGATTCTCTGATACCACACGTATGGATATTTCTGGATTCATGTATGCGACACATACCTTACTTATCTGGCCTCTATTACTGGAATCACTGGAATCATTCCGGAATCTATTTCTGGAATCATAATATTTTGGCTGGACTCATCTCGATTCTCGTATCGAATTCTGGATTCATTTGTATTGCGGGACGGGAAAATATTGAGTAAGGCATGTAGACATACCCCAAATCTGGAATCTCCAAACTGGAATCTACTGGAAGCATAGCCATCTCTCGCCTGATCAGTGAGAGATGTGCCTGATTACCTACAGCCGTTTACATGTCGATCTCAGTATTTTAAAACACACTATTAGAGTATAGCTGGTCTCACCTAGATTCTTGATCACTACCTAGAATCATCTTGTACTGGATTCATCTTGTATTAGATTCATCCTGTACTGGATTTACATAGGTTTTACACTTGTTACATTTGCTGTCTGGACTTATTATGTTACTTTAGTTCAGCTAGATTTATTTTACAGTCTTCATTGCCATCATTCTTCTCTTGTTTTAGTTACTTTACTTTCCTTATATCTTACTGCTTATCTATACTACCACCTAAATATAAACTGCCATATTCATCAATAAAATTGTTTATAACTGCTTTATAGTTCTCTGTCATTACTTGGGTTTTCTTGATGAGTTGTACTCGTTCCTGTCCTGACTGGACCTGTTGAAAAATTTTCAGATGATTGCCCTGAGGACACTTGCCTACATATTATGGACCCGGAGACAGGATGGCTACCTTTGGCCCCGACACTCAGGAGTGATCGGGATTTAGTTTAGTAGACTAGCATATGTTTTTCTATGTTAAACTTGTTGTAGTGGATTGAGACTTGTGTAGTATTTGAGATTGTTGAGAGTTGTTATTTTAGTAGTTGTCTTCTATTCTTAGTTATTTCTTCTGTATTATCTTATCGTGCTTAGACTGTGATTGAGTTACGATATCTTATACTTGTCCTCCGTTCGGAGTTGATCATGATGAGTACATTATTCATTGCGTGAGTTGATGGTTAGATAGTGACCTAGAACAACGTTCTACCGCCGACACTGCGGCGTAGGCTGGGCGTTGTTATGCGCTCGTACCCTTACAGTGGGTGCGGGTCATGACACGCACTGATGAGACCCACTCGTCTAAATCAACTCTAGGTTATTTAGTGAAACATGTATCTTATTATGTGGTCTTATTGCCTTAGGATCTGTTTCATGGCAATATTCAAAGCAGTACAACATGTTAAAGATAACAGTTGAATCATAAATATATCAAGTACCTTGTCCATGCAACAGACACTGTTAGCGACATAATATCCATAAACATAGTGATCGTGCACGCCATTGTAATCCAAAGTCCAATCAAACAATCCGACAACATCATCAAGAACATAAGGTTGCCGGGACCTTGTCCTTGCACCCGATTCTAATCTCGGCCCATCGGCGCTAACTATATGAAAGGTCATGGCATATCGAGCCATAATGTACTGTATATCAACGTGCAAGTCCACAACCGCTTCCCGTACGGGTTGCTAGCCTAGTACCCGAAGGGTCCCAAACTTACTAGTATTGTGTCTTATCACATCATTGGCCAATCGCAATCCGTCCTAATGAAGTGCACCACAAATACCAATCTCAATTCCCTCCTAGGCCGAACGGTCCGGTGCCCCGGTCGTAACTCGTTCAAGGGATACCAAAATTCGTGCACAGGTTATCCAAGTCCATTGACTATGCAATATGTGCAAAAGTAAGAATCATATCATTTCCAACCAAATCTCAATTTCTCAACACATAATTGTCTCAACTCAATCTATCTCAAGTTCCATCGGCATTATGCCCCAACACATCCATATTGATGCACAATGCCCTGAACGACGACTTGTAGGTCCCAAACACATCCGTAGCAAAACAAAACATCTACTAACTCAAACTATTCTCAAGTCATTCGTATAACAGCAGTTCCATGACAATTATGCCACAATTGTATGCTTCGCGGACGAAGCATACCCTTCGATGTTCCGACAGTTCCATGGTGTTATGCCATAAATTTTCTACTTCGCTTATGCCATCCATAAGCATAGTCTCCGTGCACCAATGCACTATCGACGCTATCGTTCAATGTTCTAGGCCTAGTGTTCAATGTTCTCTGAGTCGTGCACTTGATGCACATCGCAATATTTCCTTTCATGTTCTAACATCAATGTCCTACCACGACCCGTGCACTTGATGCACGTCATCTCAATTGTTCATTTTTTCTATTCTTAGTGTTCGACCCACACATTATATTAACACTTATCCGTACGACGCACATGGAATTCAATACAAATACAAGCACGATGTGATTCATTTATTAGGCATGAAGGAGTGGAAAGAATGGTCTAATCCAGCCAACCTTAAGCCGATATGCCTTATCGTTTCGTCGAGCCGATGCGGCTCAATTCCTTAAACTTGTTGTACGGCCAACCCATTTGACTTAGCCATTCCAGCACTTCGTGCTCCGTCGAACTAACGGACTGATTCAAACTATGATGCCCATGCTTCAGCTTGTTGCAGGGGGCGCCGCGAACTACCTTTACATGAAACCAACATAATTAGTACGACTTCAAATTGTTTGAATACTTACTCGGGTCCGACCCATACCTCTTCGAATCTATCGACTCAGCATAATGTACCGTACAGTGCGAGGCATGACAGTGCATATTTCTACATCAACATGTAAAAGACCAATATCTTCTTTAGAAAAATCAGGCACTACGAAGATGAAAGAGTAATCATCCAGGGAGGCCAAGACATGTCGACAATAGGGTACCTCTTTAGAAATCCAAGTCATCATCCCACATTGCCGCAAGAAGGCATCTCCCTCCAAAATACTCTCATCCTCTTCAACAGACACTAAAGAGCGATGGTATAGCAAGAACCACCCCGGTAGATAGTGGTAAGGCATTTCCACAAGGTTGAAGTTAGGGGTGTACATCGGTTGGTGAACGACCTATTTGATCACAACCAAAGTCGAATCGAAGTTAACCGGTCTAAAAATAATCATAGCCGAACCAAACGAACCAATTGGTCGGTTCGTTTTTGAAACCAACCGACTTGGTTCGGTTTGGATCGATTCGGCTGATCGGTTTTGATCAAATAAAAAGTTTCAAGTATGTAAAAGTGTTTCATAATGTAAATTCACACAAAAATAAACCCTAACCAACTCCTGTTTGGAAGATGTTTGTATGAGATACCAAAGTGGGCAGTAATCTTCTAAGTAAATCACTTGCATAATAAATTTCTTCTACAAATCCAAAATAATTATCGAAAATAGAACATAATCCTTATAGATTTATGAATTGAAGATTTCCATAAACATATGTTACCTAGAGTGGCCGACAAAGACCTGGAACAGTCACTCTAGGTAACACATGTTTACACTATTAGGGAGAGAGAGACAAAGAGAGATTTTAGAATATGAGCAATCACCTCCATATTCCAAAGTCCAACGACTCCAAACCGTGAGATGGATAAGTTGGACTGGATATAAACTTAATTTTACACTCTTACTAATTGGGTTTGGTTTGGTTCGGTTTAAGCGATTTTTGGATTGACCAAATCGTGAACCAAACCAAATCGATCGATTTTTTAATAGTCCAGTCGAACCAAAACGACTGGACCATCGGCTCAATTAAAAATCGATCGATTCGATTTGGTTTAGTTCAATTTGGTCGGTTTGCTCAAAATATTCACACCCCTAGTTGAAGTTATCAGTCCCCTTGTGGTCTTGAACCTTTCATATGAAAAGACGGGAACCCCTTGGAGGCAACAAACCATCGCAGGAAGAAGGGCTAACTTGCGCCCAAATGCCAACTTCTCCATTGGGAGTATCAGGTTATGATTGATCCGGTCTATCAAAATCGAACCCCCAGGGACCCGCGGGGACCACACACAGCCGTAACCAGAGCATCAGGAAGTTGGTCAAAATAGCCTTATCACATAGAGGTTGTGTGTCCTGACGGAAATAAGAAAGGTCTTCCACTAAACAACTACCTCGCTCGTCCCCAACCATGGACTTCTCTGTACTCCGAATTAGAGCCCTAATTTGCTGGTGAGTCTGCGGCTCTCTCACCTTGACTCGCTGCGGATCCGAGGAAGTAGGAAAAAGATGAGCTATTTAAGCAGTAATCAGAGGAGGTTCCCCCTTCGTCTTCTTGTCTCCCTTCGAGAGACGCCTGCACATGGATAGATGGCACAACAATTCCTTATACGCAATAAGAAATTCTGGATCCTCCCTTCCTAGCTATCGTAATTCCTCATTCGAAGGGGTATACTCTTCGGAGGGCTCTTCGCCCCAAGGCAATACTGACACTTCATACATCTCATGGAGGGCCAATCACATTTCACCACCTGGCATAAAGAATGTACCATTGCAACGATTGTACAACTCCACCAGCGCAATAAAGGAACCAACATTGATATCTAGTCCCCGTTGAGTTGCTCGGACCACGAAAAACAAGCCGATTGTCCTTAACTTGGCCTCTAAAATCTACCTTGACAGAGCCTCCTACACAGGTTTATATTGGGCCCAACCAACAAACTGGAGTTGTCCAGGAGGGTAAGATCTTTTCTCTGCTAACCTATTTACAAAAGTGTCCGCGACAAATGGACGAACATTAGAGGTAAGTCATTCAGGGCGGCACCAGACCCAGAGACGGACCAGAAACTGAGTCCCTGAAGCTCGCCACTTTAAGAAAAATACCTTTTTATGACGGCTAAAAACCGTCATAAATAACATTTTATAACATTTTTTGTAACCCCTCAGCCGTCATGAAAACCAGTGTTATAAATGTTAATTAAAACCGTTATAAATGATCTCTCCTTATATAACACTTTTTTCCAGAAAACGTTATAAATAATACAACTATATATGACACAAAATTTGTAAAACGTTATAAATATTTTCCATATACATGACACATTTATTTTGGAGTGTTATTATAGGGATTATATATATAACATTTTTCAAACTGTTCTGAAAATCACAAACATATATCACCTGTCAAAGTGTTATAACAGACACACACATATATATTACCTGTCAAAACATTATAACAAGCAATGGTCAATACTGACCATTTCCATAACATTCATTTCGAATCAAACAATATAAATTATGAAATTTAACAAAATTTGAAGCATTCCTTTTGAATTAAAAATATCATATTCCAAATGTACATAATATCACCATCTTAATTACATTTTTCTAAAAACATATCCAAATACATGTATATATACATCTTAATGTTTCCTTTCTCATGACACCCTCAAAACTGTTAGTATGTAGCTTCCTTTTGCTTCATCAACACTACCAATTCCTTTAAAACTATCAACACGCACAAACACCCTCAAAACGGTCAAAAGAAGAAACTTGAAAATTATTACATCAAGTATATATAAAAAATTTGAAGATGAATGAATGGCACCAGATTATTTACTCTGCAGGAAAATGTGTACTAGAAATAATAAACAAGAAGGAAAAGTATTAGAGCACCTTCAAACTTTTGTTGGAGCTTCTTGACTTTGAACTTGCATCTATGACAATGTATGCTCACCTTGAGTCTGCACATAGGAAGCAAAAATTTCTTCTCAACTACATATTTACATGAGAGAACAGATGAAGAAAAGAGAGAGGGGGGACCTGGATCTTGAGGACTATAATTGGAAGAGTTATCCATTGTAAACTAAGAAATAAACAAGATAACAATCCAATGTAGTAATGAGTAGAATCTCTCTTCAATTTTTTAGATACACTATAACATAACACTACAATGCTAGCACTAGTCAAGAAGATCCTCAACAACTCTTCAATTGTTTATATCAACAAATCTATACGCTCAACATGGATCCCTATCTATGAACACATGTGCATATCACCATGGTACATTCACTGCCTGCACTAGCTGAAGGCATGCCTACATGCTGCAGGTTAACTGCTCACTCAAACCCATGCACCTACAGTTGTCTGCAGTGACTCTACCTAACCTGCAGATTACTAACCTGCATCTATGTAGGCCTTTGCTACTACCAGGGAGACGGATCAGCTCCACGACGACTCACCTCAGTTCGACGATAGCTCTATGGTCTTACGACTTAGATTTGTCTTTTGACTTCGGAACATGGGATTGTGGTGCGTTTGACAGTGAAGGAAAGAAAAGACACTTGCTACTACTGAACGAAAGACAGTTCTTATTATAAAAGTAATATGAAGAAGCTTCTATCGAAAATAGGGATTTCTTTCTAATCTAAACGGAGAGTCTGGGCAAGTGGAGGCGGTAGCCGGAACGCTCATACAAAAAAACAGGTAGAAAGAAAAACCGGTTGTAGCGAGCTTGCGAGCGGCGGGAGGAAGCACTGGTACGTTCAAGAGGATCCAGCTTTTGCCAAAGAATACGTGGAACTTGCTGCGTCCGGATCTTGTTTCTATCCCACCTGTAGTTGCAGCAACAGTTAGCCCAGCCAGTAAGTAAGCAGGAATAGGAACAGGCTACTGGATCTCTTCCAGAAACAGTAGCTCTTGTTTACTTGCTTTGTCACTCGAGTTAGGATTAAGACTGAGTTCAATTCAGTTTGTTGACCAGCTAAAGTAAAGAAGAATCAGCCACTTAGGGCGGCTAAGCTAGGCTCACTTTGGCACCGGGCACCGTAGCACATAGCTATTTCATCCAACCCCGTAAGTTCATTAAGCATGATTCCAATCAGTGTTATTTTCTTCTTCATTGTCTAGATATAATGGCTATATGCTTTTTACATACATGTAATTGGACAGGAAAGAGGGTAAGGCTGATTCAATAGCTTCCTGAGGAGTAGCGGATATTGTGCTAAGAGCAGCAGGCAAATTGTTGCTCCTTCTTTCTGTAACAACTCTCAAGGTAAAAAAAAATATAAGACACGACATTCCCTTTTCAAAAGTTATTTCAATCAACAACCCGAAAGGCTACAGAAGAAATGAGAAGTCGAAAGCGCTAACACTGGACCGGACCTTGCAACTTAGCTGTGGGATCCTTACGTAGTAGGCTAATCTTTCTGAGTTTGAGCGGTCTCACTCCTATCCCTTTGGTCGAGTTGCTTATCGCTCCTATCCTAATCCGCTCACTTCACTAAGACTTCTCCTCTTCTCTTGTAGTGAATTTGTGCTGGGACTGACCTTTTTGTATGGAGCTGGAGAGAAAACTCAACTCGTTGCCGAAGACCTGACTCAGGCATTTAGCTACTTGAACGAATGCCCTCATCGAATGTTCGAACTTCGACATAGAGACGATCCTTTACCTGTTGGATTGGGCAAGTCTTCTAGTTGCTTAAGAGTCTCCTTTTTAGGGTTGGCTAGCGCCTTTTCTCCCTATTAGTATGCCTGATTGTCCATTCCGTCCTACCTCTCCGTCTCGCGAATACCATTCATTTTTTTTCAAACGGCCAATGGGCACTGACTGATCTGATTCATCCTAGCAGTTTGCTTGTTTGGTTTTTCCACGCAAAGAAGGCTTGAAGATGACTTTCTCGATCATCTATGTTCTTCACCACACTCGCTTGAAAGTAGGGTTTAATTTCGTTGCTTTGTTGATGGCCTAGTAGTAGCAGCGGTTCAAAATCCATATCGGTCAATAGGGTCCGTGATGTGATTTGATATTATCGTAGAAGAGACTGTTCTTGCTCCTCTAATATAAGGGGGGAACCACCAATCAAAGAGCTCTCTTCATACTTCATCATCTTTCAATTCATTTGCTATAGCGCTGGCCCCTTCACCCGACCTTTTCGGGGATGTGAATGCTATCAGCGTGCTATGGGGGATTCTTTAGGTAGTGCAAAGGATAAAGAATCGGTATATTCAGGTTCGATCTTTTGCCCTTGCTCTCTTGTCTTCATTCCCGATGATACTCTACCCCACCCCGATCCTATGGGCAAGCAATGGAACTTCTCCCTGCGAGTACATCAATCAGAGATTGGCCCCTTCCTCTTTTGTGTTTTTTTGGTTGATGTAATCTATGTGGCAGGGGAAGAGTTTGATCCCGAAGAACTCAATACTGATTATGCCTAGCCCCATCCCTTCAGTTGTCTGTTTAATTACTTCCTTACCTTACCCCGGACTCTTCTGTATCCTTTTGCTTTCATGCCTCGGGTAGAAACCCTTAGGCTTAGGCTGAAGAATGACTTTTTCGACGCTCCCCTGATTATAGATCGAATCGAAGAGGCTATGCTTAACACGAGATTTTCGTCGGTGCCCTTAAACTCTCTGCATCTAAGATAGCGGCTGGTGCCTATGTTCATGAATAGGGTTGTATACTCAGGCAGTCACTCTGAGCTGAGGGAAATCAGGCCTAAAAGCACCTCTTTTGTCATTCGAAAGTGGCATTTTAGCTCCTTTTCGTGGAAGAGATCAGGTATGATCTTCGATCGACATTAGTGCGAGACAAGCTCCATCACTTCTAATACTAGGAAAAGGCTCTCTTATGGCTCGCTACCCTAGCTTAGGAGTCCATCTTATTCAGAATTCCTTATTCTTTTTGTTGATGCTTTGTTGGAAGGGACGAAACGAGCTAGTGAGCAATGACATGAAGGGGAATAGGCTTGCTTCTTACTAGCAATCGGGTGGTTCTCCCTCTTCCTGTTCATCGCCGGATCGCCTCTACGCTTTTTCTTTTTGTTTGCCTGCCGCTCCCGATGCTTTTTCCTTTTGGGTTGGGCTAACTTGAATTAGTTGACTTCTATTTGAAGTAATCCAAAATCTCGTTAGCGCTTTCTGGTGAAATGAACCACTTAGCTTAAGAAATGCATTCTCAGTGGGACGGATCTAATTCACTCTTGGAGATAAGAGAATGGATCTTGGGATCTCTCGTCTCTCAAAAAACGAATTGTCTTGAAGTCGGGACATACACCTTTTTAAGGTAGTTGTTTTCTTTAATATTCCTTGCATCGTTAATCTTTCTTTTCTTCCTTATAGGGCATAGTCAAGATAAAATGCCAGTCCCTCTTGCTTTTGTTTCGCTTGTGCCGGATCTTGTATCGATCCCTTCTAGCCTTAGCCTTAGATTAGAAAAGAGGAGGAGGAATTTATTGATCTGATAGCTAGCCGGCCTACCGAGAAAGAGTGAAAATATGTCCCCTTCTCGCTGACCTTTCACCTGGTATTCTTCGATAACTGCAGCAGTTCCTACTACAGATTTACTGCTAAGCATATCATTTTCTTCCTCCCCCTTGCAGTGATGTACTGCTGCAGCAGATTTCTGCACTATACTGCATATCTATGCTGCTAGCATCTACTGCAGTAGTTTTTGCTAACTAAACTGCAGGTTTCCTGCATGCTAGCCATCAGGACACACAAGAAAAGGGAAGGAAATCAATTCTTTGGTATATTTCAGGGCACATTTAACCAACACGCCATGCCTTGGATAAACCATGTAAAAGAATCAAAGAAAAATTGGTGACAAGAAGAACACCATAACAGATGGCAATTGAACCATTATTTTGGTCCTTACCAGGTATGGCCCTTACGGAGCGAAATGAGAGGTGACCAAGTATCAAAAAAAAAACATTTCAACCACTGGCATGAAGAATTGGGCACAAAAGATTTACATCTAAAATATTTTTTTAGCATAGAACTGCTTTCGTTTTGTATATTAGTGCTAAAAAACTTCATGTCAACCAATTCCAGTTACCTCCAGTCTACACAGTCCATTAGTACTAAGTAAGTTGCAATAACAAGGTTTTGCTACATCATGTAAGAATCAGTAGGTGTTATAGAATAGAATAAAAAAAAATGTGCAATAGCTAATGCTCTGGAAATCAATAAAGATATACACTCATCTAAAATTATATTATTTGATGAAAGATCCTCCCGGCATTGACAAACTAATATCCTTGCAGCTATCCAATATCCTATTTTGCAAACACATTAATACCCTTGCATAGATTATCATACAATATATTTACAAATGGTACTAAAACTTTATTTTGTGTAATGACAGTGTTGGAACAACATGATTGATGTTAGCATTCTAGAAACACCACCACAGCCTATTAGGTTATTCAAGTTAAACGAATAGAACAACAAAACATAAATAAAACTGAGGCGTGGTCCTCAACTTTCTATTGAGCACAACAAATAATATGACATTTTGTGCTCACAGAAGTCATGCCTATAATTTTTGTGGCTGATCTGTAATAAAACCTTTGTTACAAAGGAGTTAGAAAGAAAAGTACAAATAAACTTTAAACATCATTATTGTCAAAAGTCTATAGGCCTGCTAATTATTGGGAACCATCTTTAGGACCACAACCTTTAAACTTGCATAGATATGAAGTGGTATAGGATATGCTCTGCTTGTATCCTGTCAACATAATGCAATGGCCTTTAGTAGTCAAAATGTTAGATATGTGTTTAGGGAACCAATATCATAGCATATGTGTGCGTGACTTCTGAATTTTGAGCTTTTCATCTACAAACAAGGAGATTTAAATAAGACTGTAATGGATGTAGGCAGCGAAGTATCAAAGTATCAGAAGAGTATCAGAATCAGACCTAATCCGATCTAGCCCGAACCGGTTTAAAACACAAACAAACAAGAGGTTCACCTGGTCTCTAATGTCCATTTTATCGAACTTATCAATGCAGCATACACCTTTATCAGCAAGCATTAGTGTTCCAGCGTATAGAAAAGAAATTAGTATCATTATCAATATATTATTTGTTACTATAAAACTATTCACTACTTAGGATGAACTGATCCATACATGCAAAATTACTCCTAAAATATTCTTCAAAAAAATTCAATCGCAAAAATAGTATGTTGTTCCCTCATATTAGCCCAAGTCTCTGACAGATTCTTATCACCAAACTCTCAAACTTATTTTGTTTATCAAGTGTGAGCAAGCATGCAAGGAACAACAACAACAACAAAAATTGTCGCACGATAAACCAAGAACAAATTCTTAATCTCCAATCTACAGCAAACATCAAAATATTTATGCTTTGAGGTCAGCAACATCAATCCTTAATGTTTAAGCTAAGAATACAAAAGAAGGTGATGGCTCTCAAATAGCCAACATATGCCCTTACCTAGTCTATTCTAATTTCCAGGTGTTGGAATTTGGACCCAGGACTCCACAGGAAACCCCAATTAGATAACCTAAACCAACACTTGAACTCATGCAACCAATTCAACTTACAGTTCACAGATCCTGACAGTTTTTTCTTCCTTTCCACTCTGTTTTGCTTTGATCCTCTTGCTGGCATGCGTTCCCTCACTCCTTCTAGCACTTGCAGTTGATAGTTTCACCATCCAACTTTTCTTGTGTGATAACACACTTGGTGTTTCTTGCACCACCCTTCGTCCATGATAGATGAGCATTATAAATCCCTTCACAAAGGTAGCCTTACAGGCGTCAGTCCAAACAAAATGCAGTGACTTGTGGTTGAATGACCACAGTTAACAGAGCGGAAGATCAACTTAGTCCAAGTTTCCAGTATTGCATGAAACATGTTGAGCAACTTCCCCATTTTTGAACAACCAAGATATGTTTCTCAATTTATGATATAGCATATTAGTTCTCCACAAAACTGAGAAAGGCCCGAAAACTTTCCCTTGTTACAGTCATCAGTTTCTCCACCATTTAAAAATAATAGATTCAAGTATTGTTCCTATATCATGTTTAAATTGAACTTAATACATTTACAATCCTATAAGTCATGCCCCTGAATGGAGTCAACCTTTTTCTTTTATCTCGAATGCAAAGAAGATATGCCTTTACTATCTTTTCCAAGAACTTCCTTTTTCCATCAAAAACAATGCCATGACGTGACTCGTGCAATTAATGTTGGAATGTGTACCAAGTTCATTGAAATATGCACACACTTCATTTGAGTATAATAATAGAATAGTTTAATCTATAAAAGTAAATTATTATGTAAACAACGCAACTTGAAAAAGACCTGAACTCGTACAGAATCCTCAGCTTAAATCATAGATTGGAAGTCCGTTCGAGTGAAATCCTGATCAAACCTAGGCACAATTCGAACTCGCCTATTTAATCCAGAGTTTCAGAGCTGCTGAAGAATCTAATGATGTATGTGGATTTGAGTCTGAATACTAGAGCCGAATGCCAAAGCTCCGCCAAAGAGCCTGTGTCTAATTTCCAGGATGAAAAGGTTACTTTCTTATATCTGCAGCATACCTAACCCATAATTCGTAAGTCCCTATAGGTCTTTCCTAGTTCCACCTTAATTCATAATTAAACTATATAATTTCAGAACCAAAATATAATTTCATAATAAACTAGATAATAGCATGCTCTTACTTGCTTAAAAAGTAACAACCAGACACAAAATATAGAACCAAAATTGAAAGTAGAGAAAATGAGAGGGATAAATAACATTCCATACAACTATCAATCTAACATCAAAGAAATACAACATTACCCTTGTGGTTTGATTCTGGTATTGTATCAGACTGATCAGTCTACTTCTAAGGGTGGCAGCACGATATATATCTTCAAGCTCTTTGTTATTGTAATTTAACAATCAAACAATGTTTCTAGAAGGTTTCCGTCCCTTGAATCATCAACTACCTGTGGCTCTTCAAACATATCATGAGAAGCAGATTCTTTTCTACTCTTCCTCTCCTCGATCACAGGTTCAATTGATTCAACACAATAGTTTCTTTTCGCCTGCTTCACTGGTTTCTCAGCTACAGTAAACTTGTTGCCCTTGTGGTTTCGTTCAGGAAAACCTGCCCAGACTGAAAAGGGAGCCATCCATGAACATTTAATACAGAACAACATAAGCATGTTAAACATGTACTAGTGTTTACTCTTTTCCAATTGGATTACTTACCGAACATATTATCTCCAATTGGTTGATAGATCATGGAAATAGAATTACACACTATTTTAGACAATATAAATATAAATAAATTATTCAATAATGATGTAATAGATGACGAATAAAAGAAACTGAGGAAGTTATTTATTAGGATATGCTCTGCTTGTATCCTGTCAACATAATGCAATGGTCTTTAGTAGTCAAAATTTTAGATATGTGTTTAGGGAGGGACCAATAACATAGCATGTGTGTGCGTGACTTCTGAATTTTAAGCTTTTCGCCTACACACAAGGAGATTTAAATAAGACTCTAATGGATATAAGCAGTGAAGTATCAAAGTATCAAAAGAGTATCAGAATCAGACCTAATTCGATCTAGCCCGAACCTGTTTAAAACACAAACAAACAAGAGGTTCACCTGGTCTCTAATGTCCATTTTATTGAACTCATCAATGCAGCATACACCTTTATCAGCAAGCATTAGTGCTCCAGCCTATAGAAAAGAAATTAGTATCATTATCAATATATTATTTTTTACTATAAAACTATTCACTACTTAGGACGAACTGATCCATACATGAAAAATTACTCCTAAAATATTCTTCAAAAAAATTCAGTCGCAAAAATAGTATGTTGTTCCCTCATATTATCTCAAGTCTCTGACAGATTCTTATCAATCAAATATAAATGAGATTCCTTAACTTACGTTTCAAATTTAAACCAGCTCACCTTTCAAGCCCTATAAAAAGGGGGAACAAAACCCACTCATTGACTATCCTCGAAACTGTTTCAGCTGCAAACAGAGCGCCCAAAGACGAAATTCCACCAATTACTTTTGTTGTCAAATTTGGATGTCGTGTTTGAGTAATTTTGTTGGTAGAAAAAGTAATAATTAGCCGTCCAGCTGCCAAAATTTCTAGCTTGGTTCTAGAGGAACCAATTTGAGGCTACGCATCCACTTGCATAAGTTGTAATCGTCAAAGTGAATGAATCTTCTCTTAAGCCTTGCCCTCCATTCTCGGCGTTGCCCTCCATTCTGGAGTTAAGATAGTTTTTAATATAATAACAAGCTCAAGATAGTTTTGTCCAAATGGCGACTGGTATATATATACACGTTTTCTAGTAATATATGATGGTTGCTTATATATATAACAAGTAAATATTTTGGTAAAACATAAATTAACACTATTGGGTTCCTTCAACTTTCACCTCCTATGAAGTTTTGTAGGTGGAAGTTAACTCCATATAAGCAACTATCATATATTACTAGAAAACATGCCCACTTGGAAAAGATTCATACCTGTTCATAAGGAGAATCTTTATGAGCTGGTATTAATTGAGAAACCAAGAGCTGGTATCTTGCCTGAGAGCTCCCCTACTGACTAAATATTCAATCAAATCGTAAGAACATCATGACTGAGAAACCAAGAGCTAAAGAGAACCTTACACATGTATGAAATTACCAAGCAAATGAGAATATAGATATAGTAGGAACAAGCTAAAATCTTTCAGCATTTTGGCAAAGATTACACACAAAATCTACTTGATGTTTGCAAACTAAACCAATAATTAGGCAAGAGTTAAATATTTTGGATATTCGATCGAACAGTTGGTCTGCAGAGGTCTGGAGTTGCTAGAAAAATTAAGGAGAATGAGTTGTTGTTACTGACTTTTTGGAGAATTCGGTCAAACAGTTAGTCGGCGGTAGGGATGGCAATATCCCCCCGAACCCGACGGAGACCCGATTTTTTTACCCGATGGGGACGGGTTTGGGGATTTAAAAACGGGGATGGGGACGGAGATGGGGATTAAAAAAAATCCCCGATCGGATTCGGGGATGGGTATGGGTATAGTACTCCCCGCCCCGATAAATTCCCGACCCCGATTACTTATATCCATATCCAACCCTTTGGAAATTGTATGTTCTCTTGATCTAACTAGTAATATATATATATTTATTTTATGAAAACCATTATTAATATGCCATGTAGTTTTTTTGAATGAAAATAATTTTTTAAACTTATATAATGTACATGAAAATTTGTTAATCGAACGAGAGACGGAGATGAGAAAATTCGGCCCCGAAAGTGCTAATGGGGCGGGGACGGGGACGGGGAATGCATTGTTTAACGGGGACGGGGATGGGGGTAAAAAATAAAATCCGACGGGGAATGGGGACGGGGATGGGGATTTAAATACTACTCGGGGATGGGGATGGGGGATATGGTCCCCGACCCCTACCCGCCCCATTGCCAACCCTAGTCGGCGGAGGTCTAGAGTTGGAGGCGGGATTGGGTTGGCTGGTGCTAAATTTATGAGTAGAAGGCACTAGATCCGGGGGGTACACGACATATTCACGATAAGGAATTGTGGTTCTGTCGTGGAGTAGTCGGGATTCCTCCAGAAGACTCTCCCGCTCGTCTGCTTCAGATGGCGGCGCTGCTGGTACTCGCGTCTATCACCTTGAGGAAGCCGTCGATGGGAGTGATCAGATCCATCCAGAAGAGGAGCTTGGGGTTTGGCTTGAGTGTCTCAGAGACGACAGAGGTGTTGAGGAGGAGGCTCTCAAGTTCTTCTACAAAGGGAGAGAATCGACCATATTCCTCGATAGCGTTTGACCTAGAGATAGAGCAAAAGTAAAATTAGGGTTTGAAATATTAGATGAAGAAAGGATAAAATTATAATCGAGGAAGAAAATGAGAGAGATCTGGAAATGGGGCCTTAGGGTAGGGCTCGGCTCTAATGGACCTTCTGCTATCGGGTGTAGACTGCTTCGTCGGAGGAGAAGAAGAACATGCGGTTAGGATTTGGGATTTGGAAGGAGGAGGAGAGGGATTTGGGAGTTCTCGCGTCTGCCAGAGATGAGGAGAAGAGAGAGAGGGGGTTTTTTTGATTGGGTAAAAAAAATTCGAAGGGAAACTAAAAAAAAAGGGCCGGAGCGGAGTTGTAGAGTATTTTGGAACCTTTTATTACGCTCTCGTATACAACCGTTATAAAAGTACATACTGTATATGACACTTATATATAAAACATGTTATAATAGGCCAAAATTCTTCCAAACCGTCACACAAAGAGATGTTTCTGATGAATCTACCTAACATTTTTTTTGTGAAACGTTATAAAAATATTTTTACGCGTTATGAAAAGGTATTTTTCTTGTAGTATGCATGCACCTTCTTCGTTTCTGAAAAGAACCGAATGACACCAAGCCTTATGTTCGCTAGCTCCTTAGTCAGCCTCAGACACTTCCTCTGTGAACTCGCCACCACCGCAAAAGTGGACAACGGTAGATGGCGCTCCATCCAAGACAAGTGCATGCGCATTCCTCCAGAAGAGAAGGGCAATCCACTTCGACCATAACTACTTTCGGCAACGAGCAAAGAAGGGCATCGTCGAATAAAAAGATGGTTTCAGAAACCCTTCTCCCATAGCGGAGTAGAGTTTCCCGCATTCAGTTGCTCCGAAAGGAAATACAAGGGCTGGTCGCATATCATCTTCTAACGAACTTTAGGCTGGCCTTCGTTAATCTAGACCTAGATGGCGGCCTTGATCAGATCATCAAAGTTCACTCCCGGCAATATTTACTCCATACTGAAATGGAGCTCGCCCGACAATGCTCGAGGATGAGCTAATCCAAGATAGAAAATATGGGCTGACTCAGTACATTTGAGGTTTTGGAAATTGTGAGACTCGTCTCACAGTATCGGTATTTATATACGGATACGTATTTTGTATTGTATTTCGTATTTTCTCGATTTTCGGAACGCTTTAAAATTTTTCCAAATTATAGATTTTCTCCTTGGCCGGTATACCGACAGTGTACCGGAGTATGCCGACGGCATGCCGCTCGGATAGATTTTCCACATTTTAGATATTTTCGATTTCAGATATTTTCGTGAATAGTGTTTCCGATATTTTCATGAATAGTGTTTTGGATATTTTGATGAATAGTGTTTAGATATTTTCGTGAATAGTGTAGATGCATTCTATTATCCAATGGACAATTGGTTTTCTTTCAATGGCTAAGATTGATCTAGATTTTGACTTGGATCACGATCCAACGGTCACGATTAATTCACCCTTATATATATATATATATATCCTATGAGTTTCTCTCTCCTCTCTCTTTTCTTTTCTTCACCATTTCCCTTTCACTCTCTTCCCTCTTCCTCAAGCTTAGGAAGGCTTGGCCTTGAGGCCTAGAGTGTGGTTTCGGAACCCCTCTTGGTGGTGGAGTAGAAGATTAGGCTCGGTTGCTAAAACCTAGGCAAGTACATCTTGCTCAAAAGTGACATGACCATGCTAAAATTTTGTTTTCTATAGAAATTAAAGTTTTATTTGCCTATAATATGCTTCTTTAAATTGTTAACATGTTTAGTATATAGCACTTTTGGTTTTGATCGACAGTATTACATAGATCTGAGTTTCTAGATATGATTTTCGAGTATTTTGAGGTATTGATCTGAAGAACAGTTTGGCAACTCTAGAGGGGGGTGAATAGAGTATATATAGAAAAATGACCAATTAAAATAACTCTTTCACCAATAATAAATAATCAGAGTAAAGTGCGAAAAATAAAAGGAGAGAAAAAGAGCATACGCAAACACAGCGATTTTAACCTGGTTTCCCTCGTGGAGGACTAGTCCAGGCCTGAGAACTCTAGCTCAGGATTCAAATCCACTATTTGTGAAATAGTAGTTTACAACCGTGCCTTTACTTCAGAAGAGCACGTCAACTTCTAACAGAGGATCGCAGTGGCGATTTGCTTGGAATTGTCCAAGCGACTTCTTCGACTCTTGCACAAGAATCCTAACTGAGAGATGCTGAGCACTCGAGACTTAGGAGGCATGTGGCTAGTAGATGGGAAGGGTATGGCTTATTTCAGCTACAAGAGAGAAGAGGAGAAGATTGGGTGGATTGGAATGAGAGAATTCATGCCCTATTTATAGTGTTTTTATAGGCAGAATTCGGCCAGAATTCGGGTAGAAAAATTCAAATATTTGGCCGTTGGACAACTAGCAACCAGCTAACCCTAAAATTAGGGTTCCTGATTTCTAGGGGACAGAGTTCGGCCCGAACTCTGTATGGAGGCAGAGTTCGGCCCGAACTCTGTCTCCAGAGCACAGAGTGGTTCAAAGGTAGTGTTTGGTTCAGTGGAGCTTGGGATTTTGGGTAGGCTGTAGACTAAGTGTCAAGAGCTCAGCATGACTCAGAGTACACAAGTCTAGACTCAATGAAAATATAAAATACAGACTCGAAAACACACTGAAAACCGGAGACTGAGCTGTCGTCTGTCTTGAACGAAATGCAGACGTCGTGTGTCGTATTGAATTAATACAGACATTATTTAGTCAATGTAGTCCATATTTGGTTGACTGTGACTTTGTGTCAACAATCTCCCCCATATTGATAATTGACAAAATAATATATGTATATTTCAATATTCATACCTGGACACAGTTGATTGTAACACAGCTCCCCCATAACCGATGCCGAGCTAAAAGAAGATAGCTCCCATAGCTCCCCCGTAATCAGTGAACGGTGCCGAGCTAGAAGCAATAGCTCTCCCCCGTAAATAATGCATAGAACCTGTGGCCTGATAGATAATATCTCCCAAAAGCAAAAACAAGCACAGATATACGAAAATATACATAGTTCTCCCTCTTTTGGCAGTTAGCAATATATACTGCATATGAATGAAAGATCATATAAACTGCAGTACAGACAATGAAGAGTGATGCAACCACACCAAGCAGAGAAGAAACAGTGTATGACTAAACAAAATGAGTCACTAGCATAAAGTAAAACTATAAAATGTCATCCACAAAACCAAGTGTCAAACACACAACCAGAGTTTGAGTACATAAAACCAAGGACATAAATCCATAATAAACTAAATAACTGAAATCAAAAAGCATCAACTAAGATCATCATCAGTAGCAGCAGCCGATCGAGCCAATCTCCATCACGGAGCACGAGAAGGTCCTGGAGCATCTGAAGGACCGGGGAAGGAGCGACGGGGGTCCAAAAATGCAGCATCCGGATCCATGTAACGCATGACCCATGGATCATCAATGCGATGGCCCACGCGCTCAGGATCCCGCTCCATGGGAATGTGCAGATGACGAGACAGGGAATACCGTATATCATGTAGAGAGTTTCCGAGGGCACTCATCTGCAGAGTAGTACGATAGTCCAGCTGTGTCCAGCGATCGTCCTCAAGAGTAAAACGATCCCGGAGCATAGTCTGAATAGACTCAAGAGTGGCAGGTGGAAGTGGTACATCCTGACCGAGTGGAGGGGCGTTAGGCTCCTCATCAGCAGACTGCTCAGAAGTCTCAGGAGAGGCGACGACTGCCTGAGAACGTCGTGCCTTGGACAGGAAAGCAGGAGCAGGCAAGAACTGACAGTCATGAATAGGAATAATGAATGCACGAAAAACCATAGGAAGATATAAAGGATAAACCAATGCTCTTGGTTTCTTCCTACAATTTATCATCCAGTCCATCATTGTCCTAGAAAGATTGAAGGGGATACGATAATAAAGGTGATACAAAGCAGATATCTCAAAGTAGGTAACTTCATCAATGGAGCCAGCTTTTGGCAAGATAGTGTTAAAAATGATTCGATGAAGTTCATAGAAATATGGGTTGAGGTGCTTGGCCATAAGTTTGCGAGGACTTATGTTAGGAGCACATAATTCCTCCTTGAAACCTTCAAGAGAAGTATCGCCAACAAATTGAAGTTGACGAGCTTCCACAAGTTTATCCCAAGCATCGAGATTAAAAAGATCAAGAAAATCCCCCAACTCAGAATCATTGAAAGCAATGTCAATACCGGCAACCCGGGAATAGATGTGGGTTGCATCGAAAGTTAAATTGCAATAAAACATTTGGATTGTGCTACGGTAAATGACAAAGTTTGAGGCAACTAATGCATCCAAACATAGATCACGAAACAATGATTCATATTGAGAAAAGATTGTAAAATTTATCGGATGTCCCCCGAACACCGGACGAGTCCGAAAGTCGCTAAACCATGCATTAGACGCATCTAGCGACACAAATAATCGCTCGTCATATGTATTCGGATCATGGGGACGAGGTGGGTTGAACAACGGATGAATGGGTTGTTGTTCAACTACTTGCTCAATTGGAGGAGAAGGATTCGAAGAGGAAGCTCCCTCAGTTCGAGTCCTTTTCCCACGATTGGGCAAGCGAGGAGCCATTTGCAAGAAAATAGAGAACTTGAAATGGAGAGAAAGAAGGGGATATACCTGAAATCAACAACAAACAGTGGAAGAGAATGATGAGAAACCCCTTTCCCTTGATTTTGAGAAGTAATAGAGCCGTCTAGATCAAAAACTAGGGTTAGGGTTTGAAGGAAAGAGTTTGGAGAGGTGAAGAAGGAGGTAATAGTGAAGGAGAGATGAAAACCCGAAATATAAGAGAGGGTTTTCGTTGGTCAGAAGAAATTCTGACCGTATGATCTAAACTGATCCAACGGCAGAGGCTGATCCCGACGCTGGACCAATAGGGACCGAACTCGGCCCGAACTCTGTTAGGGGCAGAGTTCGGCCCGAGTTCTGGATTAGTGGTCCAGAACTTAAAACAAGCTGAAAAAAATGGTTAAGTGTTGAAGAAAAAAAAGAGAGGATAAAAGTAAGATGAATGTATTGAAGTACATAGAGAGGTACACAAAAGTCAGAATAAACTTTAGAAAAATCAATTAGGAAATATTAAATCGAAACAAATCATATAACAAACAAGGAAATATATTGTAATTCAATATTTCAAATTTGCCATGGGTTAGCTGCAAGGGCCGGATCCCAGCTAGCGGTAGTCCTGAGGACTAGTGCACCGTGTCTCTTAGGCTTTTACGCCTTGTTGTCAGAAGAACCCTTTCGGCTTGTAACCATACCAAATTTGTCGTAAAAGAATCAAAATATACTCGATATTTACGCAGGTGAGTCTCAACTTATAACTGCTTCATCCAAAATTCCGAGTTCACGACAAAGGAAATTGAAGCGCTCTTCGGATAATAGCTTAGTAAAGAAATCTGCTAGCTGATGATCAGTGTCAATAAACTCTAAGTTAATCGTGCCATTTTGCTGAAGATCACGCAAAAAGTGGTGTCTGATCTCAATGTGTTTAGTGCGTGAGTGACAGACAGGGTTCTTAGTCAAATTAATGGCACTAGTGTTGTCACAGAATATAGGAATATGCATGAAAGATAACTTATAGTCTTCAAGGGTTTACTTCATCCACAGAATTTGTGCACAACAACGCCCAGCTGCTATGTATTCAGCTTCTGTTGTGGATAGTGCTACAGAGTTCTGCTTCTTGCTAAACCAGGAGACTAAAGCTTTTCCTAATAAATGACACGTGCCGCTCGTACTTTTACGGTCGACCTTGCATCCAGCGAAGTCAGCATCAGAGTAACCAATAAGGTCAAATGATGTGGACTTGGGATACCATAGGCCTACTGTAACCGTACCCTTAAGGTATCGAAAGATACGCTTAACCGCGATCATGTGTGATTCTTTAGGATTAGCTTGATATCTCGCACATAGGCAAACACTGAAGATGATATCGGGATGACTAGCAGTTAAATAAAGTAAGCTGCCTATCATACCTCGATACTTACGTTGATCAACAGGTTTGTCGCTCTCATCTGGTTCGAGTTTGGTTGAAGTAGCCATTGGAGTGCTGATTGGTTTGACGTTGTCAAGATCGAACTTCTTCAGCATGTCCTTAGTATACTTCGATTGACAGATGAAAGTTTTATTAGCCATTTGTTTCACTTGCAGGCCAAGAAAGTAGTTGAGCTCTCCCATCATGCTCATCTCAAATTCCGTCTGCATACACTTGGCAAATTCTTGACAGAGGGTTTCATCAGTAGACCCAAAAATGATATCATCAACATAGATTTGAATCAACAGAATAGTGTCTTTAAAAAATTTTATAAATAGTGTAGTGTCAATTTTCTCTTTTGAAAAACCTTTCTCAAGTAAGAAGCTACTTAGCCTTTCATACCAAGCTCTGGGGGCTTGTTTGAGGCTATAAAGCACTTTCTTTAGCTTGAACACGTGGTCGGGAAATTTGTGATTTTCAAAGCCAGGAGGTTGTTTCACATAAACTTTCTCCTTAATAAAACCATTCAAGAAAGCACTTTTCACATCCATTTGAAATAATTTAAAGTTTTGAAAATTAGCAAAAGCACAAAGCATCCGAATGGATTCTAGTCTAGCAACAGGAGCATACGTCTCATCGTAGTCGATACCTTCCTCTTGGTTGTATCCTTGAGCTACTAGACGAGCTTTGTTACGTGTGACTGAACCATCTTCATTTACTTTGTTTCTAAAAACCCATTTAGTACCAATTATCGAGTGATTAACCGGTTTAGGAACGAGTTCCCATACTTGGCTTCTCTCGAATTGGTTGAGTTCTTCTTGCATAGCAGAAATCCAAAATTCATCATTAAAGGCTTCAGAAATATTTTTAGGCTCTACTTGTGAAATGAAGGCAGTGCTAGCAACGGAGTCTCTTAGTGATGATCTAGTAGTTACTCCACGTGAAACTTCTCCTATTACTAAATTTTCTGGATGAGAAGGTTTGAAAGAGAATTTCTTAGGCGAACCCTCCAGAGAATCAGTTTCGGTTGAAGTATTCATTGGAGTAGAAGTTGATGGCTCAACGTCATCATCAAGAGTACTTACTGCACTGTTGCCTTCATCAAAAGTCATATTTGTTGACTCTTCCACAATAAGTGAGCGTTTATTAAAAATTCTATATCCCTTACTCTTGGCGGCATAACCAAGAAAGATACCATCGTCAGCTTTGGCATCAAATTTGCCTAAGTTGTCTTTGGTGTTAAGGATAAAACATCTACAACCAAAAACTTTAAAATAAGAAACATTGGGGGTTCTCCCAAACCAAAGCTCATAGGGTGTTTTCTTCGTAATGGGACGAATCAGCACCCTATTCAAAATGTGGCATGCTGTACTGACAGCTTCTGCCCAAAAGTATTTCGGAAGTAAAAATTTATTCAACATGACTCTGGCCATATCGCCGAGAGTTCTATTCTTCCGCTCCACAACACCATTTTGTTGAGGAGTTCTAGGACAAGAAAATTCATGATCAAAACCATTTGCATTACAAAAATTTTCAAAATCATAATTTACGAATTCGCCTCCATGATCACTTCAGATTCGAGTAATCATGTAGCCTTTTTCGTTATGAACTTTCTTTACAAAAACTTTGAAAACAGAAATAGCATCGCTCTTATTAGCGAGAAAGAAAACCCAAGTAAATCTCGAAAAATTATCAACAATAACAAATGCATAAAGTTTGCCACCAAGGCTAGCTATTCTACTAGGACCAAATAAATCCATATGAAGTAGTTGCAAGGGTCTAGTAGTACTTACAGAGTTGATGGAATGAAATGAGGATTTAGTTGCCTTGTTTAGTTCACATTCGGCACATACCGTATCCTTTTTGAATGTGATATCAGGCAATCCTCTCACTAGCTTCTTGGTAGACAGCCTGGATATAGCATCCATGTTGGCATGACCAAGACGCTGGTGCCAAAGTAGTCGTTCGTCTTTGTGGGCATATAGACATCTACCTGCATTGTTAGTATTTATAGAAAGATAGAAAATATATATGTTGTCCTCTCTTTTCCCTTCAAAAGCAATGTCTCCTGTTGACCTATCATAGATGTAGCAACTGTTTTGTCCAAAGTTAATATCATATCCATGATCAGCAAGATGACTAATGCTGAGCAGGTTATATTTTAACTCGGTCACTAGGCAGACATCCTTTATTACAGGAGAAGGAGGATGACCAATGATACCATTACCTATTATGTGCCCTTTGAGATTGTTACCGAAGGATACATATCCTTCTCTCTTCATCGATAGTGATGCAAAAAGTTTTGCGTCTCCCGTCATATGTCACGAGCATCCACTATCGAGAATCCACTTACTTTCAGTTGAAGAGGGAAGGTCCACCTACATCAAGAGTAGATGTGACCTTTGGTACCCGAGTTCTTGAGGGTCCTGAAAAGTTAGTCTTTGGAAACCAAGCATATATCTTTTTATCTACCAGTCTTCTAACTCTGCACTGTGGTGAGATGTGTCCATGTGATCCACAGTAGGTACAGATAGTATTTTTATTTATACTAGGAGCATGAGAGTAATATCTGTAAGCAACAGGATGAGGATGAACATGATGTGAAGAGTTAGCATGGTGATGATGATTATGCATAGAATGAGTGGCATGGTGATGGTGTCTATGAGGCATATCATGATGGTATTGTCTATGATGTGTGACATGCTGATATTGTCTATATGGCATGGCATGATGATTTTGTCTATATGGCATATGATGATCTTGTCTATATGGCATTGTATGATGATCTTGTCTATATGGCATGGCATGATGATTCCTATGTATGGGGTGATGTTGATTGTGTCTTTGTGCAACATGATGATTGTGTACTGAATGAGAATCATTCTTACGTGCACGTGGTTTGTGAAAGTTTGTGTATATAAATGCATGGTTATGTGCTGCATGAGAATGACGTGGTTGACTAGCATGAGTGGTGTTGTGCCCATGTGATTGGGTTTGAGGTTGAAGCACCTGTTTACCCAATTTGGTTTCTAATCTCTTAGAAGCAGCTTGCAATTCATCAACCTTAATATTCAAGCCATATATTTTAGTCATGGAGATTTTGTGTCTACTCTTTTCTTCAGCAAGCAACGTGTTGAGAGTAGTGATTTCTTGAGCTTGTTGCTCAATACGTGCTTCAGCATCATGTAAGCTTATTTTAAGCTTAGATACTTTATTAGTGGCATTAGTGGGTGATGTGTCTCTAACATCATCAAGAAGTAAAGAAATTCTTTGTATCTCATCTTCCAGACTTTTGATTTTGTCCTTGGCATGTTTGTATTTACCAATGACCTTTTTGTGATCATCGAGTAAATCAGTAAAAGCATCGCCAAGTTCATCAAAAGAGAAGTCATCTAGAGTTTCGTTAGATACCTTGTTGGAAGTTGCCATTAGGCACACATTTGCTGTATCTTGAGGAGAGCCTTTTTCTTCTTCGGAGTCACTCGCTTCACTTTCATGCCAAATTCCTGTGTTGGCATATTTCTTTGATGAATTCTTTTTGTATGGCTTCTCATAGCGGTTGCTCTTCTTCAAGAATGGGCAGTCTTTTCGGACATGTCCAGTCTTCTTGCAACCGTAACAGGTCGGCTCTTCTTCATTATCTTCTTGTGAATCCTTCTTCCTTCGATTGAAGCGAAGGAATTTTCTGAAGTTGCGAACCATGAGAGCTTGGTCTTCATCATCCGAGTTATCGTCTTCGGTCTCATCGTGATCAGCCCTTCGTCGATGAGCTTTGAGTGCGATCTCCCTGGTCTTCGGAGCAGGCTCTTCGAAGTCCTTGAGGTCAAGCTCGTGAGTCATGAGCTTACACATCAAGGTCTCCATTGACATTGATGTGAGATCGTTTCCTTCTATGATGGCCGTCGCCTTAGGGTTCCAAATCTTTGGCAACCCTCTGAGTAACTTACGAATCTTCTCGTGGTTTGAGTACTGCTTACCAAGCGAGGATAGAGGATTGATGATGTCGAGGAATCTTGTAAACATTTGAGTGATCGTCTCATTTGGCTTCATCTTGAAGGCTTCGTATTCTTGAGTGAGACGGCTTATTTTAGATTCCTTGACTTGTGTGGTTCCCTCATGCGTCACTTCTAGAAGTCTCCATACTTCATGAGCAGTGGTGCATGTGGAGACCCTGTTGAATTCATTCCTGTCTATAGCACAGAATAAAGCATTAATAGCCCTAGCATCTAGACTTGCCTGTTTCTTCTCCTCGACAGAATATTTGTCGTGTGGTTTCTCAATGAGGTCACCATCGACAACTATCCTGACGGGCTTTTTGTAACCGTCAGTGACGACAGTCCACAGGTCAAAGTCTAGAGACTTAAGATAGAAGCTCATCCTTGTTTTCCAATATGTATAGTTAGTTCCATCAAATAGGGGAGGCCTATGAGTGGACTGACCTTCACCATGATTGGAAATCAAGGATTGTGTGGTTGCCATGGATCAGCTCTTAGGATGTTAGTCCTTATAAAGAGAACAGAGCTCTGATACCAATTGAAGAACAGTTTGGCAACTCTAGAGGGGGGTGAATAGAGTATATATAGAAAAATGACCAATTAAAATAACTCTTTCACCAATAATAAATAATCAGAGTAAAGTGCGAAAAATAAAAGGAGAGAAAAAGAGCATACGCAAACACAGCGATTTTAACCTGGTTTCCCTCGTGGAGGACTAGTCCAGGCCTGAGAACTCTAGCTCAGGATTCAAATCCACTATTTGTGAAATAGTAGTTTACAACCGTGCCTTTACTTCAGAAGAGCACGTCAACTTCTAACAGAGGATCGCAGTGGCGATTTGCTTGGAATTGTCCAAGCGACTTCTTCGACTCTTGCACAAGAATCCTAACTGAGAGATGCTGAGCACTCGAGACTTAGGAGGCTTGTGGCTAGTAGATGGGAAGGGTATGGCTTATTTCAGCTACAAGAGAGAAGAGAAGAGAAGATTGGGTGGATTGGAATGAGAGAATTTATGCCCTATTTATAGTGTTTTTATAGGCAGAATTCGGCCAGAATTCGGGTAGGAAAATTCAAATATTTGGCCGTTGGACAACTAGCAACCAGCTAACCCTAAAATTAGGGTTCCTGATTTCTAGAGGACAGAGTTCGGCCCGAACTCTGTCTCCAGAGCACATAGTGGTTCAAAGGTAGTGTTTGGTTCAGTGGAGCTTGGGATTTTGGGTAGGCTGTAGACTAAGTGTCAAGAGCTCAGCATGACTCAGAGTACACAAGTCTAGACTCAATGAAAATATAAAATACAGACTCGAAAATACACTGAGAATTGGAGACTGAGCTGTCGTCTGTCTTGAACGGAATGCAGACGTCGTGTGTCGTATTGAATTAATACAGACATTATTTAGTCAATGTAATCAATATTTGGTTGACTGTGACTTTATGTCAACATGATCTATCAAATGTTTTAATTTGTGAAAACTAATACCTCCATATTGTTGGAAATTCAATTCTATTCAATTTTGACTTTTGAAAGTCCGAATTTCGATTTAAAATGAAGTTTTTATGGCCGAAACGAGTTTTACCAAAAATCTGGATTTTGTTGCTATTTGGAAAAACGGTACACCGTCGGTATGCCGCAGTATACCGCCGGTATGCCGGTTTTTGCACCAGAAACCTACTATTTTTAGTCCGGTATACCGCCGGTATACCGCAGTATACCGCAGTATACCGCCGGTATGCCGTTTTATGCTGTTTTAGGCTGTTTTTGTCCGTTTTTGCCCATTTTTGTCCGTTTTTGATATTTTCTCGATTGTAATAGACTCTTAACATGATTAGATGACCTTGGATAGTTAAAGAATGATTGTACACTCTATATACATGGTACATGCTTATGTTCACGTATTGTTCTATGTTCAGATTATAGATAGTGGCCTGTTATGGTGCACTCCAGATTACTATATATGCCTAGCTCGATTTAGTGGCTCGTAGTAGCACACTCATGACTTGATTTTCTTATTGATTTCTAGACCTGAGATATGAGTACATGTTCTTTCTTGACACCGTGGATATAGCTTGTTGAATGTTAATCTATTGCATCTTGGCACTGGACAATCGAGTGTGAGTATTGTTCCGTGTATCACGTGATGTTAGTACGGAGATGTTCGTAAGTGATAACTTACGAATTACTCGTACATAACACACGTCATCTTAGGAAATTCTTGAGTGTCCACGACTTGAGAACTTGACATGAATATGATAAGGTAAATGACTAGTAAATTCAAGTAGATCATTATAGGAGGAAATTCGCACTACCAACCCCGAGCTCCAAGGGCCCCATGAGGCATGGCTCAACCCTGCTAGGCAAGGGCTCCATGACCTACCAAGTTTGTGCGTAATGATATACGATCGAGTCACATGTCGTGCCGGGTTGCGGCACAGTCAGTTATATGTTTTCTTTTACAAGTTTATGATATGGTTGTTCATATTACAAGTCTAGACACGTTTCATCTGCCAGCAGTCTTGTTGGGCAATAGATGTACTACTCGTACCCTTGGACATCCGGGTATTTGCAGTCAGGTAGTTGCAAAAATCCTTAACTTGCATACTAGTAATTAGGATTGTGATAACCCTAGCTAGTTAATGATAGAAAGCCGTAGGCAATGATTGGCCGTGCACTTTTGATTGTTTGTTACTTTATATGCTCTTATGTCGTCGAGTGGCCAGAGACTAAGTTCTGCTCGAAAAAATATCTGCAACCCCGGTCCTTGTTTGGTTTAAGGGTTGTGGCTCCGACTTCGAGTAGTTCCTAAGTTCCTTGTTGTTCATTGGCTTATTGTTCTCTATTGCTATACGGTTCAGTATTTCCATTCAGTTATTTATATTCTCGAGATACGTGCATTGGTACCGCACTAGTCTCGACCCATATTGATTTATTTTCTGTCATTATGTTGTTGTGCTGTTGTTGGGTTTTGTCGTTCACCTCGAGCCTTCCTTGTGGTACTTGCTATTTGGGGTCTGACCCCACTGGTTTTGCATGGCCAGGTTCCATAGTTGATCACGAGGATCTACCGTCTTCTCCTCCGGATGGTTCGCACTCAGAGGACCGATATGGATAGCGAGTGGGTTACCTTTATTTCCTACTTTATCTTGTACTTTTATTTTGTGGTGTATTAGCCAAGGACATATGTTAGTCCTTATTTCTGGGTTTTGTTCCCTCCGTCTTAGTACGGCGTGGATGTATTTTCTGGACAGCTGCTAGTTGTACATTTACGTACCTTTTGTATAGTCAGTTGATATATCTTTTATTATGTCAGCTCTCATGATTACGTATGTACTTGTGTTTGGGATGCCTTATCCATCTCATATGTGATTTACTCTTTATTGCTTCTTATGTTGATTGGATTGAGATAGGATTTGTTCGACCTTAGGAGTCGTCAGTGGCATGCTAGAGTCCACCCACTTGTCTTCTAGACAGCTTTAACCGTATCTCGGGGTACTGGCGTACTCTGATATACGTAGCTGGCTTTGTCTTGCCCCCGATCTTCAGTATTCTGGTTCTGGGACGTGACAGGGTTTTTTGGTGGCCCATGCAGGTCTGTCTTCAGACTTGTGGGGGATTCATCTTGTTAGAATCTCAATCCTATATTTGTTTTCATTTGATCTCCCTTTGCTTTTTACATTCTCGTTTTTCTTGAACTGTAAACATGATTGACATATCCTTGTTCTATTCCTGTCCATTATTGATATCACGTGTCCTTATCATTCAGGGACACCCAACCTTCTTATCTATTTCTTTCGAGGATTTTATTGCTCCGTCTCCTTCCTTGGTTCAGGCAGTATGTCGACATCATATCCCGCCTCCACAGAGTCAGCACCTCCTTCTGACGCGGTCTCAGTAGATTTGATGTCAGCATCCGGCGCAGTTTACCCAGGTCCAGTAAGTCAGATAAAATCAGCAGCAGATAAGAGCAGCAGTCCCGATGCATAGACAGAGAGAGTTTGTTATCATTGAGCAGATGTTGGCTGAGGGCAGTCAGATTGTTAGTAAGCTTCTGAGGTGTTTCTTCAGTCATTCTTATTCTTGGGTTCTGTTGACGGCCTTGTATTCCATTCATACCCGGAATACGATGGTCGACTTGACATATTCGGCGAGTGAACGCGAGTTTCTCGTACCACTCATCTGCCTCCGTATCTCGTGATACACGATATCTATCATGTATCCCGACTACGTAGGTGCATCCTGGATTAGAGTCATGTCTTCGACTGAGTTGTTGGTACCGACTTACTTCGAAACTTGACCCTTGTCCACTTTGTGAGTCAGCGTAGGCAAGCGAGGACGAATTCCTACTCAACTGACTCAGGGGTATATTATTCTAAATGCCTCCTTTTCTTGTATTATATATGTATGTATTTATTATTTTCCGCATTTATTTAAATTCTGTATCTCAAATATCACTTGTACACGGGATGTTTTCTTTCGATGTGTTATGATTTTACATTGTTTTAGCATGTGTATTTTTGCTCGACTGGCTTTAGGAAATTCCGAGGACGGAATTTTTCTAAGTTGTGGAGAGTTGTGAGACTCGTCTCACAGTATCGGTATTTATATACGGATACGTATTTTGTATTGTATTTCGTATTTTCTCGATTTTCGGAACGCTTTAAAATTTTCCCAAATTATAGATTTTCTCCTTGGCCGGTATACCGACAGTGTACCGGAGTATACCGACGGCATGCCGCTCGGATAGATTTTTTACATTTTAGATATTTTCGATTTCAGATATTTTCGTGAATAGTATTTTCGATATTTTCATGAATAGTGTTTTGGATATTTTGATGAATAGTGTTTAGATATTTTCGTGAATAGTGTAGATGCATTCTATTATCCAATGGACAATTGGTTTTCTTTCAATGGCTAAGATTGATCTAGATTTTGACTTGGATCACGATCCAACGGTCACGATTAATTCACCCTTATATATATCCTATGAGTTTCTCTCTCCTCTCTCTTTTCTTTTCTTCACCATTTCCCTTTCACTCTCTTCCCTCTTCCTCAAGCTTAGGAAGGCTTGGCCTTGAGGCCTAGAGTGTGGTTTCGGAACCCCTCTTGGTGGTGGAGTAGAAGATTAGGCTCGGTTGCTAAAACCTAGGCAAGTACATCTTGCTCAAAAGTGACATGACCATGCTAAAATTTTGTTTTCCATAGAAATTAAAGTTTTATTGGCCTATAATATGCTTCTTTAAATTGTTAACATGTTTAGTATATAGCACTTTTGGTTTTGATCGACAGTATTACATAGATCTGAGTTTCTAGATATGATTTTCGAGTATTTTGAGGTATTGATCTATCAAATGTTTTAATTTATGAAAACTAATACCTCCATGTTGTTGGAAATTCAATTCTATTCAATTTTGACTTTTGAAAGTCCGAATTTCGATTTAAAATGATGTTTTTATGGCCGAAACGAGTTTTACCGAAAATCTGGATTTTGTTGCTATTTGAAAAAACGGTATACCGTCGGTATGCCAGTTTTTGCACCAGAAACCTTCTGTTTTTAGTCCGGTATACCGCCGGTATACCGCAATATACCGACGGTATGCCGTTTTATGCTGTTTTAGACTGTTTTTGTCCGTTTTTGCCCGTTTTTGTCCGTTTTTGATATTTTTTCGATTGTAATAGACTCTTAACATGATTAGATGACCTTGGATAGTTAAAGAATGATTGTACACTCTATATACATGGTACATGCTTATGTTCACGTATTGTTCTATGTTCAGATTATAGATAGTGGCCTGTTATGGTGCACTCCAGATTACTATATATGCCTAGCTCGATTTAGTGGCTCGTAGTAGCGCACTCATGACTTGATTTTCTTATTGATTTCTAGACCTGAGATATGAGTACATGTTCTTTCTTGACACCGTGGATATAGCTTGTTGAATGTTAATCTATTGCATCTTGGCACTGGACAATCGAGTGTGAGTATTGTTCCGTGTATCACGTGATGTTAGTACGGGGATGTTCGTAAGTGATAACTTACGAATTACTCGTACATAACACACGTCATCTTAGGAAATTCTTGAGTGTCCACGACTTGAGAACTTGACATGAATATGATAAGGTAAATGACTAGTAAATTCAAGTAGATCATTATAGGAGGAAATTCGCACTACCAACCTCGAGCTCCAAGGGCCCTATGAGGCATGGCTCAACCCTGCTAGGCAAGGGCTCCATGACCTACCAAGTTTGCGCGTATTGATATACGATCGAGTCATATGTCGTGCCGGGTTGCGGCACAGTCAGTTATATGTTTTCTTTTACAAGTTTATGATATGGTTGTTCATGTTACAAGTCTAGACACGTTTCATCTGCCAGCAGTCTTGTTGGGCAATAGATGTACTACTCGTACCCTTGGACATCCGGGTATCTGCAGTCAGGTAGTTGCAAAAATCCTCAACTTGCATACTAGTAATTAGGATTGTGATAACCCTAGCTAGTTAATGATAGAAAGCCGTAGGCAATGATTGGCCGTGCACTTTTGATTGTTTGTTACTTTATATGCTCTTATGTCGTCGAGTGGCCAGAGACTAAGTTCTGCTCGGGAAAATATCTGCAACCCCGGTCCTTGTTTGGTTTAAGGGTTGTGGCTCCGACTTCGAGTAGTTCCTAAGTCCCTTGTTGCTCATTGGCTTATTGTTCTCTATTGCTATACGGTTCAGTATTTCCATTCAGTTATTTATATTCTCGAGATACGTGCATTGGTACCGCACTAGTCTCGACCCATATTTATTTATTTTCTGTCATTATGTTGTTGTGCTGATGTTGGGTTTTGTCGTTCACCTCGAGCCTTCCTTGTGGTACTTGCTATTTGGGGTCTGACCCCACTGGTTTTGCATGGCCAGGTTCCATAGTTGATCACGAGGATCTACCGTCTTCTCCTTCGGATGGTTCGCACTCAGAGGACCGATATGGATAGCGAGTGGGTTACCTTTATTTCCCACTTTATCTTGTACTTTTATTTTGTGGTGTATTAGCCAAGGACATATGTTAGTCCTTATTTCTGGGTTTTGTTCCCTCCGTCTTAGTACGGCGTGGATGTATATTCTGGACAGCTGCTAGTTGTACATTTACGTACCTTTTGTATAGTCAGTTGATATATCTTTTATTATGTCAGCTCTCATGATTACATATGTACTTGTGTTTGGGACGCCTTACCCATCTCATATGTGATTTACTCTTTATTGCTTCTTATGTTGATTGGATTGAGATAGGATTTGTTCGACCTTAGGAGTCGTCAGTGGCATGCTAGAGTCCACCCACTTGTCTTCCAGACAGCTTTAACCGTATCTCGGGGTACTGGCGTACTCTGATATACGTAGCTGGCTTTGTCTCGCCCCCGATCTCCAGTATTCTGGTTCTGGGGCGTGACAAAAATAAAACCTACCAAACATAGGGCAGTCTTACCTTCGACGGTGGTTGGACATTGGGTGACACTTCAGCGCCCCCTCATCAGACCCAGAAGTCGGATCCTTACCCTTCCTGGGCTTTTTTGCACATGCACCAGAAGAAGAAGCTTTGGGGGCCATGACAGCTAGGGTTTACAAGTGTGCACAGAACATAAGCGAACAAACTGCTTTATTCTCTTTAAACCAAAACCCCTTTATAGCAGAAGCCTTCCAGCCTGGCAATATTTCAAAAAAGGTTGCACGCAGACGAAGCAGCGTCATCAAGAGTCCGAAGACTCCATCAAAGCCTTGGCGGTCCAAGTACCTTGAAAAGCCCATGCTTATATCCAAAGTATTCCAAACTCACTTTTAAGTTTGGAAGCTTTGAAAGGGGTCCTGTAGAAGAATGGAAATTGTCCAGGCTCAATCAAGACCAAACCACCTCAGGCAAAGTAAACGAAGGCCCAGAGATCTCCAATAGGATGCCAAGTCCTAACAGCACAGTACCCAAAGTACATCACCTTTGCAGAACTAAAGACAGGTGGACCACTCCATGTAACCAGATCTCATGGGCCCAGACATCATACAGCCTTCCTTCTAAGAAGCCTCCATGCGGCCAATGGGCATACGACTCAAATGGCCCAACCTGTCTTCATATCAAGGCAGACGGCTCGAGTCCCTGGCTGAGCCACCTTCTACACCAAGACGGCTGGTTCGTGCCTCGAACCTGACCACCACAAACTGGTTCACACCTCGAACCGGATCACCATAAGCTAGTTTGTGCCCCGAACCGGATCACGATAAGAACCACATCCTAGTTCACGTGCAGAACTGGATTACCATAAGTTGGTTCGTGCACCAAATCAGATCACCTCAGATCCCATTGGTAGCGGCTGAAAGGATCGACCCATTCAAACGAAGATTCTTTCCAAATCACGGCCAGCTCCATGCATTAAACAAAGATCGTGCCACCTGATTTAAGTCTCCCGTTTATGGCATGTGCGTCGTATAATCGCATCATTCAAACGACGGGTTCTCCAAACATTCATGCGTGCTCGATTACCTATGATCAAGCCGTGTTGATGGACAGTCATAACCACCAACAACTACACCCGAGGATCCTTAAGTCCTCATCCAAAGCTCCTACAGCAATGGTCGCCTAATCAGCGCCTCGACCTGGCCGAGCAGTTAAACAGCCTGCCTAAACAGCTGTGACAACCTAGATGACGTCTTCCACGCAGGAGATCCTCCCTCATCATTACCTCCTTTATAGCTTGCCCGCTAAAAGGTAACTATAAAGGAGGTGAAGATCACAAACGAATGAGGGGATCAATAAGAAGAAGAATATCAAGTCATCAACTGATCAGATCGACCAAATCAACCTCACCATTGAGGGTACTAGATACACATATAGGTTCTCCTTTATTTTGGACATTAGAAATGAGTGTGCTCATGATGACCCCCATTCCTCTCTCAAAGAATTAAGGTAGGAAAAAGTTTTCTAGGTCATCCTCTGATCTGATCGATCATGCAGGAAGGCTTCAAAACCACTCAAATGTGATATCTCTCAGGGTGCCAAGGAACATGGGGGTCATCAATGCATCATCGTCGATAAAACTCCTGGTTTGAGTTTTATAATGGTAGACATGTTGATGGGGCGAGGATTTACTATCAAAAGGGAGCAGCAACATGGGTTTGAACTTCTTTGGGCAAGTAATCTTGTCCCACTCGACTGGGTATAGCATGCTTATCCCAGTCTTCTGAAACGTATTTTCTTCCCTGGTATGTTCTAGGGAAGTCAATTGTGCATGCATATGCCACATGTTAGGCTTTGGAGGCTTGGTAGTTAACATGGATTCGCTCGAATAAGACGTGGTCTTTCGAGGTTCCTTCGTTAGAGGAGGAACAACAACGTACCTTGATGGTAGCCTGGGTGACTACGAGTTGACTTATTGCTTTTTGCATTTGGTAAATTGTAGACTCTATGCTTCCATGTGGCGATCCATGCCACCTTTGTTATTATCTTCATTAACCACGTAGAAAGGAACTGTGCAGCTTCTTGCAGAGGGTCTGGTGGTAGAGGACGCATAGATGGAGTCTGCATTATCCTGATTATTATTGACAAGGGGGAAGGCTTCGTCATCAGATTTTTGTAGCCTTGTCGTACGAGATCGAGTGAGCTTAAACACCCCTTTTGTAGGAATGAGAGGGTCATCTTCAGAGTCATACATGTCTCCTTGTCTGGCAAGTGGGTGATCTTCATAACTCGCAGTGTTATTAGAGGCAAAGGGGAGGTCGCCTTTTGGGCACCTTTAATAACTTTTGTAATTCTGAGCATATGGTTTTGACACTACTCCGGGCTGAAGTTTATTAAAGGTCGAAGCTTCAATAGTTGTTTGCCGGGTTGTCGAGTGGCGACGTGCTGGTGTCAGAGTTATCATGACACGGTTGCGATACGAATTGGTTCATATTGTAGAAGCATGGAAATTGATCGAGCTCAATCAAGCCCGAACCACATCTGATAAGGTGAGCTTAGGCACAGAGACCTCCAGTGGGATGCCAAGTCCTAGCAGCACAGTACCCCAAAGTATGTTAACTTTACAGAACGAGAGGCAGCCAGTCCACTTTATGCGACCAAGTTCCATGCGACCAGGACACATGCGGTCCAGACACCATGCGGCTTCCCTTCCAAGAAGCCTCTATACAGCCAATGAGGTAGGCGGCTCAGGCAGCTTCACAAGGCCTATACATCAAGACAAATGACCCACGCCCTTGGCTGGGCCAACCCAGTCTTTAATACAATTGGTTTGCACCCTGAATCGGATCACCTCAAATCTCGTTGATACGGCTGAAAGGATCAATACCACGTTTATGGTGTTTGCAGTACAACCGCCTCATTCAAACTAGAGACTCCTTCTAAATTATGATCAGTACCATGCATCAACCAAAGATCGTGCCACCTGATTTAAGTCTCCCGTTTATGGCGCCCGCGTTATATAACCGCACCATTAAAATGATAGGTTATCCTAAACACTCGTGCGAGCTATGTCACTGGTGATCTAGCAGTGCGGATGAACACTCATAACTACTGACAACTATACTCGAGGATCCTTAAAGTCCTTCCTTGGAGCTCCTGCAGAACGGACGCCCAATCAGCGCTCGACCAGGCCGAGCGGTTAAACAACCAGCCTAAACAGCTGTGACAACCTAGATGGCATCCTCCATGCAGGAGATCCTCCTATATCATTGCCTCCTTCATGGCTTGTCCGCTAAAGACAACTAAGGCGATGCCCACCATCAACACCAAGGTCGGCAAGCAGAAAACTAGAAAGATCACCAGATATATAGGAGAGAGTCACAGAGAGCATTTCGAGAAGCTGCTAAGTATCAGATCGTCAGCAGAATAAAAGGGTCATTGCAGTACCCGATCTTCATCGCCACACTTCCCCATAATATATATTTGTACTAGCAAATCCTTACTATTAGGGCTTTGTTTATCTCAACATATCTCTTCTTCCCTTATCACCGAAGATCCCACGATGGATAATAAGCTGGCGAATCTGCTGGGGACGGCCTTCTCCTCTGATGAGAAGGTAGTGATAGAATCTGATACTGCTAAGGTTGTCTCATACCAACAGATGATGGTTGTCGGGTTCGACCAACAAGCTTATGAAGATATGCTCTCCGAAGGGTCAAACCCTTCTCCTTGGTTTAAGAAACCTAGGAAGACTCACAAAGTCTGGGTGGCCAAGGCCGCTGCACCACTACCAGTAAGTGTGGAGGATGCTCTGTCGGCTTCCACCAATGATCCATCTCCTGTATATCCTTTTCTCTCTCTCAAAATTGAGAAGAATACAGCTCGACACTCGGGTCCCAATCGGAGAAGGCGATGCAATGCCTGGGACTCTGGAATATGTTCCCCCACCAGGTCATCCTGGCCACTCCCTATACAAGAGGACAATGCTGCATCTCAGCCAACTTCCCAGTAAGAGGTCCGAAAACATGTCTCGTCTAATTCAAGACGAGTGCCTATAGACGCACATCAAGCCACCCTGAATGGTGCCAGGCGGTAGCACACACAGGAGAGGCAAAAGAGATCTGTCTTCCGCAGAGTCTCTCAAAAGCTCGTCCACGAAGAAGACCTGGACACGCTTTACTACTCAAATGCTAGTACAAAGAGGTCCAGAGTGGCACGGGCCCAACATCCCCAGACCGTTACGTCGGCTGGCATTCATCAGAAGGTGCCCTAGATGATTATACGAGCTCTTGAGGGAAGGCTCTATCGGACCCACATATGTGTCTGCAGAATCATGCGCATGAAGTGAGATGACCCCATAGATCCATTCTGGATGACCCCTATAATAGATCAGAAGTTTTGTCTGATCAGCCGTCCGGCCCACATAGCGCAGGTAAATGCCCTCTTTCAGACTTGTAGGAAGTAATAGATACCGAGCAGGGGTAAAGAAATACAGTAGCCCATGCTACAAGACCTCCATGGGCATTGCACTATATCATCATGAACTGTTGTTGCTCTCAGACAACAGTATCCACAAACAAGCCATCCGTCCTCCGACGACTTCAGCAAACTACGAGAGATGAACTGATTCATGCTTCTTGCTACTCTACCCGAAGGTATAGTCCCGTCCCGAATGGCTCAAAGGTGCCCTCATTCTCAACCAATATGATAAGATTGCCAACACGAAGGTTAGCCCTCCCGGGTGTACCTGTACGATAAGACAGGGGTCTTCCAGAAAATCCGATCGAGAGTACCCTTGCAGAAAGGTGTGCCACAACCAGGGGTACGTCTTCTCCACCTATCTCCTATACAGAGGGTAGCAGTCCTCCAAGGGTAAGACACAAAGCTAGGGGTGGACCTTCACCCAACCAAGCTACTACAGTCGCTAGGATAGCTAGCCGCTGGAGTCAAAAGACGACGCCACCATATGTCCCAACCCCGACAAAGATGAAGCCCGGGGAATTAGCTCAGCCAACCCCGTACTGTTATGACCCGCTTCTCGGGATGCAAGTGCGTGGGCAAGTCCAGCTTACGCAATGGTATCGATAGTATAATACTGTCTAGACCTCAATGATCAAAATTGCAATATTTGCTCATAATTAATTTCTTTGCTCATTCACAATACTAATTCAAATTTACAACTTCCAAAATTAAATTTGAATAAAATACAAGGTCTCATGAAACTTTATGATCAATCATCTATCTAACTAGTCTCTAGGATTGGCCTTCAGCTTATATGCCACCCAAGATCCAAGTGCATAGAGTAGCAACGACTAATCTGACAAATAGGTTTCCAGTCACGAATGGAACGTGCACAATTCAAGCATGTAGTTCCAAATATATGATAATGACTATAAAAATAGTGAATAGAAATGGCATACATGATGAAATAAATAAACTGAAATCATGACATAAAAAATAAAGTAAAACAGTTAACATGAACTATAAAGACAAGTAAGCATGGAATAAGGAAACATAAACATCTAAGTGATTTAAAGTACACTTTTTAATATGTGATCGTATTGAGACACTACATCGCACGGTCTACATAAGATTTGCATCCTCAAGGTCTACATTGCATGAAATCTAAAATAAAGCAGGGTCTATGGGGTCTGATTACATATCTACTTAGTACTTCTCCGCCCAACTACTACACATGGATCAAGTTACGACAATAGGTTATGAAATACGGTAAATAAACACTATAAAATATGGTATCATGACTAAATCCATATGCCATAATTCGTGTAACGAATGTGTCAAGAATTAATATGCATCACTAATCATGCAAATATAGTAAGTATCAATACTGGAAACAAACAAGAAATGTACTCGCCTAGGGACCTTAGCTGGTGGAACAGATAATTTCGTTGAGTCCAGGATAGTCCGATTGGCTAGGGTCGATGTGAAGGATTTTGAAATTCACAAGAAGACAGGAATACGATTAATCGTAATCAATGATTTATAACTGAAAGAAAATTCATAAAAAATATATATAACTATTTTAGAAAATATTATAGTACTCAGAAACTATGTTTTTATTAGTTAAAATATTTGTAGGTAACCATTTAAAAATATAGGATATCATGCTTTTAGTGCAAAACTGTAATTTTAACTAGATAAAATACAACGATAATATTTTAGGTCAAAACAATACTTAAAATACCATAAACTAATATAATACTATATTTAAGCTTCTAAACACAGTTTTGAAATTATATGTAGGGCACAAACCCCATGCTATATAAAACATTTAGATAACTTAATACCAAAAGAAATAAACCAAAATCTAGCTATTTATTATAAGCCCAACTGATAAGCCCATATAGTTTATATAGAATAAATTAGTTAGAAGCCCATAAATTTAATACACATAAAAAAAATAATAATAAAACAATATTTAACTTAAACAAAACCCAGCCCATATATCATGCCCAGCTAGTAAGGCTCAATACTGATGCCCAACCAACAACACAAGACTAATTATTTTTTTCTTAGAATCCAGAAATCAAATAAATGGCCCAGGCTATTTATTATGTAACTAAGCCCAAACTAAAACCTACTAGTTATTAAAGCCCAAAACATAAGCCTAATTCTACTGTTCTTTACCAAAAATAAAATAAAGTAAACATAAAACAGAGTGAGAATGAGCAGAGAGAAGATTGAGAGAAAGAGAGAATGGAAGAGGGGAGAGTGAGTTTTAGAGAAAGAGCGGAAGTCTGAGAGCGAGAGAGAGAGAACGAGAAGAGGGAGAACGAGGGGAGCTCGCCGGGAATCCGGCACGGAGGCAATCGGAGGTGCGTGCGGTGGTTGGTATCCGGTGGAGATCTGGAAGTTATGGTCGTGGTCGGGATGCGGGATCGTTGGTTCTGCCGCCAAGCGAGGCGGAGCACCATTTCTGAAGGCATGCGACGGTCGAAGTTGTGGTGATGGCAATGGAAGTGGTCATGGTGTTGCTAGCGGACACAGGCACGATAATTGCGTACGGGCCGTGCGGTGGTGTCGCAAGACGAGATTAGATTTAGGTTTGGCTTTTGGTTTCCTTTTATATTTTTGGTTTGGTTTTGTGTCAAGGTGTCGGACACAACAGAGATGGGATGTGTTCCACCGGCTCGAGGTAGGTGCTGGTATCGATGTGGATAGGGAGGTGGTTAGGTGGCATGTTATGGAGAGGGCAAGGCATGGTGACGACTCGGTGGGGGTGCTCGGGTAGGGACTCGCCATATCTAGGCGGCGAAAGCGGTGAAGGATTTCTGGGTCGGGGTCGGTTGCTAGGGAGGAAATGAGCGATGGGTGTGCTCCGACATTGGTAGCCGAGTTGGCGGGAACAAAAATGTATATTCGGTGGGCAATTATAATTGAATTATGGCATAAAATAGTCGTAGAATAGTGAAATGTGTTTTTTTGGGTGATTCTAAATGACCTATAGTGAAAATGGACGTAGAATGGTAAAAACGAGAATAGATAGATTGTTCTATTCAAAATATGGTGTAGAACGGGCGTAGACTAGTGAAACAGAGTGTAGATGCGTGATTCTAACCAAAATATGGTAAAAAAAAGTGGCATAGATTTGTGGAAACGAGTATAGAAATGTAATTTAGCAATAAATGTGTGATTCTTGTTGAAATCTGGTATAAAATGCGAGTACAATGATGAAAATGAGTATTAACGGTCAATTTGTATTGAATTATGGCACACAATAGGCGTGGAATGGTGAAAACGAGTTTGGTGGGTGATTGTAACAGATATATTGTAAAAATGGACGTAGAATGGTGAAAACGAGTATAGATGGGTGGTTCTATTCGAAATACGGTGTAGAATTGGAGTAGATTGGTAAAAATTGAATGTTGATGCGTGATTCTAACCGAAACGTGGTTAAAAAGTGGCGTAGATTTATGGAAACGAGTATAGAAATGTAATTTCAAATCGAAATAAGGTTTAAAATGCTCGTAGAATGGTGAAAACATATAAAAATATGTGGTTCTTATTGAAATATGGTACCGAATAGTGAAAATGGACGTAGAATGGTAAAAACAAGTATATATAGGTTGTTCTATTCAAAATATGGTGTAGAACGGGCGTAGACTAGTGAAACCGGGTGTAGATGCGTAATTCTAACCAAAATGTGGTAAAAAAAAGTGGCGTAGATTTGTGGAAACGAGTATAGAAATGTAATTTAGCAATAAATGTGCGATTCTAGTTGAAATATGGTATAAAATACGAGTACAATGATGAAAATGAGTATTAACGGTCAATTTGCATTGAATTATGGCACAAAGTAGGCGTGGAATGGTGAAAACGAGTTTGGTGGGTGATTGTAACAGATATATTGTAAAAATGGACGTAGAATGGTGAAAAAGAGTATAGATGGGTGGTTCTATTCGAAATATGGTGTAGAATTGGATTAGAATGGTAAAATCGAATGTTGATGCGTGATTCTAACCGAAACTTGGTTAAAAAGTGGCGTAGATTTGTGGAAACGAGTGTAGAAATGTAATTTCAAATCGAAGTAAGGTTTAAAATGCTCGTAGAATGGTGAAAACATATACAAATATGTGGTTCTTATTGAAATATGGTACCGAATAGTGAAAATGGACGTAGAATGGTAAAAACGAGTATAGATAGGTTGTTCTATTCAAAATATGGTGGAGAACGGGCGTAGACTAGTGAAGCCGAGTGTAGATGCATGATTCTAACCGAAATATGGTAAAAAAAGTGGCGTAGAATTGTGGAAACAAGTATAGAAATGTAATTTAGAAATAAATGTGTGATTCTAGTTGAAATTTGGTATAAAATGCGAGTACAATGATGAAAATGAGTATTAACGGGCAATTTGCATTGAGTTTTGGTACAAAGTAGGCATGGAATGGTGAAAACGAGTTTGGTGGGTGATTGCAACTGATATATTGTAAAAATGGACTTAGAATGGTGAAAACGAGTATAGATGGGTGGGTCTATTCGAAATATGGTGTAGATTGGTAAAATCGAGTGTAGATGCATGATTCTAACCGAAACGTGGTTAAAAAGTGGTGTAAATTTACGAAAACGAGTATAGAAATATAATTTCAAATCGAAGTAAGGTTTAAAATGCTCGTAGAATGGTAAAAAATAGTATAAATGTGTGGTTCCTGTTGAAATATGGTACCGAACGAGCATACAAAGATGCAAACGAGTATTAAATGGGTAACTATAACTAAAATATGATATCAAATAGGCCTAGAATGGTGAAAACGAGTATTTCTGGGTGATTATTACCCAAATATGCTTTTGATAGGCTAAGAATGGTGAAAACGAGTATAGATAGGTGGTTCTAATCGAAATATGGTATGAAGTCGGGGTAGATTGGTAAAAAGAGTGTAGATGCGTGAATAACCGAAATATGGTAAAACAAATCGCGTAGATTTATGGAAACGAGTATAGAACTATAATTTGTAACCGAAAAAGGTATCAAATTCTCGTAGAACGGTGACAACGAGTATAAATGTGTCATTCTTATTGAAATATGGTATAAAATGTGCGTACAATGATGAAGAAGAGTATTAGATGGGTGATTATAATTATATTATGGTATAGTGCGTGGAATGGTGAATACGAGTATTGATGGGTGATTCTAAGCAAACTATGGTAAAAATGGATGTAGAATGGTAAAAACGAGTATAAATGGGTAGTTCTAATCAAAATATGGTGTAAATTAGGCATAGATTGGTGAAACCGAGTGTACATGTGTGATTCTAACCGAAATATGGTAAAAAAAAGTGGCATAGATTAGCGAAAATGAGTATAGAAATATAATTTGTAACCAAAATAAGGTACAAAATGCTCGTATAATGGTGAATACGAGCATCAGTAAGGGATTTTAACTGAAATATGGGATAAAATGCGTGTAGAATGACAAAAATATGTATTCGATGGGTAATTATAATTGAATTATGGCATAAAATAGTCGTAGTTTGGTGAAACGAGTTTTTGTGGGTGATTCTAAACGACCTATAGTGAAAATGGACGTAGAATGGTGAAAACGAGTATAGATAGGTTGTTCTATTCAAAATATGGTGTAGAACGGGCGTAGACTAGTGAAACCGAGTGTAGATGCGTGATTCTAACCGAATTGTGGTAAAAAAAGTTGCGTAGATTTGTGGAAACGAGTATAGAATGTAATTTAGAAATAAATGTGCGATTCTAGTTGAAATCTTATATAAAATACGAGTACAATGATAAAAATGAGTATTAACGGGCAATTTGTATTGAATTATGGTACAATGTAGGCTTGGAATGGTGAAAAAGGGTTTGGTGGGTGATTGTAACTGATATATTATAAAAATGGACGTAGAATGGTGAAAACGAGTATAGATGGTGGTTCTATTCAAAATACGGTGTAGAATTAGCGTAGATTGGTAAAATCGAATGTAGATGCGTGATTCTAACCGAAACGTAGATAAAAAGTGGCGTAGATTTGTGGAAACGAGTATAGAAATGTAATTTCAAATCGAAGTAAGGTTTAAAATGCTCGTAGAATGGTGAAAACGAGTATAAATATGTGGTTCTTGTTAAAATATGGCACCGAATAGTGAAAATGGACGTAGAATGGTAAAAAGAGTATAGATAGGTTGTTCTAGTCAAAATATGGTGGAGAACGAGCGTAGACTAGTGAAGCCGAGTGTAGATGCGTCATTCTAATCAAAATGTGGTAAAAAAAAAGTGGCGTAGATTTGTGGAAACAAGTATAGAAATGTAATTTAGAAATAAATGTGTGATTCTAGTTAAAATTTGGTATAAAATGCGAGTACAATGATGAAAATGAGTATTAACGGGCAATTTGCATTGAGTTATGGTACAAAGTAGGCGTGGAAAGGTAAAAACGAGTTTGGTGGATGATTGTAACTGATATATTGTAAAAATGGACGTAGAATGGTAAAAACGAGTATAGATGGGTGGTTCTATTCGAAATATGATGTAGATTGGTAAAATCGAGTGTAGATGCGTGATTCTAACCGAAACGTGGTTAAAAAGTGGCGTAGATTTGTGGAAATGAGTATAGAAATATAATTTCAAATCGAAGTAAGGTTTAAAATGCTCGTAGAATTGTAAAAAAGAGTATAAATGTGTGGTTCTTGTTGAAATATGGTACCAAACGAGCATACAAAGATGCAAACGAGTATTAGATGGGTAACTATAACTGAAATATGATATCAAATAGGCCTAGAATGGTGAAAACGAGTATTTGTGGGTGATTATAACCGAAATATGCTTTTGATAGGCTAAGAATGGTGAAAACGAGCATAGATAGGTGGTTCTAATCGAAATATGGTGTGAAGTGGGGGTATATTGGTGAAAAAGAGTGTAGATGCGTGACTGTAATCGAAATATGGTAAAAAAAACACGTAGATTTGTGGAAACGAGTATAGAACTATAATTTGTAACCAAACAAGGTATCAAATTCTCGTAGAACGGTGAAAACGAGTATAAATGAGTCATTATAATTTAAATATGGTATAAAATATGCGTACAATGATGATGAAGAGTATTAGATGGGTGATTATAATTGAATTATGGTATAGTGCGTAGAATGGTGAATACGAGTATTGATGGGTGATTCTAAGCAAATTATGGTAAAAATAGATGTAGAATGGTGAAAACGAGTATAGATGGGTGGTTCTAATCAAAATATGGTATAAATTAGGCGTAGATTGGTGAAACCGAGTGTACATGCGTGATTCTAACCGAAATATAGTAAAAAAGTGGCATAGATTAGCGAAAACGAGTATAGAAATATAATTTGTAACCAAAATAAGGTACAAAATGCTCGTATAATCGTGAAAACGAGCATCAATAAGGGATTCTAACTGAAATATGGGATAAAATGCACGTAGAATGACAAAAATGTATATTCGGTGGGTAATTATAACTGAATTATGGCATAAAATAGTCGTGAATGGTGAAACGCATTTTTGTGGGTGATTCTAAATGACCTATAGTGAAAATGGACGTAGGATGGTAAAAACGAGTATAGATAGGTTGTTCTATTCAAAATATAGTGTAAAACGGGAGTAGACTAGTGAAGCCGAGTGTACATACGTGATTCTAACCGAAATAAGGTAAAAAAAGTGGCGTAGATTTGTGGAAACAAGTATAGAAATGTAATTTAGAAATAAATGTGTGATTCTAGTTGAAATTTGCTATAAAATACGAGTACAATGATGAAAATGAGTATTAACGGGCAATTGGCATTGAATTATGGTAAAAGTAGGCGTGGAATGGTGAAAACGAGTTTGGTGGGTGATCGTAACTGATATATTGTAAAAATGGACGTAGAATGGTGAAAACGAGTATAGATGGGTGGTTATATTCGAAATATGGTGTAGAATTGGGTTAGATTGGTAAAATCGAGTGTATATCCGTGATTCTAACCGAAACGTGGTTGAAAAGTGGCGTATATTTGTGGAAACGAGTATAGAAATGTAATTTTAAATCGAAGTAAGGTTTAAAATGCTCGTATAATGGTAAAAATGAGTATAAATGTGTGGTTCTTGTTGAAATATGGTACCGAACAAGCATACAAAGATACAAACGAGTATTAGATGGATAACTATAACTGAAATAAGATATCAAATAGGCCTAAAATGGTGAAAATGAGTATTTGTGGGTGATTATAACCGAAATATGCTTTTAATTGGCTAAGAATGGTAAAAATGAGTATAGATAGGTGGTTCTAATCGAAATATGGTGTGAAGTCGGGGTAGATTGGTGAAAAAGAGTGTACATGCGTGACTATAACCGAAATATGGTAAAAAATCGCGTTGATTTATGGAGACGAGTATAGAACTATAATTTGTAATCGAAAAATGTATCAAATTCTCGTAGAACGGTGAAAATGAGTATAAATGAGTCATTCTAATTGAAATAAAGTTTAAAATGCGCGTACAATGATGAAGAAGAGTATTAGATGGTGATTATTAGTGAATTATGGTATAGTGCATGGAATGGTGAATACGAGTATTGATGGGTGATTCTAAGCAAACTATGGTGAAAATGGATGTAGAATGGTGAAAACGAGTATAGATGGGTGGTTCAAATCAAAATATGGTGTAAATTAGACGTAGATCGGTGAAATCGAGTGTACATGCATGATTCTAACCGAAATATGGTAAAAAAAGTGGCATAGATTAACGAAAACGAGTATAGAAATAAAATTTGTAACAAAAATAAGGTATAAAATGCTCGTATAATGGTGAAAACGAGCATCAATAAGGGATTCTAAATGAAATATGGGATAAAATGCGCGTAGAATGACAAAAATGTCTATTCGGTGGGTAATTATAATTGAATTATGGCATAAAATAGTCGTAATTGGTGAAACGCATTTTTGTGGGTGATTCTAAATGACCTATAGTGAAAATAGACGTAGGATGGTGAAATTGAGTATAGATAGGTTATTTTATTCAAAATATGGTGTAGAACGGGCGTAGAGTAGTGAAACCGAGTGTACATGCGTGATTCTAACCGAAATGTTGGTAAAAAAAATAGCGTAGATTTGAGGAAACGAGTATAGAAATATAATTTAGAAATAAATGTGTGATTCTAGTTAAAATTTGCTATAAAATACGAGTACAATGATGAAAATGAGTATTAACGGCCAATTTGTATTCAATTATAGTACAAAGTAGGTATGGAATGGTGAAAACGAGTTTGGTGGGTGATTGTAACTGATATAGGACATCGATTGGTGAAAACAAGTATACATCGGTAGTTCTATTCAAAATACGGTGTAGAATTGGGGTAGATTGGTAAAATCGAATGTAGACGCGTGATTCTAACCGAAACATGGTTAAAAAGTGGCGTAGATTTGTTGAAACGGGTATAGAAATGTAATTTCAAATCGAAGTAAGGTTTAAAATGCTCGTATAATAGTGAAAACGAGTATAAAAGTGTAGTTCTTGTTGAAATATGGTACCGAATAGTGAAAATGGACATAGAATGGCAAAACGAGTATAGATAGGTTATTCTATTCAAAATATGGTGGAGAGCGAGCGTAGACTAGTGAAACCGAGTGTAGATGCGTGATTCTAACCGAAATGTAGTAAAACAAAGTGGCGTAGATTTGTGGAAACGAGTATATAAATGTAATTTAGAAATAAATGTGTGATTCTAGTTGAAATTTGGTACAAAATGCGAGTATAGAGATGAAAATGAGTATTAATGGACAATTTGTATTGAATTATGGTACAAAGTAGGCGTGGAATGGTAAAAACGAGTTTGGTGGGTGATTGTAACTGATATATTATAAAAATGGACGAAGAATGGTGAAAACGAGTATAGGTGGGTGGTTCCATTCGAAATATGATGTAGAATTGGGGTAGATTGGTAAAATCGAGTGTAGATGCATGATTCTAACCGAAACATGGTTAAAAAATGGCGTAGATTTGTGGAAAACGAGTATGGTTCCGAACGAGCATACAAAGATACAAACGAGTTATGGGTAACTATAACTGAAATATGATATAAAATAGGCCTAGAATAGTGAAAACGAGTATTTGTGGGTGATTATAAACGAAATATGCTTTTGATAGGCTAAGAATGGTGAAAATGAGTATAGATAGATGGTTCTAATCGAATTATGGTTTGAAGTATAACCGAAATATGGTAAGAAAAATTGCGTAGATTTTTGGAAACGAGTATAGAATTATAATTTGTAACCGAAAAAGGTATCAAATACTCGTAGAACGGTAGAAACGAGTATAAATGAGTCATTCTAATTAAAATATGATATAAAATACGCGTACAATGATGAAGAAGAGTATTAGATGGGTGATTATTATTTAATTTTGATATAGTGCGTGGAATGGTGAATACGAGTATTGATGGTTGATTCTAAGCGAACTATGGTGAAAATGGATGTAGAATGGTGAAAACGAGTATAGATGGGTAGTTCTAATCAAAATATGGTATAAATTAGGCGTAGATCGGTGAAACCGAGTGTACATGCATGATTCTAACCGAAATATGGTAAAAAAAGTGGCATAGATTAGTGAAAATGAGTATAGAAATATAATTCGTAACGAAAATAAGGTATAAAATGCTCGAATGATGGTGAAAACGAGGATCAATAATGGATTCTAACTGAAATATGGGATAAAATACGTGTAGAATGACAAAAATGTGTATTCGGTGGGTAATTATAATTAATTTTGGCATAAAATAGTCGTGAAATGGTGAAACGCATTTTTGTGGGTGATTCTAAATGACCTATAGAGAAAATAGATGTAGAATGGTGAAAACGAGTATAGATAGGTTGTTATATTCAAAATATAGTGTAGAACGGACGTAGACTAGTAAAACCGAGTGTACATGCGTGATTCTAACCGAAATGTGGTAAAAAACTGGCGTAGATTTATGAAAACGAGTACAGAAATGTAATTTAGAAATAAATGTGTGATTCTAGTTGAAATTTGCTATAAAATACGAGTACAATGATGAAAATGAGAATTAACGGCCAATTTACGAATATTCAATTATGGTACAAAGTAGGCGTGGAATGGTGAAAACGAGTTTGGTGGATGATTGTAACTGATGTATTGTAAAAATAGATGTAGAATGGTGAAAACGAGAATAAATGGGTGGTTCTATTCAAAATATGGTGTAGAATTGGGGTAGATTGGTAAAATCGAGTGTAGATGCGTGATTGAAACCGAAACGTGGTTAAAAAGTGGCGTAGATTTGTAGAAACGAGTATAGAAATGTAATTTCAAATCGAAAGTAAGGTTTAAAATGCTCGTAGAATGGTGAAAACGAGTATAAATATGTGGTTCTTGTTGAAATATGATACCGAATAGTGAAAATGGACGTATAATGGTAAAAACGAGTAAAGATAGGTTGTTCCATTCAAAATATGGTGGAGAACGAGTGTAGACTAGTGAAACCGAGTGTAGATGCGTGATTCTAACAGAAATATGGTAAAAAAAAGTGTCGTAGTTTTGTGAAAACGAGTACAGAAATGTAATTTAGAAATAAATGTGTGATTCTAGTTAAAATTTGGTATAAAATGCGAGTACAATGATAAAAATGAGTATTAACGGGCAATTTGCATTGAATTATGGTACAAAGTAGGCGTGGAATGGTGAAAATGAGTTTGGTGGGTGATTGTAACTGATATATTGTAAAAATGGACGTAGAATGGTGGAAAACGAGTATAGATGGGTGGTTCTATTCGAAATATGGTGTAAATTGGGGTAGATTGGTAAAACGAGTGTAGATGCATGATTCTAACCGAAAGTGGTTTAAAAACTGGCATAGATTTGTGGAAACGAAAACAAAAATTTAATTTCAAATCGAAATAAGGTTTAAAATGTTCGTAGAATGGTAAAAACGAGTATAAATGTGTGGTTCTTTTTGAAATATGGTACCGAACGAGCATACAAAGATGCAAACGAGTATTAGATGGGTAACTATAACTGAAATATGATATCAAATAGGCATAGAATGGTGAAAATGAGTATTTGTGGGTGATTGTAACTGAAATATGCTTTTGATAGTGTAACACCCAGTTTTCCAGAAGAGGGTAATTTTGAAATTTTGTAATTATAATTATTATTTATTGATATTTATTTCACATTATAATTTTAGGTGATTTTTTAATCATTTAAAACTATTTTAAAACATGACTTATGATTTTGGTGTTTGATAGTGTAACCTTGGAGGCTGGTTGACCTAGAGCCTAACCTTGTGATTAGGGTATTTTGTTTATCATATCTAGTTTGAGGGTATTTTTGTCATTTTTGGAGTTATTTGAATTTATGGGAATTTTTAGGATTTATTTTGGAATTGTTTGGATAAAGGTTGACTAGGTTGACTTTGACTAGCTTTGACTTGGTAGGCTAACCTAGAAGCTAACCCTAGTTGTGTTGAACTTGGATAGGTCATGCAACCCTAGTTAGACTAGAGTTAACCTAGGGTTTAGTCATTAAACACAAGTTGGAATAGTTAAGTCATAAGCCATGACTTATGGTTGAACCATTAAATAGCAACTTAGCCATAGAAGCCTAAAGCCCATTAGCTAATGCAAAACCCTAGCCTAATCCAGCCATGGCCAGCCACATAGGGATTCCCCCTCTATAAGTATTCTCTTAGAAATTAGGGCTAGCCTCTAAGGAAGAACAAGCTTTAGAAAGAGGTATTTTCTCAACTTCTAAAATCCCTAGAAATTCTATTTTAGCTCCATTTTCCCTCAAATAAATTGCAATGGGTTTTAAATGAAGTATTCTTGCTGTTGTTACATGTTATTCTCAGATTCAAATCAATTTGGAGAAGTTTGACCATCAAGAGGAACACCTCTCTTTAGAGCTTTTTGGGAATTTTGATACATAGAGGTAACTTTCAATCTACACCATAAAATTCTGATTTTATTGCATATCTAGGGATCCCTAGGCCTAACCTAACTGTAGGAATAGGAAACCCTAGCATTTGAGTCCAATTCGTGTCCTATTTGGACACGTATCAGTGTCCTTGTTCAACTGTTTGATGAAATGCCCCAATAGGCATTTCGATCTAATTTTTAGAAACTAAATGAATAGGAATTTGTATTTTGTTGTTGCTTATCGATTTCTTTTGGTCTGGGGGTGTCTCTGTGTCGTGTCGTGTCGGATTCGACACGTGCACACGCGGGTACACGCACGCATGCAGGCTGTGCACGCTGTCCTGCTGTTCGAGATCTGCACTGGACACGATACGCGACCACTGGATACGAGATTCGACACACCCCATGGGGCAGTGACTGACACGCCACGTGTCAAGTTTCGGGGGCCCATGTGGCATATCGAGGGAGTAATCCTCATCGTACGGGTTGGGACTTACAGTTTCAGTCGGGATTTCTTGACACTGATACGGTTTTCGTATCACTCACTGACACGACTTGGAAACGAGTTGCCTAGCCTAATGTGTAGTCCTATAGGTGGGCTACCTAGGTTAGTAAACTCGAGACACATTGTGTCCTGTGTCGTGTACACGACACGCGTGCACACGTGCACGATGAGTTTTTCTTGTTGTACTGTGTCCTGGGTTCAATTGGGTTTTTACAGCAGTTTGGACACATTGTGTCCACTTGGGTAGACACCAATATATTGTTTGACACGTATACAATGTATATGTTTATTACCAACCTTTGTTTGATGTCTTAACTTGATTTCGATGATCAAATCTCTTTTACCCCTAAAATATGATACCTATCTTCATTTACTATTTTTTTTCCAGTTTTGAATGTGGATTTTGACACTCATTTGATTAATCTAAATACTGTTAATGTTTGGGTTAGAGTCCCTAAATGGGTTCTCCTATATATTATCTAACTGTGGTTAAGTTTTGGTGTGTTTTGGTTAAAAACTGATTTCAAAATGGGTTAGGATATGTGTAGACTGATTTGGTTCAGTTTTCTGATATTGTGATTGATTTCCTTTCCTTCCTTTGCTGTTCCTATTTCTAGGATTCATACACATCACTCTCACATCATCCCCCTCTCTACACACATTGTTTTACACACACACACACAATCATTTACATACACACTATTTCACTCTCTCACCATTCACTATAACACTCACTCACTGCTCACTATTATTCCCCACTCATACCCTCACACATGTTACAAGTCCACACCCTATTCATACACACCTATAGTTGTGACACCCACTATAGTTAACACTACACATTGTCACACACAAATCAGAAATCACACACACACACATTACATGATCACATAGGCACTCTCTCACCCTCACTGTTTTCATAGTTTTCACATATTGCACACACACCCATGTCTCCTCTCTCTCTATATATACATATACATGAGTATATACTATGTGTATAGCTATATATGTAATGTATATGCATATAGTTAATGTAGATATATAATATACGTATACCTATATGTATATATGTTTGAGCCTATATATATATATATATATATATATATATATATATATACATATATATATATATATATATATATATATATATATATATATATATATATATATATATATATATATATATGTATATATGTGATAGTTCCTAATGTATTGTACTATAACCTAGTATGTGTGAGTGTAATATATGTAGACTATGTGTATGTATCCATGAATATGGCTACCCTATGTGTATAGACTTGTAGTGACTAGGTTGAGTTGTGGTGTGTACTAGCTAGTATGAGTTGTAAGGACTTGGTATGCCAGCATAGGCTAGTTTAGCCTAGTTTAGACTAGTATAGACTTGATTAGCCTAGAATGACTTGTTTGACCTAGTTTAGACTTGTTAGACCTAGTTTGACCATAGTTGACCAAGTTTGACTTCTAGGGCTGACCAGAGTTGACCAAGAGTTGACTTTGACCATGATTGACCTAGAATCATGTAGAATGTATAGTAGATCTTCATTATATCATTTTAGACTTGTTGTGACCTGTGCTGTTCTGATTAGGAGCCAAACACCTCTCCTCGGACAGTACATTTCATCCGGACACTCAGATACAGACGAGTACATTCTCTGATCATTTTATATCCTACTTAGAATTATTTTCCTGAATTAAATTACTTTACTTGATACTGTCATGTTGGTCACACGGATTAGTACTATACGGATCCCTTCTTGAGATGTTATCCCTTCAGGGAGCATCGGGTACTACATGTTCTATATTTTTACTTACATGACGTATCACTATGCTTCTTTGGTTCTTTGATCACTTGTGACATATACTCTTATGATCACAGAGTCTTCTTTGAATCCTTATCCCATTTATTGGATTTTCCAGAATCCCCATTTATGGGACTACTATGTACCACCCTTCGGGGGCCGTTACATAGAATCATAACATAACCTGGTTGGATCCTTGTGTACTGATTGGGGGTACGGGAGAGTATAAATAGCCATGTGAACAATTCTAAAGTAGAATAGCCATGTACGCCTCTTTAGTATAGCCATGTACAAATCAAGTCGTTCACATGTCGACTTTGTACTCTAAATCACTAGTTACTGGTAGCTCTTTACTTATAGTAGATATTTCTATTACAGTTCTCTCTCTCTGTTTACATACTGCATTTTTTCAGTATCTATATCTTACTTTACTACATGATTATATTTTCTAACCTGTTATGAACTGTTGAGATGTATTGTGCTCGCTCCTGTCCTGACTGGACCTGTTGAAAATATTACAGAGGACGAGAAGGAGGCCTGTGTAGATACCTTCTGCAGGACAGCTTTAGCTGACGACTTTACCCTACTGCCTAGACTAGCTTAGTTAGGCTTTATCTTACTTATGTTTTCTTGAGACTAGTAGTTAGACTTTATTTCTGTCTTTGAGATTTGGGGTTGTATTTATTCTTTCATTTTCAGTAGCTGGGATCTTGTACTCTGGATATTTGCTGAGATGTTATCTTAGACTATGTGATCATCTGTATTTTCCTTGAGTTCTTTATTATATCGTGCTTCTTCTTCCTTAGTTGTGATTGAGTTTACTTTCTGCTATGTCACCCCCATTCGGGGAGTATAAACTGCTTAGCTTATATTGTTAGATGTTGTGACCTAGGACAGCGTTCTACCGCCGACACTGCGGCGTAGGCTGGGCGTTGTTACGCTCTCGTACCCTCACAATGGGTGCGGGTCGTGACACGTTTTTTAGTGGTGGCCTATGCAGGTCGAGTTTATGTAGTGGTATTCGAACTAGAGTATCACTACAGCCTGCAGTAGGATTAGGATATATATTTTGAAGGTACTCAATCACAGTTAGGATTCCTTAAGAGATTCCTGGGACGACCCTTGAGAATCTTATTTAAACTTCAATTTGAATCATTTCCCTTGTTTTGTTGCTCTCACTCCTTGATTATTGAATTTGATTTTGTTGGATCGTTGCTGATTTTGATTTTCCTATCGAGATGAATTTTTAAGGCCTGAGTTACAATATTTTCTGATAACACATATTGACGGGAATACAGGGATGGTAAAACGTCTACTTGATTATGGAACCTGTAGCTTATCGCAGCCATATTAGCTGGCGTGGCGGAAACATGGAGACATGGCTTCGGATGTACGTATCTTGGTTATGAGATTTGGAATTTCTTACAGCTATACTAGTCGGCATAGCGAGATTTCCAGACGACATGATTGTAGAGGTGCATACCCTAGTTATGGAATCTATCGTTTATTCGCAGCCTTGCTTACTGGCATGGCGAGGACTCTGAGTAACATGATTTTGGACAGATGCATATGATTATCATATTGTATCTTGAGAAGGTTTTTAAAACATATCATCTCTATCGTACCATTCTGTTGTATAAATTGTACCCTATCATCAAATAACTTAGGAGTAGGAGTATGAGTAGGAGTAGCTTAGCTGTTATTATAAGTCTAGTATAACTTCTTGCTATTTTTTTTCCTAATACAATGAATCGATGATTTTGCTAGACCTTAACTTAGATTTGATATTGTAACTCTGGTTTCAAAATAGTTCCTTCTTTTAAACAGACAAGCAGAACAGATTTTATCATTATTTCCTTCTTGCCATTATTTCTTGTATTACCTTAAAATATATATATATATATAGTGGACACCGATACTTGCCTGACACGTATGCATGCTACACTTGATTACCAACCTATCTGAATGCCTATTAATATGTTTGATGTTAATTTCTCAAAATTCTAATGATTCTAATATAGGACAGTATCAGTGACTAATTCTCTGCTTTCCCAGATTAATTTCATAAATTAATTTTAAATTTCATGTTATTAGTTGTTGTTTACATCACCACACATGTATGTTATATACAAGATTTTAATTTTTTAAAAAGAAAATTGGTTGAGATTGGTTGAGTTTTGTGTTAAATTTGTCAAACCTGAGACTGTGTACATATTAACCCTTTAAGTTTGAATTCTAAGTGATTAGTCAATATGCAGTTTTTAATAGTAATGTTTGAGCCGTATACATGGTTGTGTGTAGGTGTATAATGTTAGGTTTCATACTCTTACATGTTAGGTTGTGGTAAACATTGAGATAGTTTTTGATGTTCGAATTTCTCCAAAATTTTGAAAACTGAATACATGTTAACATTTTTTTTATTGCTTACAAATGTGTAGTTCAATTTCAGATTAAATATGTAATGTTGAGCTAAACTGAATGATTGAACCCTTTATTTTAAGTTTTAACCCATGTACACTTGACACTCTACACTAATGTTCATAACTGCCATGAAAACCTAACCCTTTATCTCTATGTTATGTTCATATAGCTATATAGATATATATATATATATATAGTTCTGTAAATATGTTATAATGTATGCAGATGCATAAATAAATCTCTACCTCTCTATACATGTAAATATATATATATATATATATATATATATATATATATATATATATATATATATATATATATATATATATATATATATATATGTGTGGTTAGCCATGCATGTTATGAGTAAATAGCTTGTGCCTTGTAGACTGCTTAACCAATATGCCATGAATAGTGTAACTTGATAGCTATAGTTGAGACACAGATCCTCTTATACACTTTCATGTATATTTCACACAAACCACATAACCCTTACATAATGCTAGCTTTTCCCTCTTTAACACATTCCCTATATATATCGTGATTTGGATTTTAATGCTATTGACTTTCGTTCCTTAAACTTTTGTTTGTGATTTTTTTTTGGTACCCCTTTATATATTTTATTTTATTTTTGATAATTACCAGTTTTCAGATAGGATGGTAGACTGCCGTACAGCCTTGATGATTGTTGTGTTTCTATCCTTTCTAGTATGGCACCCATGACCCGAGCCCGTCGCCTGAGAGCAGCTGCGGCTACTGAGAGTGTGTCTCCACCTCCTACTGTTCAGGAGGGTAGTGATCCCTCTATCTGATCAGGGGGTGGTGGTACCTCCTGCCATTGAGGAGATGGTGGTAGCCTCGCCAGAGAGTCTTCCTTCATCTTCTGTCGTTCAGGAGAGAGCTGCGGATTTGCCTGAGACCGAGAGCCCTTCCCTACCCTTTGTACTCCATACTGTACCACCCGGAGGTTTGTTACTTGATATAGCCCAGGTGTTTGGATATTTCCAAGAAAGGTTGATGGAGTCACAGAGAGTTCATGAGGAGGCCATGAGGGAGCAAATCCAGAGGTTGCTACATCTGCGGGACTCTGTGCTTCCAGGAGGAGAGCCTAGCTCCAAGAGGGTGAGGATCAGTACCCAGTCCTATCCAGAGTTTGAGGAGTACCCATATATCCAGCCTATATCATCATACCCAGCCCAGTCTCCTGTCCAGCAGAGGCAAGCTGAGCCAGAGCCTATCTGTGCCTACTGCAAGAAGTCTGGACACAAGTGGAACATCTGTAGAAAGAGACTAGGATTGTGCCTATTATGTGGGTCAGCTGCACACTGGGTGCAGCACTGCCCTGATATACCTGCCCCAACCAGGGCCCTACTTCCAGGAGGGAATTTTAGTTCTCTGACCTAGCTGGAGGTGAGTTTAGACCTAACCTTAGTATTCTTTTTTGAGAATATTTGATGCATCCCTTGCTTGTATGTTTTGATACCTTGTGATTGCCAAGTACTGTAGCATAGTTGGTGTAACTAGATGAGATCCCAGACTGATAATACATGCCATGACCCCATAGGTTACAATTTTCAACTGTATGATTTAAATAGGTATCTGAGACTATGATTGCTGGGGGCTTAACCTAGAAGGGGTGCGATCACCTTAAATTTCGAGGACGAAATTTTTATAAGGTGGGTAGGATTATAACACCCAGTTTTCCAGAAGAGGGTAATTTTAAAATTTTGTAATCATAATTATTATTATTGATATTTATTTTATATTATAATTTTAGGTGATTTTTTAATCATTTAAAACTATTTTAAAACATGACTTATGATTTTGGTGTTTGATAGTGTAACCTTGGAGACTGGTTGACCTAGAGCCTAGCCTTGTGATTAGGGTATTTTGTTTATCATTTCTAGTTTGAGGGTATTTTTGTCATTTTTGGGGTTATTTGAATTTATTAGAATTTATGGGAATTTATGGGAATTTTTAGGATTTATTTTGGAATTGTTTGGATGAAGGTTGACTAGGTTGACTTTGACTAGCTTTGACTTAGTAGGCTAACCTAGAAGCTAACCCTATTTGTGTTGGACTTGGTTAGGTCATGCAACCCTAGTTAGACTAGAGTTAACCTAGGGTTTAGTCATTAAACACAAGTTGGAATAGTTAAGTCATAAGCCATGACTTATGGTTGAACCATTAAATAGCAACTTAGCCATAGAAGCCCAAAGCCCATTTGCTAATGCAAAACCCTAGCCCAATCCAACCATGGCCAGCCACATAGGGATTCCCCCTCTATAAGTATTCTCTTAGAAATTAGGGCTAGCCTCTAAGGAAGAACAAGCTTTAGAAAGAGGTATTTTCTCAACTTCTAAAATCCCTAGAAATTCCATTTTAGCTCTATTTTCCCTCAAACAAATTGCAATGGGTTTTAAATGAAGTGTTCTTGCTGTTGTTACATGTTATTCTCAGATTCAAATCAATTTGGAGAAGTTTGACCATCAAGAGGAACACCTCTCTTTAGAGCTTTTTGGGGATTTTGATACATAGAGGTAACTTTCAATCTATACCATAAAATTCTGATTTTATTGCATATCTAGGGATCCCTAGGCCTAACCTAACTGTAGGAATAGGAAACCCTAGCATTTGAGTCCAATTCGTGTCCTATTTGGACACGTATCAGTGTCCTTGTTCAACTGTTTGATGAAATGCCCCAATGGGCATTTCGATCTAATTTTTAGAAACTAAATGAATAGGAATTTGTTTTTTGTTGTTGCTTATCGATTTCTTTTGGTCTGGGGGTGTCTCTGTGTTATGTCATGTCGGATTCGACACGAGCACACGCGGGTGCACGCGCGCGTGCAGGCTGTGCACGCGCACGTGCAGGCTGTGCACACTGTCCTGCTGTTCGGGATCTGCACTGGACACGATACGCGACCACTGGACACGAGATTCGACACACCCCATGGGGCAGTGACTGACACGCCACTTGTCAAGTTTCGGGGGCCCACGTGGCGTGTCGAGGGAGTAATCCTCATCGCACGGGTTGGGACTGACAGTTTTAGTCGGGATTTCTTGACATTGATACAGTTTTTATATCACTCACTGACACGACTTAGACACAAGTTGCCTAGCCTAATGTGTAGTCCTATAGGTGGGCTACCTAGGTTAGTGACCTCGAGACACATTGTGTCCTGTGTCGTGTGCACGACGCGTGCACACGTGCACGATGAGTTTTTCCTGTTGCACTGTGTCCTGGGTTCAATTGGGTTTTTACATCAGTTTGGACACGTTGTGTCCACTTGGGTGGGCACCAATATATTGTTTGACACGTATACAATGTATATGTTTATTACCAACCTTTTGTTTGATGTCTTAACTTGATTTCGATGATCAAATCTCTTTTACCCCTAAAATCTGATACCTATCTTCATTTACTGTTTTTTTTTTTTCAGTTTTTGAATGTGGATTTTGACACTCATTTGATTTATCTAAATACTGTTAATGTTTGGGTTAGAGTCCCTAAATGGGTTCTCCTATATATTATCTAACTGTGGTTAAGTTTTGGTGTGTTTTGGTTAAAACTGAATTCAAAATGGGTTGGGATATGTGTAGACTGATTTGGTTCAGTTTTCTGATATTGTGATTGATTTCCTCCTCCCTTTGCTGTTCCTATTTCTAGATTCATACACATCACCCCCACATCAACCCCTTCTCTACACACATTGTTTACACACACACACACACCACAAGCGTTTACATACACACTATTTCACTCTCTCACCATTCACTCTAACACTCACGCACTGCTCACTATATTCCCCACTCACACACCCCTCAACAGGTTACAAGTCCACACCCTATTCACACACAGCATGGCTATGACACCCACTTTAGTTAACACTACACATTGTCACACACAAATCAGAAATCACACACACACACATTTACATGATCACATAGGCACTCTCTCACCCCCCACTGTTTTTCACACATGGCACACACACCCATGCTCTCTCTCTCTATATCATATGCATGAGTATATATTATGTGTATAGCTATATAGTAATTATATGCAT
>JANAVB010018998.1:18770257-18911795 GCA_029216955.1 Iris pallida
GATTCTAACAAACTATGGTGAAAATGGATGTAGAATTGTTAAACGAGTATAGATGGGTTTTAAAATATGGTGTAAATTAAGCGTTGATTGGTGGAACCGTGCTTACATGCAATTATCTAACCGAAATATGGTAAAAAAGGTGGCATAGATTATCGAAACGAGTATAGAAAATATTTGTACCAAAATAAGTATAAAATGGTCGTATAATAGTGAAACGAGCATCAATAAGGGATTCTAACTGAATATGGGATAATATGCGCGTAGAATGATAAAAATGTGTATTCGGTGGGTTATTATAATTGAATTATGGCATAAAATAGGCGTGGAATGGTAAAACGAGTTTTGTGGGTGATTCTAACGACCTATAGTGAAAATGGATGTAGGATTGTGAAAACGAATATAGATAGGTTGTTCTATTCAATATAGGTGTAGAACGGGAGTATACTAATGAAACGAGTGTATATGCGTGATTCTAACCGAATGTGTTAAAAAAAGTGGCATAGATTTGTGGAAACGAGAATAGAAATGTAATTTAGAAATAAATGTGCGATTCTAGTTAAAATTGGTATAAAAGCGGTATAATGATAAAATAGTATTAACGGGCAATTTGCATTGCTTATGGTACAAAGTAGCGTAGAATGGTAAAAAGAGTTTGGTGGGTGATCGTAACTGTTATATTGTACAAATGGACGTAGAATGGTGAAAACGATATAGATGGGTGGTTCTATTCAAAAATGGTATAGAATTGGGTAGATGGTAAAATCTGTGTTGATGCGTGATTCTAAGCGAAACGTGGTTAAAAAGTAGCGTAGATTTGTGGAAATGAGGATACAAATGTAATTTTAAATCGAAGTAAGGTTTCAAATGCTCGTAGAATGGTAAAAACGAGTATTAATATGTGGTTCTTGTTGAAATATGGTACCGAACGAGCATACAAAGATGCAAACGAATATTAATGGGTAACTATAACTGAAATTGATATAAAGGCCTAGAATGGTGAAAACGAGTATTTGTGGGTGATTATAACCGAAATATGTTTTTGGTAGGCTAAGAATGGTGAAAACGAGTATAGATAGGTGGTTCTGATCGAAATATGGTGTGAAGTGGGGGTAGATTGGTGAAAGAGAGTGTAGATGCGTGATTATAACCGAAATATGGTAAAAGAAATCGCGTAGATTTGTGGAAACGAGTATAGAAATATAATTTGTAACCGAAAAAGGTATCAAATTCTCATAAAATGGTGAAAACGAGTGTAAATGAGTCATTCTAATTGAATATGGTATAAAATGCACTTAATGATGAAGAAGTATTATTGATGTGGTTATAATTGAATTGTGATATAGTCAGAAATGGTGAATACGAGTATGATCGTGATTCTAAGCAAACTATGGTGAAAATGGATGTAGACTGGGAAAACGAGTATATGTGTGGTTCTAATCAAAAGATGTGTAAATTTGACGTAGATTGGTGAAACTTTCGTGTGACTGCGTGATTCTAACCGAAATATGGTAAAATAAAGTGGCATAGATTAGCGAAAACGAGTATAGAAATATAATTATAACCAAAATAAGGTATAAAATGCTCGTATATGGTGAAACGAGCATCAATAGGGATTAAACTGAAATATTGGATGAAAGCGCGTAGGATGATAAAAATGTGTATTCGGTGGGTAATTATAATTGAATTATGCATAAAATGGCATGGATTGGTGAAATAAGTTTTTGTGGGTGATTCTAAATGACCTATAGTGAAAATGGACGTAGAATGGTGAAAACGATATACGTATGTTGTATATTCAAAATATGGTGTAGACGGCGTAGACTAGTGAAACCGAGTGTATATGTGTGTTCTAACCGAAATATAGTAAAAAGTGGCATTGATTGTAGAAATGATATTAAAATGTAATTTAAAAATAAATGTGTGATTCTAGTTGGAATTTGGTATAAAAGCGAGTACAATGAGGAAATGAGTATTAACGGTAATTTGCATTGAATTATGGAACAAAGTAGGCGTGGAATGGTTAAAACGAGTTTTGTGGGTGATTGTAACAGATAATTGTAAAAATGGACGTAGAATGGTAAAAACGAGTATATCGGATGTTCTATTCGAAATGGGTGATATTGGGGTAGATTGGTAAATCTAGTGTAGATGCGTGATTATAACCGAAACGTGGTTAAAAAGTGGCTTAGATTTGGAAAGGTATAGAAATGTACACAATTTAAGTAAGTTTAAAAGCTCGTATAATGGTTAAAACGAGTATTAGTGTGTGGTTCTTGTTGAAATATGGTAACGAACGAGGATGCAAAGATGCAAACGTATTAGATGGGTAACTATACTGAAATATGATATAAAATAGTCCTAGAATAGTGAAAAGATATCTGTGGTGATTATAACCGAAATATGCTTTGGTAGGCTAAGAATGGTGAAACGAGTAGAGATATATGGTTCTGATCGAAATATGGTGTGAAGTGGGGGTAGATTGGTGAAAGAGTGTAGATGCATGATTATAATCGAAATATGGTAAAAAAAGTGCGTAGATTTATGAAAACGAGTATATAGTTTCTAACGGAAAAAGGTATCAATTCTCGTAAACGATGAATGAGTATAGTGGGTCAATCTAATTGAAATAGGGTATAAATGCGCGTACAATGATGAAGAAGAGTATTAGATGGGTGATTATATTGATTGTGGTATAGTGCATGGAATGGTGAATACGAGTATTATTGATCCGTGATTCTAAGCAAACTATAGTAAAAATGGATGTAGAATGGTGAAAACGAGATGATATGGGTGGTTCTAATCAAAATATGGGTAAATTAAGCGTAGATTGGTGAAACCGCGTGTACATGCATGATTCTAACCGAAATATGGTAAACAAAAGTGGCATAGATTAGCGAAATATAGAATATAATTTGTAACCAAAATAAGGTATAAAATACTTGTATAATGGTAAAAATGAGCATCAATAAGGGATTCTAACTGAAATGGTAAAATGCGCTAGAATGATAAAATGTGTATTCGGTGGGTAATTATAATTGAATTATGGCATAAATTGGCGTGGAATGGTGAAACGAGTTTTGTGGGTGATTCTAAACGACCTATAATGAAAATGGACATAGAATGGTGAAACGAGTTATAGATGGTTGTTCTATCCAAATGGAACGGCGTAGCTAGTGAACCGGTGTAGATGCGCGATTCTAACCGAAATATGGTAAAAAAGTGGCGTAGATTGTGAAAACGAGTATAGAAATATAATTTAGAAATAAATGTGCGATTCTATTGAATTTGGCATAAATGCGAGTACAATGTTGAAAATGAGTATTAACGGCAACTTGCATTGAGTTATGGTACAAAGTAGGATTAGAATGGTGAAAACGAGTTTGGTGGATGAGTAACTTATATATTGTAAAAATGGACGTATAATGGTGAAAACGAGTGTAGATGGGTGGTTCTATTCGAAATATGGTGTAGAATTGGGGTATATTGGTAAAATCTAGTGTGGATGCTGATTCTAACCGAAACGTGGTTAAAAGTGGCGTAGATTTGTGGAAACGAGTATATAAATGTAATTTCAAATAGAAGTAAGGTTTAAAATGCTCGTAGAAATGGTAAAAACGAGTATTATTTGTGGTTCTTGTTGAAATATGGTACGAAACGAGGATACAAAGATGCAAACGAGTATTAGATGGGTAACTATTACTGAAATATGATATAAAATAGGCCTAGAATGGTGAAACCGAGTATCTATGGGTGATTATAACTGAAATATGCTTTTGGTAGGCTAAGAATGGTGAAAACGAGTATAGATATGGTTCTAATCGAAATATGGTGTAAAGTGGGGGTAGATTGGTGAAAAGAGTGTAGATGCATCATTATAACCGAAATAGTAAAAAAATCACGTAGATTTGTGAAACAGTATAGAAATATAATTCTAACCGTAAAAAGGTATCAAATTTTGTAGAACGGTGAAAACGAGTGTCATGAGTCATTCTAATTAAAATATGGTATAAATGCGCGTACAATGATGAAAGAGTATTAGATGCGTGATTCTAACCGAAATATTGTAAATAAAAGTGGCATAGATTAGCGAAAACAGTATAGAAATATAATTTGTAACCAAAATAAGGTATAAAATGCTCGTATAATGGTGAAAATGAGCATCAATAAGGGATTATAACTGAAATATTGGCTGAAATGCGCGTAGGATGATAAAAGTGTATTCGTGGTAATTATAATTAAATTATGGCCTAAATAGGCATGGATTGGTGAAACAAGTTTTTGTGGGTGATTCTAAACGACCTATAGTGAAAAGGACGTAGAATGGTGAAAACGAGTACACGTATGTTGTTATATTCAAAATATGGTTAGAACGGGCGTAGACTAGTGAAATCGATATAGATGTTTGTTTTCTAACCGAAATGTGTTAAAAAAAGTGGCAATGATTTGTAGAAATGAGTATTAAAATGTAATTTAGAATAAATGTGTGATTCTAGTTGAAATTTTGTATAAATACGAGTACAATGATGAAAATGAGTATTAATAGAAATTTGCATTGAATTATGGTACAAAGTAGGCGTGGAATGTTGAAAACGAGTTTTTGGTGGTAATTGTAACTGATATATTGTAAAAATGGACGTAGAATGTTTAAAAGATAAGATGGGTGGTTCTATTCGAAATATGTGTAGAATTGGGTAGATCGGTAAAATATAGTGTAGATGCGTGATTCTAACCGAAAGGTGTTAAAAATTGGCGTAGATTTGTGGAAAAGTATAGAAATATATCGAAGTAAGGTTTAAATGCTCGTAGAATGGTCAAACCGAGTATTAATATGTGGTTGTTGTTGAAATATGGTACCGAACGAGCATACAAAGATGCAAACGAGTATTAGATGGTAACTATAACTGAAATATGATATAAATAGGCCTAGAATGGTGAAAAACGAGTATTTGTGGTAATTATAACCGAAATATGCTTTTGGTAGGCTAAGAATGGTGAAAACGAATATAGATAGGTGGTTTTGATCGAAATATGGTGTGAAGTGGGGTAGATTGATGAAAAGACTATAGATGCGTGATTATAAATGAAATCTGGTAAAAAAACCGCATATATTTATGGAAACGAGTATAGAAATATAATTTGTAACCGAAAAGGTATCAAATTCTCGTAGAACGGTAAAAACGAGTATAAATGATCATTCTAATTAAAATATGGTATAAAATGCACGTACAATGATGAAGAAGAGTTTCAGATGGGTGATTATAATTGAATTATGGTATAGTGTGTGGAATGGTGATACGAGTATTGATGGTGATTTTAAGCAAACTATGGTAGAAATGGATGTAGAATGGTGAACACGAGTATAAAAATGTAATTTAGAAATATGGTAAAAACTATGCGTGATTCTAACCGAAATGTGGTAAAAAAGTAGCATAGATTTGTAGAAACGAGTATAAAAATGTAATTTAGAAATAATGTGTGATTCTAGTTGAAATTGTTATAAAATACGAGTACAATGATGAAATGAGTATTAACGGACAATTTGTATTGAATTATGGTACAAAGTCGTGGAATGTTGAAAACGAGTTTTGGTGGTGATTGTAACTGATATATTGTAAAAACGATGTAATGTTGAAAACGAGTATAGATGGGTGGTTCTATTCAAAATATGTGTATAATTGGGGAGATTGGTAAAATCTAGTGTAGATGCGTGATTCTAACCGAAAGATGGTTGAAATTGGCGTAGATTTGTGGAAACGAGTATAGAATGTAATCGAAGTAAGATTTAAAATGCTCGTAGAATGGTAAAAACGAGTATTAGTGTGGTGGTTCTTATTGAATATGGTACCGAACGAGCATACAAAGATGCAAACGAGTATTAATGGGTAACTATAACTAAAATATGAATAAAATAGGCCTAGAATGGTGAAACGAGTATTTGTGGGTGATTATAACCGATATGCTTTTGGTAGTTAAGAATGGTGAAAACGAGTACAGATTGGTGGTTTTGATCGAAATATGGTGAAGTGGGGTATATTGGTGAAAAAGAGTGTAGATGCGATTATAATCGAAATGGTAAAAGAAATCGCGTAATTTGTTGGAAACTAGTATAGAAATATAATTTGTAACAGAAAAAGGTATCAATTCTTGTAGAACGGTGAAATGAGTATAAATGAGTCATTCTAATTGAAATATGGTATAAAATGCGCGTACAATGACGAAGAAGAGTATTAGATGGTGATTATAAGTAAATTATGGTATAGTGCTGTGAAATGGTGAATCCGAGTATTGATGGGTGATTTTAAGCAAACTACAATGAAAATGGATGTAGAATGGTGAAAATGAGTATAGATGGGTGGTTCTTATTAAAATATTGTGTAAATTAGGCATAAATTGGTGAAACCGAGTGTACATACGTGATTTCTAACCGAAATATGGTAAAAAAGTGGCATAGATTAGCGAAAACGAGTATCAAAATATAATTTGTAACCAAAATAAGTTATAAAATACTCGTATAATGGTGAAAACGAGCATCATAAGGGATTCTAACTGAATATGGGATAAAATGCACGTGAATGATAAAAATGTGTATTCATGGGTAATTGAATTATGGCATAAAATAGGCGTGGAATGGTGAAACAAGTTGTTATGGGTGATTCTAAACATCTTATACTGAAAATGAACGCAGAATGGTGAAATCGAGTATAGATTGGTTGTTTCTATTCAAAATATTGTGTAAACGAGCGTAGACTAGTGAAACCGAGTGTAGATCGTGATTTTAACCGAAATCTGGTAAAAAGAGTGGCGTATATTTGTGAAAACGAGTACAGAATTGTAATTTAGAAATAAATGTGTGATTTTTAGTTGAAATTTGGTATAAATGCGCGTACAATGATGAAAAAGAGTATTAGATGGGTGAATATAATTGAATTGTGGTATAGTACATGGAATGGTGAATACGAGTACTGATGTGATTCTAAGCAAACTATGGTGAAAATGGATGTAGAATGGTGAACACTAGTATAGATGGGTGCTCTAATCAAATATGGTGTAAATTAGGTGTAGATTGTGAAACTGAGTGTGCATGCATGATTCTAACCAAAATATTTAAAAAAGTGGCATAGATTAGCGAAACGAGTATAGAAATATAATTTGTAATCAAATAAGGTATAAAATGCTCGTATATTGGTGAAACAGCATCAGTAAGGGATTCTAACTGAAATATAGGATAAAATGCGCATAGAAATGAAAAATGTTATTCGATGGGTATTATAATTGAATTATGACATAAATAGGCGTAGAATGGTGAAATGATTTTTTGTGGGGTGATTCTAAACGACCTATATTAAAATGGCCGTAGAATAGTGAAAACGAGTATAGATAGGTTGTTCTATTCAAATATGGTGTAGAACGAGCAAAGACAAGTGAAACCCCGTGTAGATTCGTGATTCTAATAGAAACTGGTAAAAAAAAGGCGACGTAGATTTGAGGAAATGAGTATAGAAATGTATTTAGAAACAATGTGCGATTCTAGTTGAAATTTGGCATAAAATGCGAGTACAATGATGAAATGAGTATTAACGGAAATTTGCATTGAATTATGGAACAAGTAAGTGGAATGGTGAAAACGAGTTTGATGGGTGATTGTAACTGATATATTGTAAAAAGGATGTAGAATGGTGAAAACGAGTATAGGTGGGTGGTTCTATTCAAATATGGTGTAAATTGGGGTAGATTGGTCAATCCAGTGTAGGTGCATTATTCTAACCAAAATTGGTCAAAAGTGGCGTAGATTTATAGAAACGAGTATAGAATTATAATTTTAAATCGAAGTAAGGTTTAAAATGCTCGTAGAATGGTAAAAACAAGTATTAATGTGTTGTTCTTGTTGAAATATGGTACCGAACGAGCATACAAAGATGCAAACGAGTATTAGATAGGTAACTATAACTGAAATATGATATAAATGGGCCGACAATTGTGAAAACGAGTATCTGAGGGTGATTATAACCGAAATATGCTTTGGTAGGCTAAGAATGGTGAAAACGAGTATAGATAGGTGGTTTCTAATCGAAATATGGTGTGAAGTGGGGGTAGATTTGTGAAAAAAAGTGTAGATGCGTGATTATAACTGAAATATGGTAAAAGAAAATCGCATATATTTGTGGAAACGAGTATAGAAATATAATTTGTAACCGAAAAAGGTATCAATTTCTCGTAGAACGGTGAAAACGAGTGTAAATGAGTCATTCTAATTGAAATATGGTATAAAATGCAAGTACAATGATGAAGAAGAGAATTAGATGGGTGATTATAATTGAATTGTGGTATAGTGCGTGAAATGGTGAATACGAGTATTGATCGGTGATTCTAAGCAAACTATGGTGAAAGTGGATGTAGGATGGTGAAAAAGAGTATAGATGGGTGGTTCTAATCAAAATATGGTGTAAATTTGGCGTAGATTGGTGTAACCGCGTGTGAATGCGTGATTCTAACCGAAATATGGTAAAAAAAAGTGGCATAGATTAGCGAAAACGAGTATAGAAATATAATTTGTAACAAAAATAAGGTATAAAATGTTCGTATAAAGGTGAAAACGAGCATCAGTAAGGGATTCTAACTGAAATATGGGATGAAATGCGCGTAGAATGATAAAAATGTGTATTCGGTGGGTAATTATAATTGAATTATGGAGGCGTGGAATGGTGAAACGAGTTTTGTGGGTGATTTTAAACGACCTATAGTGAAAATAGACGTAGAATGGTGAAAACGAGTATAGATAGGTTGTTCTATTCAAATATGGTGTAGAACTGGGTAGACTAGTGAAACCGTGTGTAGATGCACGATTCTAACCAAAATGTGGTAAAAAAAAGTGGCGTAGATTTGTGAAAACGAGTATAGAAATATAATTTTGAAATAAATGTGCGATTCTAGTTGAAATTTGGCATAAAATACGAGTATAATGATGAAAATGAGTATTAACGGGCAAGTTGCATAAAGTAGGCGTAGAATGGTGAAAACGAGTTTGGTGGGTGATTGTAACTGATATAGTGTAAAAATGGACGTAGAATGGTGAAAACGAGTATAGATGGGTGGTTCTATTCGAAATATGGTGTAGAATTGGGACAGATTGGAAAAATCTAGTGTAGATGCGTGATTCTAACCGAAACGTGGTTAAAAAGTGGCATAGATTTGTGGAAACGAGTATACAAATGTAATTTTAAATTGAAGTAAGGTTTCAAATGCTCGTAGATTGGTAAAAACGAGTATTAATGTGTGGTTCTTGTTGAAATATGGTAACGAACGAGCATACAAAGATGCAAACGAATATTAGATGGGTAACTATAACTGAAATATGATATAAAATAGGCCCAGAATGGTGAAAACAAGTATGTGTTTGTGATTATAACCGAAATATGCTTTTGGTAGGCTAAGAATGGTGAAAATGAGTATAGATAGGTGGTTCTGATCGAAATATGGTGTGAAGTGGGGGTAGATTGGTGAAAAAGAGTGTAGATGCGTGATTAAAACTGAAATATGGTAAAGAAATCACGTAGATTTGTGGAAACGTGTATAGAAATATAATTTGTAACAGAAAAAGGTATCAAATTCTCGTAGAATGGTAAAAACAAGTGTAAATGAGTCATTCTAATTGAAATATGGTATAAAATACGCGTACAATAATGAAGAAGAGTATTAGATGGGTGATTATAATTGAATTGTGGTATAGTACGTGAAATGGTGAATACGAGTATTGATCGATCATTCTAAGCAAATTACGGTAAAAATGGATGTAGAATGGTGAAAACGAGTATAGATGGGTGGTTCTAATCAAAATATGGTGTAAATTTAGGGTACATTGGTGAAACCGCGTGTGAATGCGTGATTTTAAACCAAAATATGGTAACAAAAATTGGCATAGATTAGCGAAAACGAGTATAGAAATATAATTTGTAACCAGAATAAGGTATAAAATGATCGCATAATGGTGAAAACGAGCATCAATAAGGGATTATAACTGAAATATTGGATGAAATGCATGTAGGATGAGAAAAATGTGTATTCGATGGGTAATTATAATTGAATTATGGCATAAATAGGCGTGGATTGGTAAAATAAGTTTTTGTGGGTGATTCTAAACAACCTATAGTGAAAAATGGACGTAGAATGGTGAAAACGGGTATAGATAGATTGTTCTATCCAAAATATGGTGTAGAACGGGCGTAGACTAGAGAAACCGGGTGTACATGCGCGATTCTAACCAAAATGTGGTAAAAAAAAATGGCGTAGATTTGTGAAAATGAGTATAGAAATATAATTTAGAAATAAATGTGCGATTCTAGTTGAAATTTGGCATATAATGCGAGTACAATTATGAAAATAAGTATTAACGGGCAATTTGCATTGAGTTATGGTACAAAGTTGGCGTAGAATGGTAAAAACGAGTTTGGTGGGTGATTGTAACTGATGTATTATAAAAATGGACATAGAATAGTGAAAATGAGTATAGATGGGTGGTTCTATTCGAATATGGTGTAGAATTGGGTAGATTGGTAAAATCTAGTGTAGATGCGTGATTCTAAGCGAAACGTGGTTAAAAAGTGGCGTAGATTTGTGGAAACGAGTATACAAATTTAATTTCAAATCGAAGTAAGGTTTCAAATGCTCGTAGAATGGTAAAAACGAGTATTAATGTGTGGTTTTTGTTGAAATATGGTACCGAACGAGCATACAAAGATGCAAACGAATATTAGATGGGTAACTATAACTGAAATATGATATAAAATAGGCCTAGAATGGTGAAAACGAGAATTCGTGGGTGATTATAACCGAAATATGCTTTTGATAGGCTAAGAATGGTGAAAACGAGTATAGATAGGTGGTTATGATCGAAATATGGTGTGAAGTGGGCGTAGATTGGTAAAAAAGAGTGTAGATGCGTGATTATAACCGAAATATGGAAAAAGAAAATCGTGTATATTTGTGGAAACGAGTATAGAAATATAATTTGTAACCGAAAAAGGTATCAATTTCTCGTAGAAACGGTGAAAACGAGTGTAAATGAGTCATTCTAATTGAAATATGGTATAAAATGCACGTACAATGATGATGAAGAATATTAGATGGGTGATTATAATTGAATTGTGATATAGTGCATGAAATGGTGAATGCGAGTATTGATCGATGATTCTAAGCAAACTATGGTGAAAATGGATGTAGAATGGTGAAAACGAGTATAGATGGGTGGTTCTAATCAAAATATGGTGTAAATTTGACGTAGATTGGTGAAACCGCGTGTGAATGTGTGATTCTAACCGAAATATGGTAAAAAAAAGTGGCATAGATTAGCGAAAATGAGTATAGAAATATAATTTGTAACCAAAATAAGGTATAAAATGCTCGTATAATGGTGAAAACGAGCATCAATAAGGGATTATAACTGAAATATTGGATGAATGCGCGTAGGATGATAAAAATGTGTATTCGGTGGGTAATTATAATTGAATTATGGCATAAAATAGGCGTGGATTGGTGAAACAAGTTTTTGTGGGTGATTCTAAACGACCTATAGTAAAAATGGACGTAGAATGGTGAAAACGAGTAAGGTTGTTATATTCAAAATATGTGTAGAACAGACGTAGACTAGAGAAACCGAGTGTAGATGCGTATTTCTAACCGAAATGTGGTAAAAAAAGTGGCTCAAATTGTGGAAACGAGTATAGAAATATAATTCAGAAATAAATGTGTGATTTTGGTTGAAATTTGGTATAAAATACGAGTACAATGATGAAAATGAGTATTAACGGGCAATTTGCATTGAATTATGGTAAAAAGTAGGCGTGGAATGGTGAAAACGAGTTTGGTGGGTGATTGTAACAGATAAATTGTAAAAATGGACGTAGAATGGTGAAAACGAGTACAGATGGGTGGTTCTATTCGAAATATTGCGTAGAATTGGGGTAGATTGGTAAAATCTAGTGTAGATGCGTGATTATAACCGAAACGTGGTTAAAAAAGTGGCGTAGATTTATGGAAGTGTATAGAAATGTACAAATCGAAGTAAGGATTAAAATGCTCGTAGAATGGTAAAAACGAGTATTAATGTGTGGTTCTTGTTGAAATATGGTAACGAACGAGGATACAAAGATGCAAACGAGTATTAGATGGGTAACTATAACTGAAATATGATATAAAATAGGCCGTGAATTGTGGAAACGAGTATCGGAGGGTGATTATAACCGAAATATGCTTTTGGTAGGCCAAGAATGATGAAAAACGAGTATAGATAGGTGGTTCTGATCGAAATATGGTGTGAAGTGGGGTAGATTGGTGAAAAAGAGTGTAGATGCGTGATTATAATCGAAATATGGTAAAAAAAGTGCGTAGATTTGTGGAAACGAATATATATATATAGTTTCTAACCGAAAAAGGTATCAAATTCTCCTAGAACGGTGAAATGAGTATAATGGGTCAATCTAATTGAAATATGGTATAAAAGGCGCGTACAATGATGAAGAAGAGTATTAGATGGATGATTGTAATTGAATTGTGGTATAGTGCGTGGAATGGTGAATACGACTATTAATCAGTGATTGTAAGCAAACTATGGTAAAAATGTATGTAGAATGGTGAAAACGAGTATAGATGGGTGGTTCTAATCAAAATATGGTGTAAATTAAGCATAGATTGGTAAAACCGCGTGTACATACATGATTCTAACCGAAATATGGTAAAAAAAGTGGCATAGATTAGCGAAAAGGAGTATAGAAATATAATTTGTAACCAAAATAAGGTATAAAATACTCGTATAATAGTGAAAACGAGCATCAATAAGGAATTCTAACTGAAATATGGGATGAAATGCGCGTAGAATGATAAAAATGTGCATTCGATAGGTAATTATAATTGAATTATGGCATAAAATTGGCGTAGAATGGTAAAAACGAGTTTTTGTGGGTGATTCTAAACGACCTATAGTGAAAATGGACGTAGAATGGTGAAAATGAGTATAGATAGGTTGTTCTATTCAAAATATGGTGTAGAACGGACATAGACTAGTGAAACCGAGTGTAGATGCACGATTCTAACCAAAATATGGTAAAAAAAAGTGGCATAGATTTGTGGAAATGAGTACAAAAATATAATTTAAAAAATAAATGTGCGATTCTAGTTGAAATTTAGCATATAATGCGAGTACAATGATGAAAATGAGTATTAACGGGCAATTTGCATTGAATTATGGTACAAAGTAGGCATGGAATGCTGAAAACGAGTTTGGTGGATGATTGTAACTGATATATTGTAAAAATGGACGTAGAATGGTGAAAACGAGTATAGATGGATGGTTCTATTCAAAATATGGTGTAGAATTGGGGGTAGATTGGTAAAATCTAGTGTAGATGCGTGATTCTAACCGAAACGTGGTTAAAAAGTGACGTAGATTTGTGGAAACGAGTATAGAAATGTAATTTTAAATCGAAGTAAGGTTTAAAATGCTCGTAGAATGGTAAAAACGAGTATTAATGTGTGGTTCTTGTTGAAATATGGTACCGAACGAGCATACAAAGATGCAAACAAATATTAGATGGGTAACTATAACTGAAATATGATATAAAATAGGCCTAGAATGGTGAAAACGAGTATTTGTTGGTGATTATAACCGAAATATGTTTTTGGTAGGCTAAGAATGGTGAAAACGAGTATAGATAGGTGGTTCTGATAGAAATATAGTATGAAGTGGGGGTAGATTGGTGAAAAAGAGTGTAGATGCGTGATTATAACCGAAATATGGTAAAAAAATCGTGTAGATTTGTGGAAACGAGTATAAAATATAATTTGTCACCAAAAAAGGTATCAAATTCTTGTAGAACGGTAAAAACGAGTATAAATGAGTCATTCTAATTAAAATATGGTATAAAATGCGCGTACAATGATGAAGAAGAGTATTAGATGGGTGATTATAATTGAATTGTGGTATAGTGTTTGGAATGCTGAATACGAGTATTCATCGGTGATTCTAAGCAAACTATGGTGAAAATGGATGTAGAATGGTGAAAACGAGTATAGAAGGGTGGTTCTAATTAAAATATTGTGTAAATTAGGCGTAGATTGGTGAAACCGTGCATACATGCGTGATTCTAACCAAAATATGGTAAAAAAAGGTGGCATAGATTAGCGAAAACGAGTATAGAAATATAACTTGTAACCAAAATAAGGTATAAAATGATCGTATAATAGTGAAAGACGAGCATCAAAAAGGGATTCTATCTGAAATATGGGATGAAATGCGCGTAGAATGATAAAAATGTGTATTCGGTGAGTAATTATAATTGAATTATGGCATAAAATAGGCGTGGAATGGTGAAACGAGTTTTTGTGGGTAATTCTAAATGACCTATAGTAAAAATGGACGTAGGATGGTGAAAACGAGTATAGATAGGATGTTCTAATCAAAATATGGTGTAGAACGGGCTTAGGCTAGTGAAATCTAGTGTAGATGCGTGATTCTAACCGAAATGTGCTAAAAAAAGTGGTATTGATTTGTGGAAACGAGTATAGAAATGTAATTTAGAAATAAATGTGCGATTGTAGTTGAAATTTGGTATAAAATACGAGTACAATGATAAAAATGAGTATTAACGGGCAATTTGTATTGAATTAAGGTACAAAGTAGGCATGGAATGGTGAAAATGACTTTGGTGGGTGATTGTAACTGATATATTATAAAAATGGACGTAGAATAGTAAAAACAAGTATAGATGGGTGGTTCTATTCGAAATATGGTGTAGGATTGGGGGTAGATTGGTAAAATCTAGTGTAGATGCGTGATTCTAACCGAAACGTGGTTAAAAAGTGGCATAGATTTGTGGAAACGAGTATAGAAATGTAATTTCAAATCAAAGTAAGGTTTAAAATGCTTATTGAATGGTAAAAACGAGTATTAATGTGTGGTTCTTGTTGAAATATGTTACCGAACGACATTCGAAGATGCAAATGAGTATTAGATGGGTAACTATAACTGAAATATGATATAAAATAGGCCTAGAATGGTGAAAACGAGTATTTGTGGGTGATTATAAACTAAATATGCTTTTGGTAGGCTAAGAATGGTGAAAAAGAGTGTAGATGCGTGATTATAACTGAAATATGGTAAAAAAAATCGCGTAGATTTGTGGTAACGAGTATAAAAATATAATTTGTAACCGAAAAACGTATCAAATTCTCGTAGAACGGTAAAACAAGTATAAATGAGTCATTCTAATTGAAATATGGTATAAAATACGCGTACAATGATGAAGAAGAGTATTAGATGGGTGATTATAATTGAATTGTGGTATAGTGCGTGGAATGGTGAATACGAGTATTGATCGGTGATTCTAAGCAAACTATGGTGAAAATGGATGTAGAATTATGAAAACGAGTATAGATGGGTGGTTCAAAATATGGTGTAAATTAAACGTTGATTTGTGAACCGTGCGTACATGCGTGATTCTAACCGAAATATGGTAAAAAAGATGGCATAGATTAGCGAAAACGAGTATAGAAATATAATTTGTAACCAAAATAAGGTATAAAATGGTCGTATAATAGTGAAAACGAGCATCAATAAGGGATTCTAACTGAAATATGGGATAATATGCGCGTAGAATAATAAAAATGTGTATTCGGTGGGTGATTATAATTGAATTATGGCATAAAATAGGCGTGGAATGGTGAAACGAGTTTTTGTGGGTGATTCTAAACGACCTATAGTGAAAATGGATGTAGGATTGTGAAAACGAGTATAGATAGGTTGTTCTATTCAAAATATGGTGTAGAACGGGAGTAGACCAATGAAACCGAGTGTATATGCGTGATTCTAACCGAAATGTGTTAAAAAAGAGTGGTATAGATTTATGGAAACGAGAACAGAAATATAATTTAGAAATAAATGTGCGATTCTAGTTAAAATTTGGTATAAAATGCGAGTATAATGATGAAAAAGAGTATTAACGGGCAATTTGCATTGAGTTATGGTACAAAGTAGGCGTAGAATGGTAAAAACGAGTTTGGTGGGTGATTGTAACTGTTATATTATACAAATGGACGTAGAATGGTGAAAACGAGTATAGATGGGTTTTCTATTCAAAATATGGTATAGAATTGGGGTAGATTGGTAAAATCTAGTGTAGATGCGTGATTCTAAGCGAAACGTGGTTAAAAAGTAGCGTAGATTTGTGGAAATGAGGATACAAATGTAATTTTAAATCGAAGTAAGGTTTCAAATGCTCGTAGAATGGTAAAAACGAGTATTAATATGTGGTTCTTGTTGAAATATGGTACCGAACGAGCATACAAAGATGCAAACGAATATTAGATGGGTAACTATAACTGAAATATGATATAAAATAGGCCTAGAATGGTGAAAACGAGTATTTGTGGGTGATTATAACCGAAATATGTTTTTGGTAGGCTAAGAATGGTGAAAACGAGTATAGATAGGTGGTTCTGATCGAAATATGGTGTGAAGTGGGGGTAGATTGGTGAAAAAGAGTGTAGATGCGTGATTATAACCAAAATATGGTAAAAGAAAATTGCGTAGATATGTGGAAACGAGTATAGAAATATAATTTGTAACCAAAAAAGGTATTAAATTCTCATAAAATGGTGAAAACGAGTGTAAATGAGTCATTCTAATTGAAATATGGTATAAAATGCACTTAAATGATGAAGAAGAGTATTAGATGGGTGATTATAATTGAATTGTGATATAGTACGTGAAATGGTGAATACGAGTATTGATCGGTGATTCTAAGCAAACTATGGTAAAAATGGATGTATAATGGTGAAAACGAGTATAGATGGGTGGTTCTAATCAAAATATGGTGTAAATTTGACGTAGATTGGTGAAACTACTGCGTGTGAATGCGTGATTCTAACCGAAATATGGTAAAATAAAAGTGGCATAGATTAGCAAAAACGAGTATAGAAATATAATTTGTAACCAAAATAAGGTATAAAATGCTCGTATAATGGTGAAAACGAGCATCAATAAGGGATTATAACTGAAATATTGGATGAAATGCGCGTAGGATAATAAAAATGTGCATTCGGTGGGTAATTATAATTAATTATGGCATAAAATAGGCATGGATTGGTGAAACAAGTTTTTGTGGGTGATTTAAACGACCTATAGTGAAAATGGACGTAGAATGGTGAAAACGAGTATACGTATGTTGTTATATTCAAAATATGGTGTAGAACGGGCGTAGACTAGTGAAACCGAGTGTAGATGTGTGTTTCTAACCGAAATGTGGTAAAAAAAAGTGGCATTGATTTGTAGAAATGAGTATTAAAATGTAATTTAGAAATAAATGTGTGATTCTAGTTGAAATTTGGTATAAAATACGAGTACAATGATGAAAATGAGTATTAACGGGTAATTTGCATTGAATTATGGAACAAAGTAGGCGTGGAATGGTTAAAACAAGTTTTGTGGGTGATTGTAACAGATAAATTGTAAAAATGGACGTAGAATGGTAAAAACGAGTATAGTCGGATGGTTCTATTCGAAATATGGTGTAGAATTGGAGTAGATTGGTAAAATCTAGTGTAGATGCGTGATTATAATCGAAATGTGATTAAAAAAGTGGCTTAGATTTATGGAAAGGTATAGAAATGTACAAATTGAAGTAAGGTTTAAAATGCTCGTATAATGGTTAAAACGAGTATTAGTGTGTGGTTCTTGTTGAAATATGGTAACGAACGAGGATGCAAAGATGCAAACGAGTATTAGATGGGTAACTATAACTGAAATATGATATAAAATAGTCCTAGAATAGTGAAAACGAGTATCTGTGGGTGATTATAACCAAAATATGCTTTTGGTAGGCTAAGAATGGTGAAAACGAGTATAGATAGGTGGTTCTGATCGAAATATGGTGTGAAGTGGGGGTAGATTGGTGAAAAAGAGTGTAGATGCGTGATTATAATCGAAATATGGTAAAAAAAAGTGCGTAGATTTATGGAAACGAGTATATATAGTTTCTAACTGAAAAAGGTATCAAATTCTCTTATAACGATGAAATGAGTATAATGGGTCAATCTAATTGAAATATGGTATAAAATGCGCGTACAATGATGAAGAAGAGTATTAGATGGGTGATTATAATTGAATTGTGGTATAGTGCATGGAATGGTGAATACGAGTATTATTGATCCGTGATTCTAAGCAAACTATAGTGAAAATGGATGTAGAATGGTGAAAACGAGTATAGATGGGTGGTTCTAATCAAAATCTGGTGTAAATTAATCATAGATTGGTGAAACCGCGTGTACATGCATGATTCTAACCGAAATATGGTAAAGTGGCATATATTAGCAAAAAGGAGTATAGAAATATAATTTGTAAGCAAAATAAGGTATAAAATACTCGTATAATGGTGAAAATGAGCATCAATAAGGGATTCTAACTGAAATATGGGATGAAATGCGCGTAGAATGATAAAAATGTGTATTCGGTGGGTAATTATAATTGAATTATGGCATAAAATTGACGTGGAATGGTGAAACGAGTTTTTGTGGGTGATTCTAAACGACCTATAATGAAAATGGACGTAGAATGGTGAAAACGAGTATTGATAGGTTGTTCTATTCAAAATATGGAACGGACGTAGACTAGTGAAACCGAGTGTAGATGCACGATTCTAACCAAAATGTGGTAAAAAAGTGGCGTAGATTTGTGGAAACGAGTATAGAAATATAATTTAGAAATAAATGTGCGATTCTAGTTGAAATTTGGCATAAAATGCGAGTACAATGTTAAAATGAGTATTAACGGGCAACTTGCATTGAGTTATGGTACAAAGTAGGCGTAAAATGGTGAAAACGAGTTTGGTGGATGATTGTAACTTATATATTGTAAAAATGGACGTAGAATGGTGAAAACGAGTGTAGATGGGTGGTTCTATTCGAAATATGGTGTAGAATTGGGGTAGATTGGTAAAATCTAGTGTGGATGCGTGATTCTAATCGAAACGTGGTTAAAAAGTGGCGTAGATTTGTGGAAACGAGTATATAAATGTAATTTCAAATAGAAGTAAGGTTTAAAATGCTCGTAGAATGGTAAAAACGAGTATTAATTTGTGTTTCTTGTTGAAATATGGTACGAAACAAGGATACAAAGATGCAAACGAGTATTAGATGGGTAACTATTACTGAAATATGATATAAAATAGGCCTAGAATGGTGAAACCGAGTATCTATGGGTGTTTATAACTGAAATATGCTTTTGGTAGGCTAAGAATGGTGAAAACGAGTATAGATATATGGTTCTAATCGAAATATGGTGTAAAGTGGGAGTAGATTGGTGAAAAAGAGTGTAGATGCATCATTATAACCGAAATATGGTAAAAAAAATCATGTAAATTTGTGGAAACGAGTATAGAAATATAATTTTTAACCGTAAAAAGGTATCAAATTTTCGTAGAACGGTAAAAATGAGTGTAAATGAGTCATTCTAATTAAAATATGGTATAAAATGTGCGTACAATGATGAAAAAGAGTATTAGATGGGTGATTATAATTGAATTGTGGTATAGTGCGTGTAGTGGTGAATACGAGTAGAAGCCCGGTTAGAGCAACACCGAGATAAATCTTAGTTGAGAGAAAGAGGGACTTCACGTGCCGTTCACGAACAGTTCCCGCATCCTACATTGGCACAAACAGTTGATTAGCATACTTCGGTCTTTTTCTCTCAAGATTCAGATCGAATACAAAATGCGATGAAAGCAAACAATGAAAACCAATCATCGAAAACCAACACAAAAATGCATTCATCAAAACCAAGCAGCGAAAGAAAAAATCTAACAAAACTCTTAGATTCATTTCAATAGAAGCCAATCCATCAATTGGAAAGGTTCATTGCATTTCATCCGTGATCAATCGATACCGACAAAGGTTTCCCCAAATACTCAGTTCAAGACTGAGTCAGCAAGCCGTAGTATTACATAGTGGATCGCGAGGAGCGGGCCACTACATTGAGTACTGACACCCACACAATGTTTATGTGCAGGAACAGGTAGAAGTTCGTGGCGCTGCTCGCTTGGATGCGTCGAGTTATGGAGTTCCTTGGTGATTCGAGGCGTGCGGCCTCGTGGAGTCTGGACTTATACAGGACATAATGTATGGACATCGCCTATCTAAAGCTTCCACCGGCCTACTCAAGACATGTATTGAGAGATGAGAGAGAGAGAGAGAGCTGAGTGACTTGTAATATGAGAAGAGTGAGCTTGAGTGATTATAATATTGGCCTCATGCCCTCTTTGTAATCTTTGTTTCAATATCAATAAAGAGTATTTTGAATGACTTGTGTTTTCCTTTAAATTTCTGCTGCTATTATTCAATGTCTCTGCTTGGGACTTCTGTGCGACGACTCCGTCGTAGCCGCTGTAATCGGTCGTTATGGAAACCGTCTTGTACGAGCGCAATCTAGGCTCGTGCAACATCATGCCTTAACGAGGACGATCGCTCCTACGGGAGCGAAGCGTGACAGATGGAGTATGAGAGCACAGTGCTGATTTGTTCTCCACGATGCCCACAACAACAGGCACCCAACTGCCTCTTGTACACGGCGTATTATATGAAGAGCTTGATGACTACTCCCTTCGAAATACCGAGAGGAAAGACGATGACACTCACCAGAAGATTATAATGATGAGGTTGGGAAGGGCTAAGAAGTTGCTTTCAAGCGAATATGTTACACTACCAACCTAGCAATGACATTGTAAAACAATAATATAATTGGGCAATGAACTTCTTTCTATATCATCTGTTTGTCTTTTATTCTTCTGCGCCTGCGTCTTTTGTAACATTTGCTCTATCTTTTGTAATAAAATTATTTTTGAATTACATTTACATTGTTAAAACCATGGAGAATGGCCATTCTTCGTATCAAAATGACAGAGAATGGCCATTCCCCATCTAAAATGCAGGAGAATAACCATTCTCCATTTCAAAAATCACTTAGAATGGCCATTTCCCATCTTAAAATTCCGGTAAATAACCATTCGTCATGTTAAAATCATGGTGAATGGCCATTCTCCATGTTAAATACAGGCGAATGGTCATTCTCCATGTCAATGTCATGGAGAATTGCCATTCTTTTTGTTAAATTGATGGAGAATTTCTATTATCCGTGTTAAAATTGACAGAGAATGGCCTTTCTTCAGGTCAAAGTAACGGAGAATGGCCATTCTCCGTGTTAAAGTGACGAAGAATGACCATTCTCCGAGGAAACTCAACAGAACACTTGGCACAACGAAACAGCAAAGAATATAGACACAAAAGGTTTGATTTTTACTTACATATGAAAGTCTATTACATGTCTAAAACTACTACAGAAAATCCTACTACAAAGAAAAAAAGCCTAAAAGCTACAGCTAGGCACATTTCTCTGGTTCCTCAGTTAGGCGCATCTCTCTGGTGTCTCAGCTAGGTGCATCACTTCAGCATCTCAGCGTAGGCGCATCACCGTGCATCGTCAGAGCAAATCACTTTCTCGTCAACGTGTGGGCGCTTCGATAGAGTGTGGGTTGGCAATCAACCCAAATCCTGGGGCTCTTCCAGCCTAATAAAAAACTAAGGTACGCCGACCCCGATCTTTGGATGCAACAGGCACCTTCAACAGCCTGTGGCTCTTCTAGCATAACAAAAACTGGGCCACGACGATCCCGAACCCAGTTACCAATATCATGACACACAGTCGATGAAGTGCACGAACACGGATAGTCCACTAGGCACATCTCAGTCTTATGAAGGACTTCACCACCAAAGCTTCTTTGAACGAGGAGATCGACAACCCACAGGAAAGCGTCTTGCCAAGGCGGGGTATCATTCGAGTCCATCTCCACAAGAAAAGCTAAGTGAGACGAGAACAAACTCTTCCTACACTACTGCCATTTATAGGAAAGGACAACTCATACTCATGCGCCAAGTGACGGTCATTTCGAATTCAATCAATTAATTTGCATTAATACCAATGCATCTGCCCCTTCACAAGAAAATTTAAGTGAGACGAGAACAAACTCTCCCAACTACTGCCATTTATATGCCATTAATGCCAATGAATCTGCCCCTTCAAATTTTGCCAAGTCAACACCATTCCCCGTGTACTGATGCACCCAATAGAGCACTGGCCAGTGCGCCCTTCAACACTACTCTTCGTGTTAAAATCATGGAGAATTACCATTCTCCTTGTTAAATTGACAAGAAATTTCCATTCTCTGTGTTAGAATGCAGGAGAATGGACATTCTCCGTGTTAAAACCACGGAGAATGACAATTCTCTGTTTAAATAATACAAAAAATTGCCATTCTTCGTGCTAAAAGGACGGAGAATGGCCATTCCCCTTGTTAAATTAACGGAGAATTACCATCCTCCGTGTTAAAATTGACTGAGAATTATCGTTTTCCTTATTAAATTGACGGAGAATTATAAAAAAAAAGTTGATAATTAAGTCAACGACGGTTCATTTGATTCCATTTGCTCTTTGTCGCTATCTCGCTTTCGTACTTTACAATTACGAAAATCGTGACCCAATTTTCTACAAACTCTACAAATTCTAGGCTTGGGGATAGTCTGACTTACTTTAGGCTAGCTTGATTTCCCTTGAGAAGGTCTTCCTTTTGTTGCTACCGGATTTGGCTATTTAAAAGATTCATGCACTCCATGAACTGCATCAGCTACCATTTTTTCTTCTTCACCAATATCGGTCACCATTTTTTTAACTCCATCAGCACAGACGCCATCAACTCCGTTCCTTTCTCTTGAATTTTGCTTGATTTTTTACAATAATACGTAAACAGATTAACTTGTTCATTAATACCACTATACCTTGTGCTCTCAATACTGTCTGGGTGGATGAATCATCTTTCTGCGCCAGGCCCGGAGAGATAACTCTCTTTACAATCCTTGAGCCAACGAGTTTTTATCAAGTTCTTTGGAATATCTTTCAATTGCAATCTCTTCATTGCTGAAAAATATGCCTACAAGGAATCCCCTTGGTCTCCATCCACAAGCAGTCACAGTTTATGATGTTGTCAGCCCGATCAAATATAACCTTCCGGTTGATACTGTTTGGCAACATATACTTTTGGATCGTGCAAACTTCTGCCTCTCTTATGATGTGATGGTGGAGAAAAGTGTATGTATCAGAACGTGTGATTTCCTTTCTGACCTCTGTAAACATCGTTTTAGTGTTAATTGCGGCAAATTTATCTTCTATTACGGCCATGCTAGTTTGCTTCACAACTGGTGTTAAGAGTTTATCAGTGACATGCTTACTTATCTGGCCGTAACATAAGACTGCCAAACCGTGTCACAATTTTGAAGGGCCTTCCATAGTGGCAGCTTCTCATTCACAAATCTTTTCAGAAATGCGTTCATAGATTCACATCTATTTGTTGCAGTAGAACCACCAAAATAATTTCTACGTAGGAATGTGTCCGCCCATCGCTCCCTCGTTCTGTACAATGTAGTGGTCCACTCATTGTTCTCTATATTATAATTCCTTAGCATCTGCTGCCAACGGTTTTCAAATTCTTCGACTGAATAGTACCTGTTTAGAAACATGGACAGTAACTAAAGCTTTAATATTGTAACAATAACATACTTCAAAGTAAAGTAGCAAGTGTACGATGTACCTTTTAATCAGAATACTCAATTCATTTGCAAAACTATCTCGGTGTACATGTTTGGCTGAATTGTTTAGGATGTGCCATGAGCACGTTCGATGAACTATGCTGGGCATTAAATTCTCAATTGCTTTATTCTGGATCTGCAACCATCCGTGAGAACTTTCTCTGGTAATTTTCCATTCATACACTCTTAGAATTTTTGTAAAACCCAAGAATATGTCACAGCAGTCTCATTATGGATCATTGCAAACCCAAACACACAAGTTATTGCATGATTGTTTGTACCCACTAGAACCACCAATGGCATTTGACTCCTATTTGTTTTATATGTAAAATCAAATGCTAGTGAATCTCTAAATAATTCGTTATCGAATCGACATGCCATTGGTGCTAAGCTAATGAAGCAATGACTTGTGTTGTTGTTGTTGTTTCTTTAAAATTATGCATTCCTCCGTTGTTTTCTTCCTCTTGTTTTTTATTGTCTCCTAAGTTAACAGCTTCGAAACTTTGCTCATCATCCAAATCATCTGACACTGCTCTTGAAGCGAAGCTTTCTTCATCAACTAATTCTTCCACACGACGATCAGTTTCTCCATGCAACGTTGCAATTGAAGAAAATAGAGTATGTTAGAAACCAACAGAAGAAACGAAGGACAAGAAACAATACAAAAAGAAAAAAACGCTTGAGTGATCCAAAAAGCATGCATGAAAATGCTTTATGTACCTCCAAAAACTCCCTCCTCCATGTACCTCCGCCACGTGACCCTCTTCTATTGCCTCATGAAAATGCTTAAGTGATCCTAAAAGCATGCATAATTTTAAAGAAACAACATCCAACAACACAACCTTCTCGTCTTCTGTGTACATGTATTATTGAATTGTGTAGGATAAAGCATGCAGCAACATTTAATGCTACGTTTACTATTTTGTAATTATTTCTAATGATATGGTATTAGTGAACACAATATGCGAGAGAGAACCCGAGAGAGAGAGAGAGAGAGAGAGAAAGAGAGAGAGAGAGGGAGGGAGATGGGATAAAAAGAAATGATCGAGCTCGACTAGTTTTTATTTCAATAGTTCCGTTTACTAATAACTTGTTTTAAATTCACAACTTAAAATTAGATAAAGTTAAAATTCAATTTTTGATTTTCATTTCTAATAACTAGCTATCACGTACGAGTTTAGACGAACACTAACCGAGCCCGAGCAACGTGACATCAGCTAGGTTTCTAATACAGTGGCATTTCTGTTAATTTAAAATTTATAATATTATTTAAACTAATATTAATACTAAAATTTAAATTAGTTTTTGATTTAACATTTAAACTTAGATTTACATTCACAACTTAAAAATAGTTAAAGTTAAAATTCTATTCTTTTTATTTAAAATGTATAATGTTATTGGAACTAGCATTAATATTAACATTCGCTTGTCCCGTAGTTTAAGTCGTATTGCACGGCTTGTGACATAAGTCTAGGCACCCAAAGAACTTGATTGTTCAAGTCGAACGCGTACACAACACGTTCCCTCGATGCAAGGCTTGACGCAGCCCTTGCTTGTCAAGTCGTTGTACGAACACGTTAGACAAGAGTTTTGTTGGGCTATCGAAGTCATAGAAAATATTGTCCCCTGTTGTCTGTGGTTGTCAAGTCACTTAATCCCACGATATCAAGGCTCGTCATATAAAGTATGGTGTTGCACAGAACGTAAGTCGGTTTAAGGCACGAGCCACGGCTGGCTCAGTAAAAAGTTAGCCACGATCTACTGGCACATAAGAACACGTTTGGTGCAAGTTATGCTTGAAGGCTATGAATAGCCATTCATGAGTTAAGTCAATAAGAGTATGGAAACACTATAAACATGTCGGAACTGTAGGTCAGTTACCGAGGAGGAACATGACGGGACTGTAGGTCAGTCGCCGAGGTAACCCTGGTTTGGGCTCTACAAAAGAAGTATGATAAGTACAAGAAGTAAAGTAAGGAAGTTAAGTTGTGACGGCTAGGCCATGCATTTATGTTGAGTCTAGGAGTTCTCGTAGGTGCGTGGTCATGGACAACTTGTCGACAAGGTTTCGTACCCTCGATTCGGAAACCTGGGACCACATGACCGTATCGGCCTAGGAGAGGAGCAAGGTAGGCAGGCAAGAACATGCCGTCGGTGATTCGAGGACTTGAGCAGGGATAGCTACCCTTAGCTGCAAGGGCCTCGTCTTACACCACCTACATGTCCAAGATGGCTTGAATTGCAAGTGGCCTTTCATATAAGTCAAGTTGGTGTGCTAAGCAGCAATCCGCATGCACGGTATCGGTCAAATCAAGGAAAGTACAAGCACGGCACGCATGAAGTAAATATAGTATGTACGGGTGCATCACAAGTCTTAAGAAACCTATGATTTGGCTATAGCAAGGACATGTGCCTCCGTACGAATGTAGCATCGAGTATTAAGTCGATGGCATAGAGTTGCATAAATTAGGATTGAGTCGTCTCGAGTTAAGTCAAGAAAAGCCGTAAGGCAAGTTTGGTTAAGTCATGCTAAGTTGCGAGGCACGGCCTCAATGTTCAAGTAAGAACCAAGTCGTTGACACGAATCATGTCGTTGCATCCCAGAGTATGGGCCATAGGGCAAGTACGAGTCGATAAGTTGACGTTGCAAGCACAAGAATGGTCTAGAGGCAAGGATAAGGAAGTTATTAGTATGTTAGCCCGACAAACGGTCTAGAGACACAAATAGACCAAGATGTCTACGTCTTAAAATTGATCCTAAGACAATACTAGAAAGACAATCATAAGGGGACTATGTTGCACAAAAGTAAAGTACAGTATTGATTTTGTATGGGTGGATGAGGAGCTCACTACACCAGTACAGTTGAGTACTGACACCCCACCAGTTTCATGTGCAGGTTAGGTACCTGATTGCTCGGGGTGGTGCTCACTTGGATGTGTCGAGGCGTGGAGTTCCTTGGCGTTTTGAGGCACACGACCGCATTGAAGACTGGACTTATACGGGACATAATGTATGGACATTGCCTATCCGAAGCTTCCGCTGGTCTACTCAAATTGTATTGAGAGATGAGAGAGAGCATAATGACTTGCAATGTGAGAAGAGTGAGCTTGAGTGATTGTAATCTTGACTTCACGCTACAATTGTAATCTTTGTTTCAATATCAATAAAGAGCATTTTGAATGACTTGTGTTTTGCATTTAATTCTCCGCTGCTGTTATTCAATATTTCTGCTTGGGACTTCTGTGCGACGATCCTGTCGCTTAGCCTGTAATAGGCCGTTATGGACCTACCTTGCGTGAGCGCAATCTAGGCTCACGCGACATTACGCCTTAGCGAGGACGATCGCTCCTACGAGAGTGGGGCGTGACAAGCTAGGTTTCTAATATAGTGGCATTTCTATTAATTTAAAATTTACTATATTATTGAAACTAATACTAATACTAAAATTTAAATTAGTTTTTGATTTAACATTTAAACTTAGATTTAAATTCACGACTTAAAATTAGTTAAAATTAAAATTCTATTCTTTTATTTAAAATCTACATTATTATTGGAACTAGCATTATTATTAAATCTACAGTAGCATTTCTGTTAATTTAAGATTTATAATATAATTGAAACTAATATTAATACAGTGGCATTATTGTTATTTCTAAATAGTCTTTTCTTTGTTCTGTCACACCTCTCCACGTGTGGGTTACACCCCCGAAACGAGCGGGTTAAATAGCCTTTTCCAAAGAAAAGAACCCATCCGACTAGAGGGAAACAAAGAAGAGAAGAAGAAGAGTCGCAATGGAGAGGTGCAAGAGCAAGATTAACTACAACAGATGGGCCGTCATCCCTACGAGATTCTCTCGATGATACTGGTACTGTCAAAAATGCTGGCGGACGAGGTCATGTGCAACGTGGCCCCAGTTTGCCGTTCGTGGTGGAAGGCGCTCAACAGTCCTTTAGACTATTGGTCCAACCTGGACTTGGAACAGTCGTGCCGGAGGGCCAAACGAACCGCAGAGATTACTTTGACCGTAAAGCAGCTCGTGGCTCGCAGTGGAGGAATTCTACTGTCCTTCCCCACGTACAAGCTCGACGAAGTCGACTTCTCTTTTGCATGTTTAAGTCCTGTGCAAAATTTTATTTTGTCTTATTTTAATACTTTATTTTTTCTATTATAAAATTTTATGTATACTTTGTTAATTTATATTGATGTTTTTCCTTTTTTATAATACAATGGGAAATTTCTAAGGGTGCTGCGCATTCTGAAGTGCGACGTGAGTGAGAAAACTTTCGTGAGAAACTTGGAATTTCTCCCGGTGCTGGAAGAACTCGACATTAGCTACTGCCTCAATATCACGTCAACTGGAATATTTTCTGCCAAAAAGTATTGCCACTGTCTAGTCAAGCTGAGGAGGAACATGTCCCCTCCATATTTCGTGGTCAGGAACAGATTCGCCCTGAACACGTTCAACAAGACGGAGGGAAAGGTCGTGGCCGATTCGATACCGCGTCTCGAGCACCTAGTGTCACGACCCGCACCCACTGTGAGGGTACGAGCACGTAACAACACCCAGCCTACGCCGCAGTGTCGGCGGTAGAACGCTTTTCTAGGTCACTATCTAACCAGCAACTCACGTAATTATATAATGTACATGTCAAAATCTCAACTTCGAACGGAGGACAAGTATAGATATAATGTAATCTCAATCACAGTCTAAGCACGATATGATAATACAGAAGATTATAACTAAGACTGAAAACAACAATAAAACCAAATACTAAATAATATAATCTCTAAAAATCTCAAATATCATGTCTCAACTTATTTACAACTCAAGTTCTAAAACATGAAATCTAAACCAAGTCACTAGCTAATCTCCCGATCATTCTGAGTGTCGGGGCCAAGGTAGCTAAACCGTCTCCTGGTCCATAATATGTAGGCATGTGTCCTCACGGCAATCATCTGTAAAATTTTCAACAGGTCCAGTCAGGACAGGAGCGAGCACAGTACATCTCATGCAGTTCATATCATGGCAGGAAATATAAAGCAAGCAATAGAGTAAGATACATGAAACGTTGTAAGAAGATGTACATGAAAACAGGAGAGATATTTGATAACTGAAAATATATACATGATAAGTAAGAACTGTAAGTGACTAGTGATTTAGAGTACGAGGTGGCATATAATTGGCTTAGGTTGTACATGATAAAACATGGAAAGTAACAGAGTGTACATGATGGGTAATCACATGACCATTTATACTCACCCCTACCCACAATCAATACACAAGGATCAAGTCAAGTTACGTTATGGACATGATATTTTTGTTACACACGAAACACATGAGGAAATATGAACGTACATGAGAGCACATGAAAGTACATAAGCGTACATGAGAGAACATGAGTGTACATGAATAACGCAAGAGCAAGGAATACATGATGTACATGAAACACATGACATAAAGTATCCGATGCACCCGCTAAGGGGGATAACATCCCAAGAAGAGATCCATATAGTACCAATCCGTGATGATAACGTGACAGCATCAAGTAAAGTAATCTAGAGCAAGAATATAAGTCGTGACAAGTATAAAACGATCAGAGAATGTACTCGCCTGCGATCTGAATGTATGTGAGAATACACTATCCGAAACGAGGTATCTAAGTCCTATTTAAAGCAACACAAGTCATGATGTATACAAGGGGGTTATAAATGAAGTGTACAATGCATCTACATGATTTTCTAGGTCAATCTAGGTCAAGTCAACTTTTGGTCAACTCTGGGTCAAACCAAGTCAACATCTAGTCAAATTAGGTCAAACTAGTTAGGGCTTGGTCAATCTTGGTCAACTAGTCTAAGTTAGTCTAATCTAGGCTTAATTAAGTCAATTCTAGGTATCCAACACATAGTCTAGGCAACTAACTATACTACACACAAGCTAACCATAGTCTAGTATCACATCTAACTCGCTAGGGACACACAACCAAGTAATCTAGACTAGTATCACATTTATATTCATATTTCATTTACATATATAACAATATATGTATATAGGGTATATATATATTGGTTTTGTGTGTGTGTATAGCATTTGGCATTAGGTAAAGTAGAACTTCTAGCTAACATATATGTATACATTCATTTCTTTCATGTATCTATACATTTCCTACATGCTTTACACATATGCCTACATTGTATATTCATATCATTCTCCTACATGCTTTACACATATGCCTACATACATATTTACATATATATATGTATTCATATATATACATTCATACATATTTACATGCATTCACATATGCATACATACATAGAGAGAGGGTTAAGTGGTAAATACATGTGTGTGTGTGTGTGTGTGTAGGATGTTAACAGTGATAGGAGGGTGTGTGTGTGTTGATGAGAGCTTGTGGGTTCATTTCAGTTTAGAAGTAAAAGGGTTTTACATACAAAAATGAATGAAAGTTCAGTCATCTCAGGTTTTCTCATACCAACCCCTGTTTCGAATTGGAACATTGAACTCAAGTCAATACCCAGTTTAGTTAACATAGGAATTCTGATTTCAGTTATAACATTTCAATTTCAGTTTTCAGTCCCATGATTCAAACAGTGTGTATAGATGTGAATATAAACTCAGATTTTGCAATTGTGTGTGTGTGTACACATGTGACTGGGAAACAGTGTTCAGATTTCAAATAATTTGTGTGTAGAGAGTGTGCCTACATTGTGTTAATCTCATATTTTCAAGGTCAATGGCAGTTTACACAACCAGCCCCAAACCCATCTCAGTTTTCATGTCAAAACTTAATTCAGTTATCATTTAACATCTCAGTTTTCACAGGTTTAATCAGTTTTTAGTTTGTCATCATTAAACGATTCATAACAACCCAAAACCTATAATCCAATCTAACATGCATTTCAGTTCAGTTTTCACATCAATTAACCCTGAAACCATCATAACCCCAATCTCAGTTTTAATTTCAAACTCCTATTTCAGTGCAATACAATGTCAACCCAAAACCTATTTTAATCAAAACAAAAATCAAATTTATTTAAGGAACAATGTTTCAGAGATTGTGTCTAACCTTAAGTGTCAAACTACATTCAGTTTAATATCAATATATATATTTAATTAAACATTTAAAACCAATCCAAGTGTTATGTATCAGTGAACATGATGTTTTTATTTTGATTTCTAATATACATTGATTTTAATACTCAGGAATTAAATTGATGCAAATTCAGGTTAACTACTAACTGAATCTTATGTTCACCAATGTGAACATAACCTGAGAATAGCCCTCAGTCTTCAAGTTAAGGTTATCAATTTTGAAATGAAAACTCAGGTTTTACTTTTGAGTTTTCTGAAAACATGGCAAATGACAGTTCAAAATACCAGTCCAACCAATTTCGAACCCAAATCTCAAACACCAAACTTAAATCATCATTTCAGCAATCTAATACACATGTATATGGATTAAATCCTGGTAATTAAACATCAAAAATTGGTTTAAAATAGAAATTGAATTCAGAAATGGGTATTCAGGAATACGTACCAGTAACTACTGCACATACCCTGAAATCCTACTTTCGATTATCGAAACAAATATGAAAACCTAAAGCAGTCGTGTACAGTGGTGTCCCACATGTGTGTGCACATATGGAGGGTGTCCATGTGTCCTTTTGTGTCAAGAAATTAGGACACGACGTGTCCTAAACAGAAAAGTATATGTATCAATGAAGTCACTGAACACAGCCTCGTGCGGCCGGGTCGTGCACGTTTGCGCACAACACAGGGCACGAACACCCATGGGATCATGCACGCACATAGAGGGGTTATAGGGCTACACAACCAACACCCTGAATCGTGTCCACAACGTGTCTGTACGCGACACGAAAGCCGTGTCGGTGCAGTTTTTCCCGCACGTACAGTTCAGTAAAAAATCAGTGTGATCGTGTTTTCGTGTCCGACACGATACGAGAGGTCGTGAAACTTGAGGGGGGGGTCTGTCAGTGATGGTCCCCACCTCTGTGTCAAATTGCACGTGTCCACGTGTCCTACACAGAGAGATTTTTAGGTCGGGTAGCAGGGCATGTGTACGGGGGTGTCGTGCAGTGAGTTCATGTCTGTTTTGGACACGGACACGACTCGAAAGTCGAGTCAGTCTTCACAAAATGTATTACACACACATAGATCTAAAATCCCATGTAATTTGATTTTTAAAAATCAAAAATAAAAACTTTTGTGACATTTCATCAAACACATGCACATACACCATGATACGTGTCCGATACGGACATCAAACGGACACGAATTGACACAAATCCAATACCTACGGCTATGGGACACCTAGGGCTTCCTATCCATGTAAAGAAAACAAAATTTGGTGGAGGGAATAGGGCTTTACCTATATGTACAATTTGCAAGAAAAAGCCTCAAATGGGGGAGTGTTCTCCTTGATGGCCAAGTGCTCCAAATTGGTTCAAACCTGAGATTTCTCTCCATGAACATGAAATAGGGCTAGATTAGGATCATATGCAAAAGACTAGAGTGCAAAAGGAATTAAAATAAAGAATCTAGGGATTGGGGAAGAAATGACATTACCTCTTTCTCCAAAATGTTGAAATCTCAATAAAGAGGCAACAACAATAAATGAAGAGATTATTTATAGGGGGAATAGCCCTAGGTGGCTGGTCATAGAGTGATAGTTAGGGTTAGGGTTGAGTCTAATAGGCTATGGACCTATTTGCATTAGTCATTAAACCAAATTCTAAGTCTCAAGCCTATGGACCAAATCACTACGCCTTCTATTCAAGTCTTGATTCCTACATGACTAACTTAGGTTGACTTAAGTTAGACTAGGGCCTCACCATGCTAATCAAGTCATCTTAACTAGAGTCAACATCTAGTTAATCTTTTAAGTCACAACTAGTAAAAGTCAAATCAACAATCGTCAATCCAATAAATAAATAAATAATTCTAATAAGTCAAAATGACCAAATTACCCCTAGGCGAAAAATGATAATTGAAACTCCCTAATCACATGGCTAGGCTCTAGGGTAGACAGTCTCTACGGTTTCACTAGCTTCACATCAAATCACAAGTCATAATTTTTAAATAGTTTTAAAATGATTAAAAATCACCAAAATTTATATTATTAATTAAATATCATAATTAAATAATTAAAACTCAAAGTTTCAAAATTACCCTAATTTAGAAAACTGGGTGTTACACCTAGAGATGGGCTCAGGCATGTTCAACGGAGACACGCTGCGATCTATTATATGCAACTGCAAAGGTCTTCGTGTGCTCGACACACGTGGGTGCTTCAACGTGCACCTCAACGACGACCTTAGGAAAATTTATGATTTAATACAGACGTTTAAACGACCCTTTGACAATGTATTACCAGGGAAACGTGGATAGAAGATGTATAGTGATTTAGATCCCATTAATCGGGTTTGAGGTGAATGGTTCTTCTGACATTAGCATGCATGCATGCATTTCTTTGTATTTTTTATATTCATATGATATTAGTAATTTATCCTCAATGCAATGGGTTGTTAATGTTAAAGTAATTTATGCCACCTAAGGTTCACAATACAAAATAAGACAATAGGGTTGGAGATGCTCTTAGTCTGGGTATCATCTGATCTATTGACATCCTCAATGCAAAATTATCTAAATTAATGTTCATAGACCACGTGAAGACGAATTTTGACAGTGCAAATAGCCCTGATACGTACTGTATCAGTGATTAACATTACGAGTTCACTAAACTCATTTGTAGTTCATTTCATCCATACAAAAGTGGTTTTTGAAGTGGTTTTGTTCACCCACCAAAGTGGTTTTCACCTTTAATTTGACACGTGTCAAATTTTGACACGTGTCAAATTTTTAGTAGAGGGTGAACAAAACCCCTAGTATTTGTGGGTGAACAAAAATGAACTCTTAACATTGATACAACATCTTAGTGTAATCATATCCAAGAGATTTTGACGTTTTCCAACACAATGATGACATTTTACCTTGTACAAGATGAATTTTGGCGGTTCAAATTCCACTTTTTTACAACCCTTTTAAATCTATTTTCACAGCGAATCAGCCAACATATTCATCTTCAACAGCCTTCAAGACCAATTTATATAGATTCAAAACCAAACTAAACAGCCAAACTATTAGTTTAGATTAATCATACTCAGATTTCTTTGTGTATTAGAACAAATTAAATTTGATTATAATTAGAATTCTCCGTGTTAAAAGCACGGAGAATCGACATTCTCCGTGTTAGTAGCACGGAGAATGTCCATTCTCCGTTTTAAAAGCACGGAGAATGGACAATACCCGTCCTAAATTGTTCCATACTAAGTTAAAAGTATATAATAACACCCAAAATGATAACAATGGAAGAGTCACTGTAGGTCATTGAATATCCCCAACTTCCAATAAGGAATAAGAAGAGTCGGTTAGGAATGTGTATACATATATATACATAGGGGTCCCATTCATTTGGGTAGGTTGCACATTTAACATGGTTCCAAAAAAATCTTCTGGTTGGGAACCATGGCCAGAGTCTTCTTTCCGTCATCGTCATCTAGCCTCTCGTCATGGAGCACCCTCTTCGCCGCCTCCGGCCCATGACTGGCTGGCAGAGGCTGCGGACTTCCTGACCTCCTGTGGGTTGACACTGAAGGTCATTGCTCGACCTCTTCATCCGGCGCCCAACTTTGACCTGCTGCCGATCACTCCGGAGGAACGGGATTCTCTGGAGAAGTGGTAAGGGTTACGCCGCCTGTGCCATAGTGCGGGTGTGCGCACCCTGCAGGACATTGCGAAGGTCCTTCGTGAGGCTAGTGAGGGGTCTACGTAGACCTCTTCTTTTTCTTTTTTTCTTTTTCTTTTGGTTTTTTACAGTGTTGTTCCCTACTCTTGTATTCTTCGCCGGAGAATGTTCCGGCAAAAAAGCTGGGATTTCATTGCAATCTAATATTTTATTAACTCAATTTGGTTTCGGCTGCAAGCGACTAATTATTAAAAAAATTTGTTACGTCAAATTTAAATATCCTTGAAGATATCCCCATCAATGACTTGTTATGTCATAGAATTGATTATGTTGCCAGCGTCATGTTTTGCCGTCAAATCCATATATCTGTGACTAATTATTTTATGAATTTTTTAATTAACAATTTTTATTACAACTACCAGTATAAAAATAATAGGGATATTTAGACTTTGGGTCTCAAATAAGTTTCAGAATTTTTTTTTTGGACTTCATATTATACATAATTAGTATTTGTGTCTGAAAAGCATCACTAATATTTCAAAATTGTAACCGAAAGAGTCAATAATTATTTTTGGTTACACTTTTGAGACCCAAACACTAATTATGTATAATATGGAGGACCAAACACAAATTTCATAACTTATTTGACTGAAAATGAAAAAAAAATGCAAATAAAAAATCAATCGACTCATTCAAGTATATACAAAGTCAACTAGAGGAAAACTTTGAGTGCCTTAATTTTACTCTTTTCAAGTGCATAGTCGTGTTAGCAAGTCGTCAAACGTGCCTTAATTTCAAAAATTTAGTCAAATATTCGAAAAATAGAAATATTGATATTAGAAACTTCACATTCTTAAATATGTTGTCAAATTTCGTTAGTTAAATATGTTTCCACCACATTTTTTGGGCAAAAAAATTTAATAATTTATTCGAAACACGTTTAAAACTTCGCATACTTAAAGTTTATGTAGTGATTTCACGTGGATATAATAGTAATAAATCTAATTTTGGAAAGTAGTTTCTCAAATTAGGGTCTCAGAATCCCAAAGGTTTCCACTTCCCAAGGTCATATAGTACTTGAAACTACTTCCACTGTGGATGTTCTTATAAACTGAAAATTTGAAACGATCGAATCTCCCCTCTTCTTCTCCCAAACCCTCACCAAATCCTCCCCCAAACGACTGCTTAAAATTATCAAAATGCGGCTGAAGAAACAACGACCGTCTCCGAAGGGAAAGAATCCACAAAGGGATACGATACAGGCCCGAAGGGCAGAACTTGCAAGGGCGACGAAAGCCAAGATTATGACCGCTAGGGCAGTGGCCGAAAGGGCAGAGGCGGAAGCAGCGGCGGCGGCAACGGTGGCAAAAGCGGCGACGACAACCAAGCCACCTGCAAAAAAGCCTAAAAAAACTTATTGTTCGACAAAGGACGAAAAATCTATCTTCGATACAGAGTCGTCGGAAGAATCAACTTATGAAGATCGAAGGCGTACTCAAGCGAAGGCTAAGGTGGCAACGGATACAGAGTCATCAACGTACTCTGAGGATTCTGAATCCTCATCAGAAAAGGAAGATAAAAAGGAAGAGCTATCATCAAATAAGTCCCAGGATGAAGATGAGGTAAAAAAAATTCAGACTCTAAATCTAAGAGGACTTACAAAAAATATTTCGAAAAAAGGCTGTTATGCCTGAAAGAGCAATTAAGATGGATGATGTCGAAGACGAAGCCTTCTTGTATATCTTAAAATTATATCAGTTGGAGAAACAGAACAAATCTTGTCTTGGGAAAATCTCCCAAATAATAGTAATAGAATTTTACTCAAATCTTCAGGCTGAAATTAAAGAAAAAGAAGAGGATCAACAATTGGTGTTTCTGAGAGGAAAACTGATTAGGGTAATTGCTGCTGTCATCAACAAATTTTATGGATTTGAAAGATATTGATATAAAAGATATTGATAATAAAAGATATTGATAATATTTCTATGAGGGATGCAATTTATGAGATTACAGGTGTATCAGTGGGTGCCAAGACCCTCAAAATATATACAAAGATCGTCTAAAAACTTTGTACAAATTATTGCATAGCTACGTATCTCAAACACTCAACCCTACTGGACATGAGTTTTCCATCCATCCCGAGAGAGTCAAATTTCTTTATTATATGGGAAGAAAAAAAGGATGGATATAGGTTCTTACGTGTTCAATAGAATGATGCATATCGTGGGAAAACCAACTGCAAGGATAGCTCTCCCTTTCGGAGGATTAGTATGCTTAATGGCTAGTAAACATTCTGTCCCAAGCTTAGCAGGGGTTGTTTATATTAAAAACAAAGGCCCTATGAGAAAACTAACCTTCACTCGAATGTTTGGAAAATGGGCAGCAGCAAGCAAACCATCAACATCTGGAAAACCATCAACTTATGGAATCCCAAACACTAAAGACAGGGTTGATGATTTATACAATTTTGTTGTCGCAAACTTTGATAATGTCTTCAATGAGATGAAGACTATATCCGACAACCAGAAATTGATTCTGGATAAGATTAACCAGACAGAGGTTGAATTTGCTGACCAAGAATAAGAATTTTCTTCCCTCGTGAAGAAGGTAAATGGGGCTAGGCCCAACTGATGCTACTTTGAATTTTTTTTCTCTTATTCTACTACTCTTGATGATTCCGTAATCTAATATACACATTTATACTCTAATATGTGAAGGACACATATATACACATTTATACTCTGTTACTAACTGATCTACCTATCCATGTTGTATTATTTTCTTATCTAACTTATAGGTTCGCTTGCTAATTGTATATACAATATCATAGGACAATATCAGTATCATCACTAAAAAGGAATTCAAGGAATCATTTGTATTTGAATTAAGGCTCCAATCCAGTTATTACTGTGTACATTGTATACACTTGTGAGCTTCAACTCAGCTTAACCGAATCTTCATCTCTAATGCTTAAGGATATATCAAAACTTCTTAGCCCCTATATTCTACATCAAATACTCTAGGACAGAAGCACATAGACTTGAAATAAAGCTACGTTGGATATCCTTGATGCTCTGATACTTTGCTACTTGATGCTCTGATACTACAAATAATTTACAATAAAAAAAAATATTGCACTGATACTCTGCTACTTGATGATGCTCTAATACTGCAAATAATTTACAATAAAAGTTAATATTGTACTTATACTCTGCTACTTGATGCTCTGGTGCTCTGATACTCTGCTAATTGATGCTCTGATACTCAGCTAAAGCGAATAGTTAATATTATACTGATACTTCTGCTACTTGATACTCTGATACCTGCACTGATACTGTCCAATTACACCCATAAATGGTGATTTAGGACTGAACAGATGATGGTCCAATGCATGTACAGAGTGGAAATGCCTCAAGGCATGTAATGTATGTCTGATACTAGAGTTAGGACTAAGCTGGAACACTACCTCAGTCGGTGATATTTTGTATTATAAGCATGAGCACACTGCTATAATATATGTTGTACTTAAGGGTAAGCCAGGCACTTAAACTTGCTTGGTATCCTGACACTAGAGGGAGTCCTTGAGAGTAACCTAACACTTGAGCTAACTGGAGAGTGTACTCACTACTCAGTGATAGATACAAAATGGGGTCGCATCATAGAACCCGTACTGTAAACATTGATACTCTAATGTCAGAACCTGCAGTGTGCACATTGATACTCTTATGTAAAAACATACACTGTGCACATTAACAGTCTAATGCTAGCCCTCCCTTTGATACTTCTATTTATGTTTTTGGATGTCATTTATACATATACAATGAGTCCATACTGACTATAATTTCTTATTCCGTCCCTCAAGGTGTAGGTGAAGGATATTTTGAGAAAGAAGAAGAAAAGAAGAAGAAGAAGAAGAAGAAGAAGAAGAAGAAGATGGAGATGAAGATTCATCTTTTGAGTTTTGAAACTTTTATTTCAATTTGGAAGTAATATTTGAATTGTAATATGGTTCTGAATATTTGTTGGTCTTGGGGGTCAAACTAAATTTTATGTTTGAAATATTGTAAGACTAAACTTTTCGCTTATACTAAGCACCGTTGCGGTGCATAATTCATAATTTGTTTGGAAAATGTAATATGGTATTGAATTTAGAGTAGGTCTGATATTTGTTTGGATTATTGTATTGTGAATTATGCAGGTTCTATGTTGACTTACTAACGTAGATTGGACAGATTACTGTAACGTGGATTATGCCGTTTATTGGACTTAGAATGAAGTATACTTAATTTGATTATGATTTGTAGTTGGCCTTCACAGATGATTTTGATCTTTTTGTGTATTCCTTTGATTTGCAGATGCCCTTCACAGATTTCATGAGTCCTGGGTGCATTCCTAGGGTTTACAGATGGCCTCATTACGGATGCATTCCTGGGATCACTAAAACTTTACTTGATTGTAGTGTTTTGCTTTCTGTAAATAATCAGTACATCGATGCCATCAGTATGAATTCGATGCCAGTGTAATACATAATGTAAGCCTGCCTGTTCATCCCTTGTTATTGCTGAAGCAAAGTGTGTAATGTAAGAAAAATTCTCCTGGATAGTAGGTTAATTATATTCAAACACTCGCAAGCAATTTTGTGCAGCCATACAGCGGAAGCCTGATAAAATGATATTCAGATTTTCTTCAACATGCTTTAATATTAAATAAATATAATTTGGTAAATGATATTAAAAATACTATAAATATTTGGTAAAAAATGAATGAGATACTTGAACATTTCCCGTCCTAAATGTACCATACTTTGTTAAAAGTACAGAGAGTGGCTATTCTCCGTGTTAAAAGCACAAAGAAGGGCCATTCTCCGTGTTAAAAGCACGGAGAATGTCCATTCTCCGTGTTAAAAGCAAGGAGAATGAATATTCTCCGTCTAAAATGTACCATACTTTGTTAACGTAAAAATTCGAATATACTTTGGTAAATGATATTTTTTTTAAAATACTGTAAATATTAGAAAAATGGTTAATATGACAAAATGTTGAACATTCTCTGTCCTAAATGTACCATACTTTGTTAAAAGTACAGAGAGTGGCCATTCTCCATGTTTAAAGCACGAAGAAGGGTCATTCTCCGTGTTAAAAGCACGGAGAATGACCATTCTCCATGTTAAAAAAATGGAGAATGGCCATTCTCCGTGTTAAAAGTAAGAAGAATGACCATTCTCCGTGTTAAACGTAAGGAGAATGTCCATTCTCCGTCCAAAATGTACCATGCTATGTTAACATAAAAATTCGAATATACTTTGGTAAATGATATTTTTTTTAAATACTGTAAATATTAGAAAAATGGTTAATATGAAAAAATGTCACAATACAAAAAAAACGCTCTTTGAAAATATTATCATTAGAAAAGTAAAAAAATTCGTCCGATCAATACAGATTTTAAAAAAAAAATATGTGAGCAGATGATCCGTCCGACCTCAGAAACAGGTTTCCTCAGTTCACCACCACCACCATGGCATATAGCTTTATTATCAAAATATTAAATTGTTAGATGAAAAATAAATTCTTGATAATGGCATGGACAATAAAATTTACTAAGCCGGGAGCCTACAGGAGCGGCGTTGCTGGTACTTCTCCTTGTTCGAGGAGGTCTCGACGACGTCCGACGCGAACCGGACCAATTCTTCTCGGCGCCGCTGGTACTCCTCGTTGCTCTAGGAGGGCTCGACGACGTTCGACGCAATCCTGACCGATTCTTATTTTATTTTTCATCTCCGTTTCTTCTTCCACCACCACCACCATCACGGCCTGTAACCAAAAAAAATTATAAAATTTATACGTTGATGCACAAAATATTAAATTGGATGGACGAAAGAGAGTAAATATGAGTTAATTTAGGGTGTTCATTAAAAAAATTAAAGTAAAAAATGACCTGCTAAAGCAAGTTACCAAGAGGTAAAAGTCAAAATCAGCATTAAATGATGTTTCTACTCTATTATTCAATCTGAACCATTAGATCAACATTCAATGGTCCAGATTTGGGATGTATCGATCATCCTTTTCCAGGGGATGTATGGTAGAACGACCCTATATATATATATATCTATATATATATATATATATTATATATATATATATATATATATATATATATATATATATATATATATATATATATATATATATATAAGGCAGCTTATATACAAGGCAGCTTAAGGTGCTCTCCATTAGGTCCATTAAATTGGGTTGTCTTTGGAGTGTATTTGCTGGCATGCTACATATTTATAAATCCTACGTATTTTAGGACTAGGGGGTGACATAACTGTTTGTATACACAGGCTAATCCAATATATAGAACCCACAAATACACACATAAGCTGTATTATGAACATATAGGTCATAACATAAATATCACAGTCATGTGTACAACTATATCTCATCCCTAGAATAAAGTTAAAGAATAACCATGTAGAAGCAACAAAAAGAAGTCTAGATAAACCATCCAACAAAATGGATAGCCGGGTGGAGACAAATCCACTACCAAACGACTACAATAAAACAGAAGCAAAAAAATACTCCAATCTCATGGAAAAGAAAATTAATGATAACAAACTACAGCAATCCAATTGAATGATATCAAGGAAGCCTAGAAGGTAAGACCTCCTCATCTGTGAAGGAAGCGCCTGGTCAAGGTTCGTACATCTAAAGATACTGCTGACTGAATATATCTGCAGAGATCACTAGTTTCTCAGATAGACGTATAAGATACATAATAACATGGTATAATAACTGAATATGTATACATATACAACTAGGCTTCCTAACCTTCTATGTGAAAATGCACTTTGGATGACAACGTTCCACATAGAGGCTCTCCGAACAAATAATAAATGTATGGCACACGTAGTGCTCAACTGAGTCACTAGTGGAAACTAAAGGAAAGTAAATGCATGACACACGTAGTGCTTGACTGAGTCACTAGTGGCAATTAAAGGAAAGTAAATAAATAGTAGCCCCTACACCTACTAGTTGTCTCCTCCCTTCCTATGCTCACATTCGTGTTGTATCCACAACACAATATCTCTAATAATTGTTAAGTCTTATAACATGTAGTTTCTATTAGCAGTTATAAAATATTATATGTCCCATACATACTGGTGGGTAGACGAGTACACAAGTTTGAGTTCTATATGAGACTCACAACTCGTGGAACATGTCACGCCCCAGTTCCAAAATATATAGAAACTTAAGACATAAGCATGTCAGCTGTATGAATTAGAATAAGCTATTCAATTTAATGGACTTACTCCAGTTGTAGTACGCTGCACCTAAACTACACAGTCATAGACAAATCTATAATCTCTATACTATAATCTTATCCACAGAATCAAGCAACAACAACACAGACAGAAATAAGACGAATGAACTTATATAAAATATAACAAGAACTGATATCCAATACAAATAATTTGTCTGTAAAAATATAGTCTAATGGAAATATCCATGGAAAAGAAATACAATGATGAAATAAAGAAATACTAAATAAAAAATAACCAGCCAGAACATCGGCTAACTAGACAATAATGCTCAAGGCTCTAACTGAAGCATCGTCCAAGGTCATAGAAACTCCTCAGGCAACACCTCTACGTCCTCAGCAATATAACTTGTCTCAATCTCCAGTCCGTAGACAGTGGGATACAAATGATCATCCATATCTGGAAAAGAACTAGGTTCTCAGAGGGACATAACAAGATACAAAAGGAACATGCCAATATAAACTCAATAAATATAAGAAAATAACCTAGATCACAACACGGTCCAATAGCCTATCATCAAAATAGTGAACCACACCTACAACCAAACAAGGACAAGGGTGGCATACTATTCCATGACAAGAAAATGCCCCATGGCTATGTGAATGCAAATTGAAGGCAACTTTCGATGTATGGGTGGGTGATAAGGAAATGGCACTGAATCACATGCCGACATCGGATCACGAGCTGATATCTATAAACAATGAACCACTCAGACAACTATGAACCTATCTATAAGGCTAATGATCCTGCAATCTCCTCCGAAAATTACAAAATCTAATAAGGTAATCCTATACGTATTCGCAAAAATAAATTTTTTTCGAGAAAACTAAGTTACAAACTAAGAAAAAGAGTATAAGAGTATAATTTGATTCTGGAGAAGTACAACTATAGGTGATCAGAAGATTACTTTATCCCTTGGAAGATGCGATGTCGAAGAAGAGAAGCTCTGAAACGTGTTGCAGCAACTTGGTCAGGAGATTATCATCATTAGTGATGCTTAAGGAATGATTCTGAACTCTATTTATAGAGTTTTAAAATAATTGTCAAATAGTTATACTGATTGGTGCTTAGTGCAATTGGCGCACCATCACCCAAATGTGCGAACGGTTAGCTTAACTGCATGTGACATGTGGTATTCTGTGAGAGAGATGCACTTGGTCATGGGCAGTATCACGTGCACGTTCTTCGAGATTAGTGGCATGTGCGCCACGTCATCTTTAACTGCTTCTGAATGCTGACTTGATCAATTGGCGCTAGTTGATGAATGGCACATACTGTAGATGAGTGCCATATGTGAGAAAGCGTTAAGTATTTGAATCTATGAATTGTTGATTACTTTGCGCTAACCATACATGGTGCTGAGTAAACGACAAAGATCATGATGACTTCTGACATATCTTTCTCGAGCGTCGTGCGCTCGAGATTTGAAACATTTTTCTCGACTGACGTGCTATCAGTCATAATGGCAAATATTCGACTTCTTGAGGAAGATTACCACGTGGCGGCCAGTGCTATACAATGCTCGATGCTACTGATGGGGTGCACTATTTAATCCTCTGCGCAATCTGATAAATTAATCTTGGCGCTATTTATGGATGGCGTATAGTAATATTTGATATGTTTTGAGCTTCTACAAGACCCTCTTCAAAATTTTAAATTTCAAACATTTTGAAATTTGAAATACTTTGAATAAGAAGCGGCCTTGCGCGTTTGGCGCGCCACAAAATCCCAACCGACCGTGTTTCATGCGCGATTTGTGCGACTGTTACGTTTTCGGTTTAGGCTATAAATATCCCGTCGAGAAGAGAGAGAGGATTCTTTCCAAAATTCTCAAACCCTTAAAGTCTCTTTGTCGACTCTTCCTTCCAAGTTCTTCAAAGTTTTTATCCGACCAACATGGCTCCCAAGAGATCCACCACCGAGAAAGGGAAGAAAGTAGTCGAAGGTGCATCTTGCGTGCCTCCGTTGATGGTGCCGTAGCACGTGGCGCCATCGACGAGAGTCAAGGAAGCAAACCCCGCTCTTGAAGGTGAGAAACCCATCGGAGAAGACGAACAGTACGCTTGCGCCATTTGCACAGCATAATCAAAGCCAACGTCGAATGCCTCTTTCAGAGTATTGGTCGGCACTTGTGCTATTTTCAAAATGAACTGCCTCTTTCAGAGTGTTGGCCTAAATCATGCATTGTGCATTCTCATCATATCATGTGCCATGTGCAATGATGCGTGTATTGTCATGCTGCACAAATTAAATAAGTCAGAATGCATGTCATGCACAAACTGTGAACTGAACATAGAACTGTCATATCTGTCTGCGCCATCTAAGGACTATCCTTCCGTGCTATGTGCCATTCATGATTGGCTCAGAGTTTAAATAATCACAAAAATTCTTAATTGACTTTATAAGAACAATCTTTGGTGACCATAACTCTTTGTTCTCTTTTGCAGTTGATCTGAGGGAAGACCCCTAAGCTGAAGTACTGGCCTCTACCTTTCGGGTGTCAGAGTGTCAAGAGAATCTTTCTTATGCCAATTTCCTGTAGTATGACGGGCCACCTGCTAGACGAACTCGTTTGGAAAACCAAGAAGACAGGACTCTGCTGTGCCGAATTAATGGTACTCCTTTTCTGACTGCAGATGAGGCTCCTCACAAGAAGCCAACTTTCCTTTTTGGAGAGGTCATAGATGTAGAGTCCCAACCAAAGTCAAAGAAGGAGTTTCAAGCTTTCCTAAGGGGAAACACATTGGTGTATCACCCTAAAATGACAAGGAATTTGTCCCTGTCTCAATATGCTCATGCCAGCTATCCAAGGAAGATGTCATGGGACCTGACTCCTTTCCAATAAGCTAAGGTTGGAAATATATGTTATAAGCTCGGGGAACGCAGGAGAGACATATTCTTCTGTGCTTTCGAGAAGTACAGTACGCACTTGAGGGGTCTAAAGCCAAGTTGCATACAAGCTGATGATTCGGCTTTGATGCTACCCATCCAAATACCCATCTCCGTAAATACCTATACTGCGTTTGAAGGAGAATACCCTCGCTCAACCATAAGGCCGATGGGTTTGATGCACTCGAAGATTGTACGTTGGAACAAACTCTCCGTGTGGGCTTTGAATAATTTCTGCAAAAATTTGACTGAACTGAGGATTTATGAAGCTGTTTTGACTACTTCTTAAGGGATCCAGAATAATCCCAACCTTTTTTGGCCTTGGCGGAGATGTACAACAGCAGGACCGATACCTTCGCCACTTCTCATGGGGAAATGGGCTTTGCTTTGCATGAGATGCAATATATCTCACATCTGTCGAACGGGAAGAACCCTATGAAGAGTATGTGCCAACAGAGGATGAACTGGAGGCGTTTGTAAGAGAGAATTCTCGAATGGTAGCGGTCTTTGATGAGTTGCTGTGTCATTTCATGATCTGCACTCATTTGTACAACAACAAGCCTTCCAGGACATGCTACACGTCCAAGTAATTATCATACCTTTTCTTGGGTCATGCCCAGGAGAACAAGGTGCAGGAGCAAAAAAATTATGATTCTCGCCCTTTTGAGCCGCTCGATGATCAAACTATTTTCAAGTTGATGACGGACTCCGGCTGCGTCAACTCTAAATTGGTCAAAGTCTAGCGTAGTTATGTTGCCGATACTCTTCTTGAGAGCTATATAAGACAAGATGGCATAACCTTATCCCCAGAGGCTACTCTAGCAGGCTTTCTTTCTTTGTGGCTACGAAGGTTTGTAGTTCCAGGAGCCAGTGAGGTCGACCGGATCCAGCGAGGCATATTATTTGCTGCTGTGCACTTGGTATTTGGGTATAAGATGGATATACTGTCTGCCATGACGAGTCGACTAAATACGGGACTCCGAGCATTCACAGACACCATAATGGAGAATCCCAACTCTTGGAAGGATTTTCCTCGTACCAAGATGCCGTATACGTATTTGTTTGGTAGGTTGTTACTACACCATCCTTCTTTGATGGACCCGGCTCTTGGCATTGGAGGAGCGCTGGCAGTGAACTTTATTGGTAGATTTGCAAAGGCTAGATGAAAGGTGGAGTCCTTATTTGATTGCAGAAAAGCATTGAATATGGGCGTAGACTGAAATTTTTTCTCCATTACTCTTCCACCTGGGTGTGAAGACTTTTCGGCTCCTATGGTAGACTTAGAGCCCCTTGTTCTCTATCCACCTTCAGATGCTTTTTTTGGCTGAAGATGGTCAGGCCTTCTCATCTAGTGTATCGGTTTGAGAATGACTGTTACTTAGAACCGTATCTGCCAAGTCGCTTTGCTCGTCAGTTTGGTTACGATCAGCTGCATGTCGAGAATGCAATGACGTGTCTTAAAGCCTTCGGGCATTTGATTGATGGCACTTGAGGATGGGGATATTTTAGTGCAAGAGGCACGGATGCTTTATTCACCATGCCCTCTGCCACCTTTGAGGATTGTCCGCATATGTTGAGTTCATATGCGCATTTTTATACTTCAGTCAACACCTTCTTTGAAGGTTATTCAATGGCAGACAGCTTCGTCGGGGCAAAAAAAGCGTTTGATGGGAATACGGCCATCATTAATTTGACTGAGGCTGAAGAGAATGTTTTCGACGATGACCCTATGGAAACTATGGATGCGGGTTTCCATGACGAAGTTCAGGACCCACCGTGCATCCCGTTCAAGAAACGAAAAAAGAAGTCTCCCGTGAAGAAGGCGGACAAAAGGCAAAATACTGGAACATCTTCCACCCATTCAACTCATGATGAACCTCTTTCCCCTGCTATGGAAAAGAAGAAAATGAAGGAGACAGCCGTTGTTGAGAGGCCTGTAGCCAGGACCAGACTTCAGATACGGCAAATGGAAGCTGGGCTCTCGCCTGGAACACAACCACCTCTCTCAGAGGATCGACCCCATCCCCTTTTAAGATAGAGAGCACGAGTGCCAGTGAAGAAACAAGTAGAGAATAGCTCATTCCTGAAGAAGCACAACCTCAACCGCCTGCGCTTATTGAGGTGACTACAACTTCTCCTCAACCGTTGCTCAAGCACTCAGCTCGGAGAAAATTGTTGGTTACCAGAACCAGGAGAGGGAGAACTGCTACCTTTCCTATACCATCCTCACCAGAATAACCTCCTCAAGATTTGATTCTGCCACCACAAGAGGAGGTTGTGCTACCATCAGGGGATGTGCCTCTTCAGACAGGTGATATTCTTGATCTTGCAGTCCTTTTGAAAATAATAGACGTAGATCTGGTAGCAATTTGTATTGATATACCTTCATCGCCAGAGCTCCCACCGGTTAGTGCTCCAGCTCCAGCTACTACTATGGATACCCCTCTGGTTACTATTTCAGAACCAGTAGTCGTAGGGTTCACCATTCCTTTGTCTACAACGACATTGGTGGCATTTGCTTCAGCGGGATTAATATCGACATCAACCACTGATGGCATTTCAAGGGTCACAATTCTCGAAGAAACGCTTACTTCAAAAGATGTTATCCCGGACATCCCAGCTCCTTATATAATCCAATCACCTGTTGCTCCTATCATGGACGAGGTTCCATCCCGAGAGGATGAGGAGATGATAGAAGCATTGCAGGATTACGACTTTGGAGATGAACCAATTGAGGAGGACCCCATTGATGCGGCCTCCGATCTTGAAGTGGCCCAAGAGGCCCGAGATTTGGGGGCCAAGGATGGCCAGATTGTTGTTGAGGGTGGAGAGCGCCCTGTTGAAGATGAGGGTGACCAGAGCCCTAATGATGATGCTCAGAATCTCAATAAACTGCAAGAAGATAAGAAATTTGATGCTGAAGCTGAGGACGATGAAAGCCGAGATGATGATGAGGGTGAAAAAGACTTCGTGGAAGGTCTTGAAGACCTTAGGGGTGATGAGAACCCTGATGATGATGACGAAGGTGATGGAGACCTTGCTAAAGGTCTCGAAGGTGTTGGGGGTGATGAAAACCCCAATATTAATGCTAAGGGGATTCAAACCCCTATTGAACAAAATTTTAAAATAGAGAAGACAGAGGAAGCAACCCGATGAGGCCAGGCTGAATCAGGGACTGGAAGCAGTCGTTTTATGTCGGGGACTCTGAAGCAGGAAGCAGCCAAGCGGTTGTATCTGCTTTTATGATGGAGAGGCACATTACAGAACAAGATACCATACCTCGTGAGACTCCATATATGCCACCAGGCCCAGGTAAATTTTTGACTATATTTACCATTGCTTCTTTATTTGATACTGTGTGATAAAATGATTTTTGACTTTTAAATTGTAGTAGAACATGTAGGGATAATGGTTGAAGTCCCATTGGCTTTCACCGCCTTCAGTCTCAGCTCTACTATGGCTCCCTTGGACGTAGGGACTCATGCCATGGAGAGCTCCTCAGGGACGCCCGCACCAATGTTGACACAAAATCACAGTCAACCAAATATTGATAACATTGACTAAATAATACTTGTGATAATTCAATACGACACACGACGACTATTTTCTGCTCAAGCCAGACGACAGCTCAGTTGTGCAAATACAAGTCATTTTCGCGTTTGTACTTTTATATTTTATTGAGTCTAGAATGATTGTAAGCTGAGTTATGCTGGGCTCTTGAGACTCAACCCACAACCTATCCAAAGTCCATAAAGCTCCACATCCCAACTTGGCCCATTGGACCCTTGGACCAATTCTGTGCTCTGGAGACAGAGTTCGGGCCGAACTCTGCCTCAACACAGAGTTCGGGCCGAACTCTGTCCCCTAAAAATCAGTATCCTAATTTTTAGGGTTGGCTGGTTGCTAGTTGTCCAACGGCCAAATTTTTGAAAATTCCTACCAGAATTCTGGCCGAATTCTGCCTGTTAAAAACCTATAAATAGGCCAAGAATTCTCTCATTTTTACTCATCCAATCTTCTCTTCTCTTCTCTCTTAAGCTCAATATAAGCCATACCCTTCTCATCTACTAGCCACAAGTTTCCTAAGTCTCGAGTGCTCAGCATCTCTCAGTTAGGAGTCTTGTGCAAGAGTTCAAGAAGTAGCCTGGAAAATTCCAAGCATCGCCACTGCGATCCATTGTAAGAAGTTGACGTGCTCTTCTGAAGTAAAGGCACGGGGTATAACTACTATTTCATAAATAGTGGATTTAATCCTGAGCTAGAGTTCTCAGGCCTGGACTAGTCCTCCACGAGGGAAACCAGGTTAAAATCGGCTGTGTTTGCGTATGCACTTTTGCTCCTTATTTATTTTCCGCATTTACTCTGATTATTTTTAGATCGTAAAAGAGTTGATTTTTAATTGGTTATTATTGCTATAACTCTATTCACCCCCCTCTAGAGTTGCCATCTGTTCTTCAATTGGTATCAGAGCTCTGTTCTCTCTACAAGGACTTACATCCTAGAGCTGATCCATGGCAACCACACAAACCTTGATTTCCAATCACGGTGAAGGACAGTCCACTCATAGGCCTCCCCTATTTGATGGAACTAACTACACGTATTGGAAAACAAGGATGAATTTTTATCTCAAGTCGCTAGACTTTGACCTGTGGACTATCGTCACTGACGGTTACAAAAAGCCCACCAGAATAGTTGTCAATGGCGATCTCGTTGAGAAATCACATGACAAATATTCTGACGAGGAGAAGAAACAGGCAAGTCTAGACGCGAGAGCTATTAATGCTTTATTTTGTGCTATAGACAGGAATGAGTTCAACAGGATTTCTACATGCACCACATCCCACGAAGTATGGAAGCTTCTAGAAGTGACGCATGAAGGAACCACCCAAGTCAAGGAATCAAGGATAAGCCGTCTCACTCAAGAATACGAGGCTTTCAAGATGAAGCCAAACGAGACGATCACGCAAATGTTCACAAGATTCCTCGACATCATCAACCCCCTGTATTCGCTTGGGAAGCAATATTCAAATCACGAGAAGATTCGCAAGTTACTTAGGGGGCTACCAAAAGTTTGGAACCCTAAGGTGACAGCCATCATAGAAGGAAATGATCTCACAACCATGTCTATGGAGACCTTGACGGGAAAGCTAATGACTCATGAGCTTGACCTCAAGGACTTCGAAGAGCCTGCTCCTAAGGCTAAGGAGATCGCACTCAAAGCTCACCGACGGAGGGCTGAACCCGAAGAGATGGATGACGACAACTCAGAAGATGACGATCAAGCCCTCATGGTTCGCAACTTCAAGAGATTCCTTCGCTTCAATCGAAGAAAGAAGGAACCACAAGAAGATGAAGAAGAAGAGCCAACTTGCTACGGTTGCAAGAAGACGGGACACGTCCGAAAAGACTGTCTATTCTTAAAGAAGAGCAACCGCTATGAGAAGCCACACAAGAAGACCTCCTCAAAGAAATATGTCAACACAAGCATTTGGCATGAAAGCGAAGCTAGTGACTCCGAGGAAGAAAAGAACACTCCTCAAGATACGGCTAATGTGTGCCTAATGGCGACGTCCGACAAGGTATCAAACAAAATTCTTGACGACTTTACTTTTGATGAACTTGGCGATGCTTTCAACGATTTACTTAGTGACCATAAAAAGGTCATTGGTAAATACAAACAAGCCAAGGACAAAATCAAAAGTCATGAAGTCGAAATACAAAGACTTTCTCTATTACTTGATAATATTAGAGACACTACACCCACGGATGTCACTGATGAGGTATCTAAGCTTAAAATAAGCTTACATGATGCCGAGGCACGTATTGAGCAACAAACACAAGAAATCACAACACTCAACATGGAGCTTGCAGAAGAAAAGAGCAGACACAAGATTACTATTACTAAGATGCATGGTTTGAATGCTAAGATTACTGAATTGCAAGCTGTCTCTAAGAAACTAGAGACTAAATTGGGAAAACAAGTTGCTCAACCTCAAACCCAATCACATGAGACACACACAAAGCATGACATAACTCATACTAGTCAACCATGTCATCCTCATGCTGCTCACAATCATGCTTACATGTACACACACTTTTACAAAGGACACAAACCACATGCACGTAGAAATAATCATCATATGTCACAAAAACATCATGCTACACATAGATACAGTCATCACCATGTTACACAAAGACACAATCAACATCACTCTACATATAGACAATCTCATCATGCCATGCCATATAGACAATATCATCATGCCATGCCATATAAACAATATCACCATGCCACTCCACATAGTCATCATCACCATGATGAATCTACATATCATCACACTTCTCCTCATTATTTTGCTTATAAACATCATCAGCATGCTTCTAATGTAAATAGGAATGCTACATGTACTTATTGTGGTTTATATGGACACATTTTACCACAATGTAGAATTAGAAGATTAGTAGATAGAAAGATATATGCATGGTTTCCAAAAACTAACTCTTCAGGACCCTCAAGAACTTGGGTACCAAAGGTCACATCTACTCTTGATGTAGGTGGACCTTTCCTCCTCAACTAAGAGTAAGTGAATTCTCGATAGTGGATGCTCGCGGCATATGACGGGAGACGCACATCTTTTCGCATCACTATCGATGAAGAGAGAAGGATATGTATCCTTCGGTAATAACCTAAAAGGTTATATTATAGGTAATGGTATTATTGGTTATCCTCCCTCTCCCGTAATAAAGGATGTCTGCCTAGTGACCGAGTTAAAGCATAACTTGCTCAGCATCAGTCATCTTGCTGACCATGGTTATGACATTAACTTTGGACAAAACAAATGCCTTATTTATGACAGGTCAACAGGAGACATTGCTTTTGAAGGGGTAAGAGAGGACAATATTTATATTTTCTATTTGTCTATAGATACTAACAATGCAGACAGATGCCTATATGCTCATAAAGATGAACGATTACTATGGCACCAGCGTCTTGGTCATGCCAATATGGATACTATATTCAGGCTATCGACCAAGAAGCTAGTCAGAGGCTTGCCCGACATCATATTCAAAAAGGACACCGTATGTGCCGAATGTGAGTTGAATAAGGCAACCAAGTCATCTTTTCATTCCATAAACTCTGTAAGCACTACTAGACCCCTGCAATTACTCCATATGGATTTATTTGGCCCTAGTAGAGTAGCCAGTCTTGGTGGAAAATTCTACGCCTTTGTTATTGTTGATGACTTTTCAAGATTTACTTGGATTTTTTTTCTTACTTATAAAAGTGATGCTATTTCAGTTTTTAAGATTTTTGTCAAGAAAGTTCAAAACGAAAAAAGCTATATGATTACTCGAATCCGAAGTGATCATGGTGGCGAATTCGAAAATTCTGATTTTGAAAAGTTTTGTGATTCCAATAGTTTTGATCATGAGTTTTCTTGTCCAAGAACTCCCCAACAAAATGGTGTTGTGGAGCAGAAGAATAGGACTATTGGCGATATGGCTAGAGTCATGTTGAACAAGTTCTCACTTCCGAAATACTTTTGGGCTGAAGCTGTCAGTACAGTATGCCATATTTTAAATAGGGTACTTATTCGTTCTATTACGAAGAAAACACCCTATGAGCTTTGGTTCGGGAGAACCCCAAATGTTTCTTATTTTAGAGTTTTTGGCTGTAGATGTTTTATCCTTAACACCAAAGACAACTTAGGCAAATTTGATGCCAAAGCTGACGATGGTATTTTCCTTGGCTATGCTGCCAAGAGTAAGGAATATAAAGTTTTTAACAAACGCTCATTAATTATGGAAGAGTCTACCAATGTGACTTTTGATGAAGATAACAGTACAGCAGCTACTCTTGATGATGATGTTGAGCCATCAACGTCTACTCCAATGAATACCACAACCGAAACAAATTCTCTGGAAAGCTTGCCTAAGAAATTATCTTTCAAGCCATCACATCCAGAAAATTTGGTAATCGGTGATATTTTACGAGGAGTAACTACTAGATCATCATTAAGAGACTCTATTGCTAGCACTGCCTTTATTTCATAAATTGAGCCTAAAAACATTTTAGAAGCTTTCAATGATGAATTTTGGATTTCTGCTATGCAAGAGGAACTCAACCAATTCGAGAGGAGCCAAGTATGGGAACTTGTTCCTAGACCGGCTAATCACTCGATTATTGGTACTAAATGGGTCTTTAGAAACAAAGTGAATGAAGATGGTTCAGTCACACGCAACAAAGCTCGTCTAGTAGCCCAAGGATACAACCAAGAGGAAGGTATCGACTACGATGAGATATATGCTCCTGTTGCTAGATTAGAATCCATTCGGATGCTTTGTGCATTTGTAAATTTTCAAAATTTTAAATTATTTCAAATGGATGTTAAAAGTGCTTTCTTGAATGGTTTTATTAAGGAGAAAGTTTATGTAAAACAACCCCCTGGCTTTGAAAATCACAAATTTTTTGACCACGTGTTCAAGCTAAAGAAAGTGCTGTATGGCCTCAAACAAGCCCCTAGAGCTTGGTATGAACGGCTAAGCAATTTCTTGCTTGAGAAAGGTTTTTCAAAAGGGAAAATTGACACTACACTTTTCATAAAATCTTTCAAAGACACTATCCTTTTAGTACAAATATATGTAGATGATATTATTTTTGGGTCTACTGATGAAACTCTTTGTCAAGATTTTGCCAAGTGTATGCAGACCGAGTTTGAGATGAGCATGATGGGAGAACTCAACTACTTTCTCGGGCTGCAAGTCAAACAAATGTCAAATGGAACCTTCATCTGTTAGTCGAAGTACACAAAGGACATGATGAAGAAATTCGACCTTGATAACGTCAAACCAATCAGCACTCCTATGGCTACTTCAACTAAACTTAAACCAGATGATAATGGCAAACCCGTAGATTAACGTAAGTATCGAGGTATGATAGGCAGTTTACTCTATCTTACTGCAAGTCGCCCTGATATAATGTTTAGCGTTTGCCTGTGTGCTAGATATCAAGCAAATCCTAAGGAATCACACATGACCGCGGTTAAGCGTATCTTTCGATACCTTAAGGGTACGGTTACAGTGGGCCTATGGTATCCCAAGTCAACATCATTTGACCTCATTGGTTATTCTGATGCTGACTTCGCCGGATGCAAGGTCGACCGTAAAAATACGAGCGGTACGTGTCATTTATTAGGAAAAGCTTTAGTCTCTTGGTTTAGCAAGAAGCAGAATTCTGTCGCACTATCCACAACAGAAGCTGAATACATCGCAGCTGGGCGTTGTTATGCACAAATTCTGTGGATGAAGCAAACCCTTGAAGACTATAATTTATCTTTCATGCATATTCCAATCTTTTGTGACAACACTAGTGCTATAAACTTGAATAAGAACCCCATTTGTCACTCACGCACGAAGCACATTGAAATTCGTCACCACTTTTTGCGTGATCATCAGCAAAATGGCACGATTAACTTAGAATTTATTGACACTGATCATCAGTTAGCAGATTTCTTCACCAAACCATTATCCGAAGAGCGCTTCAATTTTCTTTGTCGTGAACTTGGAATTTTAGATGAAGCTGTTATAAATTAAAATAAACCTGCATAAATATCGAATATATTGTGATTCTCTCATGATGAACGTGCTATGGGTACAAGCCGAAAGGGCCCTTCTGACAACAAGGCGTAAAAGCCTAAGCGACACGGTGCACTAGTCCTCAGGACTACCGCTAGCTGGGATCCGGCCCCTGCAGCTAACCCATGGCAGCTTCAAAATATTGAATTACGATATAATTCCTTGTTTATTATACGGTTCATTTTCATCTATCACATGCTGAAATACTAATTTTTCATACTTCATATTACTGCTTTGAACTCACTATCTGCTATTCATCTATTTACTTATTGGATCCTTTTCTGTACTTAAACTCATGTAGTTTATTGGTTTTTATCTTTACTTAACCAATTTTTGACTCAACTCAGCCTGATTCCTGTTCTGTCCCTAGGATCCGGAATTCGGGCCGAGCTCTGCCCCTACCAGAGTTCGGGCCGAATTCGGCCTGCCTGTTCCAGAACCGGGAACAGGCTCAGCCGTTGATCCAATTGTTGATCCAATGGTCATTAATTGACCCGACCAAGAGAAACCCTCCTCTTAATTTCGGTTTTTCTTCACTCTCCTTCCTTCTTACCACCTTTTCTACTTTTCTAACTCAAAATTCTCAAAACCCTAACCCTAGTTTCTCCTTTCTTGTGCTCCATTCGTCCCCAAACTCAAGGAGGAGGCTTAGTTTTCAATTCTCTTTCATAATCTTTCACTATTTTGAGGTATAATTCCTTACTTCTCTATATCTCAAATTTCTTTATTATCATCTATCTATTGTGTTATGGCTCCACGATTGCTCAACCGTGGGAAGAGACCTCGGACCGAGGGTGCGTCCTCGTCGAATGCTCCTCCTCCCGTTGAGCCGCCCGTTGCACCACCCGTTGCACCGGGTATTGAACAACAAACCCATCCATTGTTCAATCCTCCACGTCCACGTGATCCAAACACTTTTGACGACCAGATTTTTATATCACTAGACGCATCAAATGAGTGGTTTAGTGATTTTCGGACACGTCCGGTGTTTGCGGGACACCCCATAAACTTTACAATTTTCTCACAATATGATGCACTCTTTAATGACCTTTGCCTTGACGAACTTGTTATCTCAAATTCGGTCATTTATCGTAGTGCCATTCAAATGTTTTACTGCAACTTGACTCATGATGATACTCGCATCTATTTACGTGTTGCGGGTATTGATATCTCATTTGATGATTTTAAATTGGCCGAATATCTTGACCTTATAGAGCCTAATTCTTGGGAGAAGCTTGTTGAAGCTAGATCCTTTATCTTTCCCGAAGGGATTACACTAGAGAGCTTCTAGGACGACCTGTGTAGCCCTAACACATGTCCTCGTAAGCTCTTGGCAAAATTCCTCAATCCTTATTTCTATGAGCTTCATCGGATCATTTTTAACACCATTCTACCCAAAGCGGGTTCTACCGATGAAGTCACCTATTTTGATATTTCAGCTTTGTACCATCTCCACTTCCATGTTCCCTTTAACCTCCAACGCACAATGATGGATTGGATGATCAACTGTAGGAAGAAACCAAGATCTTTGGTTTATGCCTTATACCTTCCTATGATCTTTCGTGCGTTCCATGTACCCCTTGATGAGTGTCCATTCTGACCTGCCCCTGCCTTTCTCTCCAAGGCAAGGAGGCTTCATGCGGCCGTTGGCTCACCGGTCGTGTCTGAGCATTCTGAGGATGAGCCAGATGCCCCTCCTCTCAGACAGGATCCTCCTCCTCCTCCGGCCACTCTTGAGTCACTTCAGGCCATGCTTCGAGATTGTTTCACTTTGGAGGACGATCGATGGACTCAGCTGGACTATCGGACTACCTTGCAGATGAGTGCTATCAGCAACTCGCTGCATGATATTCGGTATTCCATGTCTCGTCATCCTTCCATGCCCATTCCTATGGAGCGAGATCCCGATCGTGAGGGCTTTCGTATTGATGACCCTTGGGTTCGTCGCTACATGGATCCGGATGCGGCTTTTGTGGACCCACGTCGCTCCTTTACTGATCCATCGGACGACGCCGGGCCCTCTCGTGCTCGATGATGGTTTTGGGACTGCTACTTGAGGCTGCTACTGGAGATCTTAGATTATGTTTTTCTGCATTCTGCTTTAGTTACTTTTATGTATTTGATTTGTAGTAAACTTATTATGCATTGTGCTTTTGAGACTTTGGTAGTTCTATTATCAGTTTCTATGTCATTATGACTCTTGGTCATTATCTTATATGCAGTTTCTTCTCCTTTACGTGTGTTTTGCCAGTTATCATTTATCTATCTCATATTGCTAAATGCCAAAAGGGGGAGTTATGTGTATATTCTGTTTCTGTTTCTGTTTGTTTGTTTGGTTTATATGTGCTTTTGGAAGAATATTATTAACAGGCCAACAGAGATTCACAGCATTGTTTATGGGGGAGCTACTCTTAAGCTCGGCACTTATTATGGGGGAGCTATGTCGTTACATGTGTCCAGGTATGGATATTGAATATACAATTATTATTTTGTCAATTATCAATATGGGGGAGATTGTTGACACAAAGTCACAGTCAACCAAATATTGATAACATTGACTAAATAATACTTGTGATAATTCAATACGACACACGACGACTATTTTCTGCTCAAGCCAGACGACAGCTCAGTTGTGCAAATACAAGTCATTTTCGCATCTGTACTTTTATATTTTATTGAGTCTAGAATGATTGTAAGCTGAGTTATGCTGGGCTCTTGAGACTCAACCTACAACCTATCCAAAGTCCATAAAGCTCCACATCCCAACTTGGCCCATTGGACCCTTGGACCAATTCTGTGCTCTGGAGACAGAGTTCGGGCCGAACTCTGCCTCCACACAGAGTTCGGGCCGAACTCTATCCCCTAAAAATCAGCACCCTAATTTTTAGGGTTGGCTGGTTGCTAGTTGTCCCACGGCCAAATTTTTGAAAATTCCTACCAGAATTCTGGCCGAATTCTGCCTGTTAAAAACCTATAAATAGGCCAAGAATTCTCTCATTTTTACTCATCCAATCTTCTCTTCTCTTCTCTCTTAAGCTCAATATAAGCCATACCCTTCTCATCTACTAGCCACAAATTTCCTAAGTCTCGAGTGCTCAGCATCTCTCAGTTAGGAGTCTTGTGCAAGAGTTCAAGAAGTAGCTTGGAAAATTCCAAGCATCGCCACTGCGATCCATTGTAAGAAGTTGACGTGCTCTTCTGAAGTAAAGGCACGGGGTGTAACTACTATTTCACAAATAGTGGATTTAATCCTGAGCTAGAGTTCTCAGGCCTGGACTAGTCCTCCACGAGGAAAACCAGGTTAAAATCGGCTGTGTTTGCGTATGCTCTTTTGCTCTTTATTTATGTTCCGCATTTACTCTGATTATTTTTAGATCGTGAAAGAGTTGATTTTTAATTGGTTATTATTGCTATAACTCTATTCACCCCCCTCTAGAGTTGCCATCTGTTCTTCAACCAAAACCTCCGGGTGCACAAGCTGTTGTTCCTCTGTTTTCTGCAGAAGGAGGAGTTCTTGCTGAAGTATCGATACCTGGTGTATCGGCGATAACAAGTAGCATCATCGAAACTTACACAAGTGACTTCTTCACTTCCTTGAGCACTCTTGTTCAAATGGCCATAGAGAAGAACCATCCTTACGATTTTGTAAGGAGAACTTCTTTTTCGATTGAGGCCATACACGGTCTTAGCAATGCCGAAAGAACCAACTTCCTGGAACAGATCCTAAATGAGCTCGAAGATCCTATCCGATCTTATCAGGAAATGACAAGAGGAAATATACAGTGACTGGTAGATGCGGAGTGCGAGGTTATATCTTGTGAATATGAAGAACGACGAGTCACATTGGACAATTCTATGGTTGCCTTCACAATACGATCTGGAGAGATAAAATCAAGTATTGCTGAGGTTACTTCTTCCATTGAGCTTTACAAGACTGAAGCAGCAGAGAAAGAAAAAGAATTAACTGAGGGTCAAGCTCGCCTTTAAGAGCTAGTAGCTGAATTGACCAGAACTCGTGCATCGGTTACAGCAGCTAGGAAGCATCAAGAAGTAGTGCTTGAACTATCTCAATTTGCTTCAAGCCGTTTAGATGATCTGATTAGGCAACGAGATAATTTTCTCCAAGTTTGGAATGAAGAGATAGAGCGTCAAGTTACATCAATGCAACCTTTGCTTCCAGAGTCCAGGAGGGACTTGGCCAGAGCGAGGGTAGTTGCCGCCAGGGTGGAGCGAGCCGAGTCTTTAAAGAAGATGATTTCTGACCTTAGTACTCAGCCTCCAACATGAAGTTATCTTTATGAATGAATGTAATCACTCTTTTTGAAGTAGTTCATATATCATTTTTGGATAAATGTAATAGTTTTTTTGTGTTTGCATGATTTGTATGGAATGACGAACTGATGATCTTTTTATGGCTCTATTACTTATTATGTATCTGTTTAAGACACAAGTAATAGATAGGAGTAAGAAATATGTTCAGAGGTACTGAACGTGACATATTTTTCGAAAATAATCAACGCTTATTGTATCTATTTAGAGGTATTGTGGACGTGACAAAATATAATTTTGACATGTTGTTGCTTCTGGGACCACCTTATCAGAGGTAATATGGACGTGACAAGTCATAGATGATAGAATTCAGAGGTAATATGGACGTAAATTTGTACATCTGTTGATTATCCCTGGGCCAACTAGGGCTCAAGAATAGGAGATCTTTTAAAACGACTGGGTTTCAAAAGATGATGTAGTGATGTTGTGATAGATATTTATGGATTAATCTTTTGAAGATGCACCATAAACTCTGGTTAAGACTCCGTTGGGAATTTCTGGAGACTTATTATCTATGGGTTTATTCACGAAAAGAGTGAATAAAAGATAATAATTCGAAGATTTGTGTATATACAATATTTGTTAGGAAACATAGTACACACTTTTAAACATGATATTTCTTCTGAAATTTTCCATTGATAGGCATCATAACGATTCGGCCGTCCATCCCAGTCAGCTGGTAAGCTCCGTTATAGAAAACTTTGCTTACAACATAGGGACCTTCCCACTTTGGCTTGAACTTGCCCCTGCTCATGTGTGTTATAGTCATAGGACGTCTGACAGTAGACTAGCTCACCTTTTTGGAATGTTCGTACTCTGACTTTACGATTGAAAGCTTTCAAAATACGGGATTGATATAGATCAATATGTTGTTGAGCTATTAGCCGCTTCTCGTCGAGTGCTTCAAGCTCCTGAAGTCGAAGACGGTCATTGTTTTCTGCTGTGAGCTCGTTGGCGATAGCTATCCTCAATGATTGAATTTGGATCTCCAACAGTAAAACAACTTCGCATCCGAACACCAGAGAGAAGGGTGTATAGCCAGTCGGGGTACGTACGGTGGTGTAGTACGCCCATAGACATTCTTCATGCTTTTCGCTCCAGTTTCGTTTATTGGAAAAAATGAACTTCTTGAGAAGCTTGATGATTGTTTTGTTAAAAGCTTTTGCTAGACCATTAGCTGCAGGATTATAAGCTGTGGAAGCGACATTATTGATCCGACTGTCATCACAATATCAAGTAAAAATTTGACTAACGAACTGAGGTCTATTGTCATGGATGATCCATCGAGGAATGCCGAATCAATAGATCACATGATGCTTGATAAAGCTGATGACACTGCTTGTCTTGACTTCTGCTAAGGGAATAGCTTCTGTCCATTTTGAGAAGTAATCGGTTATAGCTAAGATAAACTGATGTCCTCGAGATGAAGGCGGATTGATAAAACCGATGACATCCATACGCCAGGCTTCAAAGTGCCAAGATGCTGTAGTAGGATGCAAGAACTCTGATGGTTGATGGATGAAATCCGTATGCATTTGACATGCTCGGCATTTTTTTGCATATTCGATTACATCTGCTGGGGCCAATAGTATCATATGCATCTGATACAATCCTATAGCTTAGGACCAGGCTGATGTGCACCGCAGACACCGTCATGAGCTTCTCGTAGTATCTATTTGGCTTCGTCTCCCGCAAGACAGCATAGAAGTATACCGTCAAAAGATCGTCGGTAGAGTATTTTGGAGGAATGATTGTAATAGAATTGAAGCGACCGGCGACGGATTGTCGTTGCTTCTTTATGGTCTTTCGGTAAAATGTCATGTACCGCAAAGTCGATGAAAGGAGCCCTCCAGTCTTCACTAGTAGTGCAAATTTTAACTGAATTGCTAAATTCAACATTTAAATTATTCTCGATACAGAATAATTCCCGATTAGTGATGACAATTAACTGTTGTCGTTTTACAAGAATTGCTAATATTGCTTCTAGATTAGCAAGTGCGTCAGCCTCTATATTGCATGTTCGACATACATGTTCAATAAAGAAACCTTTGAATGATGTAGCCAATTTGACTGTTGCTTTCTGGTATAGGATGAGATCTTGATGCCGAACTTCATATGTACCTCTAACCTGGTTGACAATCAGCTTAGAGTCTTCGTATACTTCAAGATAGTCGATATCCAGCTGTTTAGCTAACTGGAGACCGATGAGTAAAGCATTGTATTCAGCAACATTGTTGGAACATGGCTCATCCAGAGAATAGGCTCTTTGAATAGCTAATCCTTCTGGGGATACAAGGATAATTCCTACTCCAACAATAATGATACAGTTGGGTCCAATTCTGGATGCACCATCAAAGAATAGATGCCAAGCAAGTATTTCTTCTGAAATCATGTTGGTCTCTAGAGTTTCATTTGGAATTTCGTCATAGAGTTTTGAAGTTTCAGGAATTGGATGTGCGGCCAAGAAGTCGGCTAAGGCTTGACCCTTAACAGACTTTTGCAGGACATAGACCATATCATACTGTGCTAGTAGTATCGCCCATGTAGGGAGTCTAGAGTTGAGTGTACTAGACTTTTTCATCAAAATTCGTAGAGGATTGACTGGAAATGATGTGAATGGTCTGGCCCATGATGTAATGACGCATTTTCTGGACGGCGAACATCAAGACTAAGCATTCTTTTTCTACAGGACTGTATCAATGTTCAGCACCGATCATTGTGCGACTGAGATAGTAAATTGCTTGTTCATGGCCTTCATTGTTCTTTTGAGCTAGAAGGGCACCCAAAGAGTGATCCATTGCTCAAACATACATCAGGAAGGGTATTCCTGTGATTAGAGGAACTAGGACTGGAGGGTTCATCAAGTACCGCTTTATGTCATCAAATGCTTGTTGACATTCATCAGTCCAAACGAAAGACACACCAGTCTTCATCAATTGAGTGAACGGTCTACAGCATCCAGAGAAATTTGAGATGAATCTCCTGATGTGTGCAAGTCATCCATGGAATCCTCATAGCTCTTTTAGGTTGCGTAGAGGATGCATCTCTTGAATGGCCTTGATTTTCTCGGGGTCAACGTGTATACCCTTAGAGGTAATAACGAATCCAAGAAATTTTCCACTAGAGACTCCCAGAAATGACTTGGTGGGATTCATTTTGAGTTGATGTTGACGCATTAGATCGAAGATAGTCCTTAAGTCATGGATGTGATTTTTTTAGACGACTTTTGACAGTAATATCGTCGACATAACACTCGACTATTTTTCGTAAGTGTTCACGAAAAATAGTACTCATGGCCCGCTGATAGGTGGCACCAGCGTTCTTGAGACCGAACGACATGACTGTGTAGTAGTAGACTCCTAGAGGAGTACGGAAGGACGTATGCTTTTCATCTTCAGGATTCATCCTGATCTGATTATATCCGGAGAATTCGTCCATGAAAGACATTCGTTCGAACTCGCGGGTATTGTTGATCATGACATCAGTAATTGGAAGAGGAAACTCGTCCTTAGGACAAGCTGCATTAAGGTCCCTAAAGTCGATACAGACTCAAACTTTTCCTGTCTTCTTCATAACCGGGACGACATTAGCCACCCAATCGGGATGTTGTTCCTCCCTGACAAAACCACAGGCGATGAGTTTCTTGACTTCAGCTTCTATGGCATCCATCATATCAAGTCAGAATCGTCGCTATTCTTGTTTGACCGGTCTAGCATTCGGTAGTATGTTGAGCTTTTGAGCAACAATCTGAGGATCAAGCCCCGACATATCTTCATAGCACCAGGCAAATACGTTAACTATTCTTTAATGAGCTAGATCAACTTTTGTTTATCTGCTTCCGGAAGACTTTTGCTGATAAAGATTAGCCTGGGAGAATCTTCATCTCCGACATTGATCTGAATTAATTCATCCTCAGTGGGTTGTTCACGCTGTTCGAAGCGAAGCTCCCATTGAGTATCCATCCGTTGTACCCAAGGATCTTCCTCATAAGCTTCGGTTGAGTCGTCATTATCCTCTGAGAATTCAGTTGTCACCATATTGGAAGATAGAGTCACTCGATGGATGTAACTATCACTTTTCTAAAATAAGGATATTTTTGAACTTTTTGTTAAATTGATTATTTTATTATTATTTAATTAAATAAATTGTGTTAGTGATATAATTTGGTAAAACCTTAGAACCTCATTGATTAGATGCTAGTCATGACCAAAAAAGACTTAGTTAGTAGGATTAGACAACCTTAAATTCATCTCTAATTAGTTAGTAAAGTCTCTAATCAAGTTAGAACCCACTTAGGATCTATTTATTGACTTATACACTAAGTTAGAATAGACCCCTTCCTTAGAACTTGTCATGACAACATAGAGGGGCTCCTTGGACATTCCCCATGGACCCAAAACCTTAGAGGACGCCCCATGGCCGTCCCACTTAGCCTCCCCTCCCTATTAGTATCACCACTTCATTTTCTTCCTCCTTCCATTTCATTTCAAACCCTAATTTTAGAAGTTTCCCCCAAATAGTTCCTACATCCATTTTTCATCCAAATTCCTCCAAACAAGTTGCAATATCTTCCCCTTGAAGAGAGGAATCCTCTATTTGCTATGAGGGAGCTTATTGGAGCAATTTGGCCATTAGAAGTGAAGGAGATCTCATTCTAGCTTTGTTCCTTGAGAATGCATCTCTCAAGTGGTAAGAACCTCTAAACACCCTCAAATTTCTCATTCCTTGATATAGATCCATTCATTTAGGGTCCCCATGTCTTTAGGAAGAATTTGGGTCAAGTTTGGATTCATTTGAGGTGCATGTCACGAGAGTATCGGATACGCACATCAAATGTTTGGTGAAATGACTCTTAGGACTATTGATATGTAAATTTTAGTTATAACTTAGTTTTCTTACTGTTTTTGGGTTGAGTTACCACTGTGGGTTTTGTCTAGGGATTTAGAGGTGGTTTTGATATGAAATTCGTACATGGGGACTTTGAGAGCTTAGTGTTCTGCCCAAATTTGTTATGTCCATTTCTGGACAGTGATGAGCAGTGTTGCCCATTGGGTAGCATCGTACCAATTGGGTATAACACTTGTATCCTTCAACATTTCTGCTCTGATTTCCATTTGATGTTCTGTATAACCTTAGATTTGATATCTGCCCCTCACAGTGTGATGTCCATTCATGTTCTGCTATTGCTCAGTCCTGAACATGTCTGTTTGGGAGCAATTGTTCTGTCCTTTCGATTATAACTTTAAGTCCACATTTCTTGTTCAGACATTCATGAACATGTCCACCTTAGTAACTATTGCATTTTCTGCATATCATTGCCTGCATTCAAATTGTTGCCTATTGATATCAGGTTCAAGCCAATTGATGTGATATGTCTAAGTATAGAAATGTTTTGCTATGCTATTAGTTCCAGATTATCCAATAGGATGTATCAGTCGAGTCTGGTAATGTCCTGTCCATTTGTTAAATTTATTCAGTCACTAGGATGGCATGTTTAGTCTTAGCCCACTTCGTTAACCCATCCTAATGTTCAGACCCACCATAGTGTTGGCCATAACCTGGGATGTTCAGTCCTAATATTCCTTGTATCAGTCCACTCCTCCACATGTCCCATTCCATGTATAGTATCCATCCACTACTTGGTTGTCCTATCCATTGCTACCTTGAGTATCATTCCCCATCTTTAAATGGTTCAGACCACTTGACTTGTTCAGTCATTAGAAATATTGGTTCAGTCCAAAAATTCTAATGTGTGTATCAGTTGAGGCACACCTATAAGGCTTTACCTATATCATTCACTGCATAGCACATGTTGTCCTGCCATCACATTAGAGTATACACTGCCTATACTTCAATTAACCACTGCATTCAAGTTATATTGTTCTGCAGATTTCCTTCACTTCATCATTCATTCACTCCATTTACATTCTTCACTGCATTCATATGCCCTGCATATATCATACATTGCAAACCCATTCCTGATACTCAGAGGTTAAGCCACATTCTATATCCTACATCCCCAGGTAATGCACTGTATCACCATACAAGTTCACTGCACTCCTCTTAGTACATTTCATCATGACATCAACTTCATGTCTTCACAGTTGTATTCTCATATCCTGTACATCTTCTTCACTGCATGCATATCCTGCAACTTGATTTGAGAGACCATTCACTCTATTGCACTACACGTCATCTTCACTTCATCCTTGGGGACCTGTTTGATGATTCAGTTAGTAAGTGTACAGGTATAAGTTCAGATTTGAACTCAGATACATGGTTCTGCATACTTACTGTCCTGCACCTTAGATTGCATGCTCTACACTTCATATTGTGTCAATCCCTTTATGATTCACTCCTGAGGTAATTTGATATCTGGAATTTGGTATCAAAACATGAAAGAGGACTCGATTTGCCATAGATGTTTATTTCATTGATATCTTGTTCAGTCAACATATACTCCATATTCATCCCTATATTTAGATAATTTTCTGTTTTGGTCCTATTTGATGGTCGACTGATACTCTTTGAGTATCAGACACCTCACTGTCAATACCTTAGATTGATCTGTCCCTTCGAATTGTTGTCCTACATTTACTTTCTGATCAGATCATTTTGTTTAATCCACTGCTTGCCTTTGATTGTGCAGCCATTCACTTGTGCAGACCATGCCATGTTCTGACTTACAAATAAAGGTCATATGTCCATAATTCCTTAGTTCAGTCAAGTCCTATACCATGATGGTTCATTCCATGAGATGGGATATTAGATTTCCTATATAATTGTTCACCCTTGTTGTTAGGTATCTGTACAATGATCTATTCTGTCACTTGGAGTTCATTCTTTAAACTAAACTTCAGACCCTCTTCCCATATTCACTCCATGTACCCACTTGATATGTCCCTTATATATATATATATATATATATATATATGCTTCATGCATACGAGTGCTATGTTAGTAAGGGTTGAGACTTGGGTAGTATATTTTATGGGGATTTAATTCCAGATTCAGTATCATAATGTATATAGTTCATTCTCATTCTTTATATTCAGTCCCAAACATCCTAATGGTTTAGTCCTATACTGATACATATGTTCCATATTCTTTGATTTCGTCCTAATTGATAGGGATTCATTTATTGTTCTTGTAACTAAATACCCAATCCTGCATCCTACATAGTGAGTCTCTTGAATGTTCAGTTCTTTTTGGTAATGTATCTGTCCAGCCCCACTTTCTGTTGATTAGTTGAATGTTCATATTTAGGTATATGATAGGCTCTTGGTTCAGTTAGCAGCAAGTGTGTGTGTGTGTGTGTGTGTGTGTGTGTGTGTGTGTGTGTGTGTGTATATATATATATATATATATATATATATATATATATATATATATATATATATATATATGTATGTGTGTGTGTATGTGTGTGTGTGTGTGTGTGTGTGTGATATACTTCATGTATATGTTATGGTATATGGGTTAGGGAATTATTAGTTAGTTAATGTAGGATTTAGGCTAATACCAAGTTGCCAACATCAAGATAGCTAACATAGTCCAAACCCTAGAATTGACCAAGGTTTGACCAAATAGTTCAAGTTGACTAGAGTTGACCAATGGTTGACTTTTGACCTAGATATGGCCTAACAACATGCATTTAACTCTATTGTTTACTTTAGAACACTCTATAACCTGTAATTCTTATAATAGGTCTCTGTGACTCTAGTTCTGATACTGATACATAGTTGTTGCTTAGGATATCAGGCGAGTACATTCTCTGTTACTTTCTATTTATGATAGTATCTATATTTCCTGTTCTAGACTACTTTACTTGATGCTGATACATTGTTAACACGGACCAGTACTCTATGGATCTTGTCATAAGATGTTATCCCCTTAATGGGTGCATTGGGTATTTTATATTCATGTACTTCATCATGTACATCTTGTACTCCTTGTATTCGTATCATTCATGTACACTCATGTGCTCTCATGTACGTTCTTGTGCTCTCATGTACTCTCATGTGCTCTCATGTACTCCCATGTTCTCACATGTACTTCATGTATAAACTAACAATCATGTACGTAATGTAACTTGATCGGATCCTTGTGTATTGATTGGGGTAGGGGGAGTTTCATGTACATGTTGATTATGCCTTCACGTATAATCAACTTACCGTAGAATAATCATGTACAACCTAAACCGGTTACATAACCATCTTGTGCTCTGAAAAACTTATATTATTTACAGTTCATAGATTTTCTATTCTATTTCATGTACTCAGTTTACGTATCTATATCTCCTGTATTACTGTACTTCTCTTTACAGTACGTCATATACTTTATTCTATTGTTAGCTCTATATTTTCTTCCATATTTTGGAACTGCTTTCAGAGTTATGTATTCGCTCCAATCCTGACTGGATATGTTGATAAAATTTTACAGAGAACCTAGAGGATTACTTGGGTCATCAGGAAGATCCAGCTAGCCTAGAGGAGACACCTTTAGTTCCTAGATTAGACTACTAGGACATTTACTTGTATTGTCTCCAGCTACTTGTTATGTATTTATTTCGTACTCTGTGTGTTATGTTGATAACACTTAGCTCTTTTCAATTCTGGATTTTATTGAACTTTGAGATATTTCTATCTATCAAATTTTGAGCTGATATCCATCTTTAGTTACTTTGTGATTGAGTTATATCCTCTGAGATTGTTCTCCGATTAGAGAGTATATTCTGGATAGGTACATTATATTGTGTTAGCTATCATTGAGACCTAGGACAGTGTTCTACTGCTGACACTACGGCGTTGGCTGGACGTACTCACGGTCTCGTGCCCTTTCACTGGGTGCGGGTCGTGACACGTTTTTAGTGGTGGCCCATGCCGGTCGAGATTCTCATTGATGTGATATCGTGGTAGTACAACGACTTAGTTGTACTACTGCGAGCCTACGATAGAATATACAAAATAGGGTATTACAATGATAGGATACTCAATCACAGTTAGAATTTCTTGAGAGATTCCTGGAAAGACCCTTGAGAATCTTATTTTGAACTTCAATTTGAAATTCCTTCCTCTTGTTTCTGTTCACCCCTTCTTCTCGTTATTGAGTTGATTTGATGGTTCGTTGTTGATTTTGATTTTCATATCGAGATGAATTTTATGTCCTGAGTTACGGTATCTTCTGATAACATATGTTGGCGAGGACAACAGGGAAGGTAAAACGTCTACTTGGTTATGGAGCCTGGAGCTTATCGCAGCTATATTAGCCGGCGTGGCAGAAACGTAGAGACCTGACTTCGGATGTATATATCTTGGTTATGATATTTAGAATTACTCGCAGCTATACTAGTCGGCATAGTGAGGATTCTAGATGACATGATTATAGAGGTATATACCCCAGTTATGGAATCTACCGTTTATTGCAGCCTTGCTTACTGGCATGGCGAGGATTCTGAGTATCATGATTTAGGACAGACGCATATGATTATCAGATTGTATCTTGAGAAAGTCCTTAATGTATTGTCTCTACCATTCACTTTTATTATTTTAGATTCTATTCCATAATGAATTAACTTAGGAGTAGGAATACTTTTAGTTATTTTTCATGTCCAGTTCTTTGTAGAGCTTCATTTTATTTATAGTCCTTTCATAGTGTGATGGTTTGATGGCTTGTATTGGGTCTTTATCCTTGAGATGATAGTTAGCAATAGTATTAGAACAGTAACCCATTGTTGTTAATTCTCTGTTATTTATAATAACTACCAGTTTTCATAATGTGTAGAATGATAATCTGCCTTACAGCCCCTGATGATTTCTTGTTTCCCATCTATCCTTCCAGTATGGCACCTATGACCGGAGCCCATCGTCTGAGAGCAGTTACGCTTCGAATATGACTAAGAGCGTGCTTCTACCTCCTATTGCTCAGGAGGTAGTGACCCCTCCGGCTAACCAGAGGGTAGTGGCACCTCCTGCCGTTGAGGAGGTGGTAGTAGCCTCACTAGAGAGTTTTTCTCCATCTTCTGCCATTCAGGAGAGGGCTACAATTTCGTCTGAGATCGAGAGTCTTCCTCCGCCTCCTCGTCTGCCACCTGGAATGGTACCCCATACCATATTCTCGGAAGGTTTGATTCCTGATGGAGCTCAGATGTTTGGACTCCTCCGGGATGTGTTGGAGACACAGGGAGTTCAGACCGAGATCCTGAGGGAGCAGAATCTGAGGACCCGACAGCTGTGGGACCTAGTGCATTCTCGAGGAGAGCCTAGTCCCAAGAGGACAAGGAGAAATATCCACCCAGAGCCTCAGGAGTACCCAGAAAATCAGCATGTGCCATCCTTTCCAGTTCGGATTCCTGCCCAACAGAGGCCAGTTGAGCGAGTGCCTACATGTGCTTACTGTAAGAATCTTGGGCATATGTGGTCCGACTATAGGAGGAGGAGAAAGTTGTGCCTGTTATGTAGGTCAGCTGCACACATGATAAGAGACTATCCTATTGCACCTATCCTAGCCAAGGCCTCGAGTCCAGGAGGGAGTTCCAGCCACTAGACCTAGTTGGAGGTGAGTATTTGACCTAGCTTTTAGCATGCCTTTGGAGATGAGTAGATGTTGCGTCCCACCATTGCTTGTGTGTTTTGATACCTTATGAATTGCCTTGTGCTGTAGTATGGTTAGTATAGTTAGATGAGACATCAAATTGATATTGCATGTCCTGACCCTATACATTGTTCTTTCAATATTGTATGATTTAGATAAGGTTTCCTTAGACCATGAATGTTGGGGGCATGACCTTAAGAAAAGCACGACCAACCTAAATTTTGAGACGAAATTTTTCTAAGGAGGGAACGATTGTAACTACCACTTTTCTAAAATGAGAATATTTTTGAACTTTTTGTAAAATTGATTATTTTATTATTATTTAATTAAATGAATTGTGTTAGTGATATAATTTGGTAAAACCTTAGAACCTCATTGATTAGATGCTAATCATGACCAAAGAAGACTTAGTTAGTGTAGTGTCCCGCTCCTAGCGGTTCACTATGTAAGGCTTGTGGCTTGGCTAACTCGGTCGGAACCGAGTATTGGGGAAACTTACCGTCGGCACCGAATCGATCACGGACAAGTGCATAAGAACCTTTCCAACTAATGGATTGGTTTCTCTTGAAATGCGTCCAAGAGTTTTCTCTGGATGTTTTGCTGCTGGTTTTGCTGCTTGGTTTTGATGGATGCTTTTCTGAATGATTTTCGATGATTTGATTCTTGCCCGTTTTCATCGATTCGCATAGCATTATTCTTGAGAATTCTGAGAGAAGAGAACACAACGAGATGGATTATTAATCAAACTTTTGGTGCCAATGCAGACTGACGCGTGACGGAAGGCTAAGCGTGCAAGTGTTCCTCTCTCTCTCGGCGATTCTCTAAATTGGTGAGTGTGGATCTCTGTGGTGGTATTGTCCCTCTCGCTATTCCTTCATGCCAACTAAATATTGTCTTGCAACATCCGTTGATCGATATCAAGTTGCTAAATGCCACAAGTCAATACCACTAAGAAGCTAGAGATTTAACATTGAACATTGAAATGAATGCTAGTCCATAGAACATTGAATTGAATGCTAGCCCATAGAACATTGAAATGAAAGCTAGTCCCTTGAACATTAAAAGAATTGATTACACTGTGAACATCATTGAGATTGCTTGTCGCTGGAACATTGAATTGAGATAATTGATGCCTATGATGATGAGATATGAAATGTTGGGAATAAACATGTTGCTTAGTACTTAATATTCTATGCACACAATGTTTATCGAGTCGGACACACATTCGCATGACCATAGACGTACTTGTATACAAGGATTTCCTCGAACGGTACCTGCGGCGGTGGGATCGAGTCGGCCTAGGAGGAATTAGTGCTTTGGTAGCACGGTATCGGAACCTTCATTCGGGCTCGCAACCTGGTGAATGGTTAACCGCATACCAATACGAAGTCCTATATGGCACGTCGACATGGTGCACAACCACCAGTGGTCATGTTGTAAGGATGTATGCTAAACAATGTCTTATGCAGGGGCGGTAAGTATATTATTATTATCCTGTATCTTATGCAGGAAAGCTGGATTCGGCCAATGGTAAAGTAAGCATGGTTTATTCCATGTTACATTTATCGTGATTTACTCATAATGCTTCATGTCCCTTATAAGTTCATATCTTTAAAATGCTTGTCATTAATAAAATGTTGGTTTAGCTGAGTGGGCCAACGGGGCTCACCAGCGCATTGTTATAATGTGCTGACCCCTCCTCCACAGGTACTGGAGAAGGCTCAGGCGCACCTCGTAACTAAAGCTTTCTGAACTGCTGTTTCCTTTCAAGTTGTTTTTCCCTAAAGACGCACAAAGTATTGCGGAGATTTCAAAGATAGCTGCTTATATTCAAAGTACTAAAGGGGCATGATGTATGGAACGGGAAATTATTTCATGGCAGCCTATCAGTTGTACTTCTTTTCATGAATCAATGTAGCCGAAATGGCATTTCAAATATTATCGAGAAAAGTTGTATTCTGACTACAATTATGAATAAAATGAGTATTTCTTCTTCCTATATTGTGTTTCCAATGTTTCCGCAACTGTGGCTTAATTTTCAAATGTTTCAAATGATATGAATGTGCATGTTCTAGCCTTGTACAAGTGCAACTCCAGACTTGTACGGCATCACGCCTTAGCGAGGACGATCGATTCGGCGTGAATCGAAGCAAAGCGAGCGATTCCCCGAATCGGGGCGTGACAAGTTGGTATCAGAGCACGGTTTAGAATCCTCGGATTCAAACATATTTTCAAAAAGGAAGTCTTGATGCAAATTTTCTCGATTGATGGTGTCGATAGCGCTGGCATGAAATAATGTTCCATACAATAAGCCCATAAATATTTTATGAGTGCTAATGGAATTATTTCTTTGTTGTAGAATGACTAAGGGTGATAGCTCAAAGACGACTTCATCGTCGGACCCGATTGAGAAACTGATTAAGCAGATGGAGGCTCAGAGGAAGCAGAGCGAAGCTCAACATCGCGCGCTTCAGGAGCAGCTTCAGTATCAGTTTCAGGAGCAGCTGGATACTCAACAAAAACAAGTAGACAGTCTAACTCAGATTGTCGCCAAGCTGACGGCCGATTCCAATGTTTCTGCAAAGGCCGCAGTAACCGAGACCGTGGAAGTGCCGGCAGAGAAATTTGAGACGCCGACACGGAAGAGACCGAGCTTCAAGTTCTCTGAATTTAAGAGTTGCGACCCGCCTGATTTTAATGGAAAAGAGGAGCCAGATGAGGTGATGGGCTTCTTGAACACACTGGAGGGCTATTTCCGGATGTTAGAGATTCAGGGCAGTAAGAGAGTGGAGTGTGCTGCTGTACAACTTCGCCTCAAGGCCCAGGAATGGTGGATTTCGCAGAGACAGGCACTTTGCGAAAATAATCAGGATATAAAGATGTCTTGGGAGGCCTTCAAACAGGCTTTCATTACTCAATTCATTCCACCCGCTGTCCGACAACAAAAAGAGAATGAGTTCATTGCACTTCGACAAGGCAGTATGTCAGTGCATGACTACGAGACAGAGTTTTTGAAGAGAGTCGCATTTGCTGGGTACATGGTACCGAATGACGATGCCAAGCGAAAAAGATTTGTGCAAGGCCTGAATGAGGGCCTAGAGCGGGATGTTCTAACTCGAAAGTGTACGTCATACAGAGAGGCGTACGAAACAGCTCTCGAGATGGAAAGATTTCATCGATCAGCTAGTCGTGGGACGACACAGAACTACCAAGGCAATAACCAGAAGCGACCTTGGTCGGCGGGAAGGAATGACGCACCTAAGCGTCATAATACTGGTGACAACAAGGGACCTCAGCAGCAGTTGCCACGTTGCAATAAATGCAACAGATGGGGGCACAAGACTGAGGACTGTCGTTCTGGGTGTTTCAAATGTGGCGGAATTGGTCACAAGGCAGTTGACTGTAGAGGCAGAGGAGACAATCAGTATCCTCGTGGAAATAACAACAATCAGTATCGTGGGCATAACAATAATCAGAACCGAGGCCAACATAACAACAACAATCGTGGTCAAGCGCCACCAGCCTTGCCAGCTCCAACTGGGAATGCACCGAATCAACAACAAGGTGGGCAAGCAAGGGTTTATGCCTTGACTCAGGCAGAGGTCCAGACCTCAGAGAATGTTATAACAGGTATGTTGCTGTACAAAGGCATACCTGCAAGAGTACTTTTTGATTCTGGTGCTACTCATTGCTTTATCTCTTCTGATTTTGCAACGGAGAATAAATTTTGTATGACTCAACTAAAGACCGCTTTGTGTGTTAGCACTCCTTCGGGAGTAGATATGCCTGCAACTCTAATTTGCAGGGACGGCTACATCAAGATTGGAGGCAAAACTTTATCTTTGGACGCAATTGTACTCGACATCAAAGAGTACGATATCATATTGGGAATGGACTGGCTCAGCGCCTGTCATGCAACAATCGACTGTGCGGATAAGAGAGTTGTGTTTCGCCTACCTGGTGAAACGGAATTCTCCTACTCGTGCGGCTCGGCGTTCCAAGGACCCATGGTCATATCGGCAGTTACAGCAAGGCACATGCTGTACTCAGGGTGTGAAGGCTTTCTCGCTTCTGTCCAAGACACTCGAATGAAGAGTGTAGGCTCGAATCAGACTGAAATTGTGGCAGAGTTCCCCGATGTGTTTCCGGACGAAATACCTGGAATGCCGCCGGATAGAGAAATTGAATTCACAATTGATACATTTCCGAATACTCGTCCGATATCTAAGGCGCCATACAGGATGGCACCGGCAGAATTAAAGGAACTAAAGGTGCAGCTACAAGAACTACTAGACCGGGGATACATTCGCCCAAGTGTATCTCCATGGGGAGCTCCAGTGCTATTTGTGAAGAAGAAAGATGGGACGATGCGGCTGTGCATCGATTACAGAGAATTGAATAAAGCAACCATCCGTAACAAGTATCCCCTGCCAAGAATAGATGATCTATTCGATCAGCTACAAGGGGCGACCGTATTTTCAAAAATCGATCTTCGTTCAGGATACCATCAGTTGAAGATCAGACCCGAAGATGTTCCTAAGTCAGCATTCCGTACGAGATACGGACACTATGAGTTTTTGGTCATGCCATTCGGCTTGACTAATGCTCCAGCAGCCTTTATGGATTTAATGAATAGAGTGTTTCGACCGTTCTTAGATAAGTTCGTTGTCGTATTCATCGATGACATCTTGATCTACTCAAAAGACAGGGAGACTCATGTCGAACACTTGAGGGAAGTACTTCAGACGCTGCGGGACAACCAGCTCTATGCAAAGCTGAGTAAGTGCGAGTTTTGGATGAACAGCGTGTCGTTCCTAGGACATGTTGTTTCGGCAGAAGGTGTTGCCGTCGACCCAAAGAAGATTGAGGCAGTTGTGGACTGGAAGCAGCCTGCATCAGCTAGTGAAATACGGAGTTTCCTTGGTTTAGCCGGGTACTATCGTAGATTTGTGAAAGACTTCTCGAGAATCGCCTCGCCTTTGACTCGCCTGACTCAGAAGGGAGTAGTATTTAAGTGGACGGACGACTGTGAGAGTAGTTTCCAAGAACTCAAGCAGCGGCTCGTCACGGCTCCAATTTTAGCACTTCCGGAAGGCTCCAAAGGATTTCAGATCTACAGTGACGCGTCGGGACTTGGTTTGGGATGTGTTCTCATGCAACGTGGGAAGACAATATCTTATGCATCGCGATAGCTCAAGCAGCATGAGAAGAATTACCCAACACATGATTTGGAACTGGCGGCGATTGTGTTCGCGTTGAAATTGTGGCGACACTATCTCTATGGTGTGTCCTGCGAGATCTTCACGGACCACAAAAGCCTGAAATATATATTCACACAAAAGGAATTGAATCTGAGGCAGCGGCGTTGGTTAGAATTGATCAAGGATTATGACTTGACGATCTCCTACACGCCGGGTAAAGGAAATGTGGTAGCTGATGCCTTGAGTCGGAAATTTGTGGGATCCCTAACAATAGCAAAAGAGGTACTACAAGATCTTGAAGAAATGGGCATCGAGTTCAGGATTCGTCCGCAGAATGTGCAGTTGGCTCAGTTACAACTTGAGCCGAGTCTCCAGGGAAGGATTAAGATTGCTCAGAAGGATGACCCGTTCCTGCAGAAGATACGCGAGTTGATTCTAGTAGGAAAGGCGTCAGACTTTACCGTTGAAGATGACACTATTCGTGTCAAGGGAAGATTGTGCGTCCCTAAGGATGAGGATATCAGGAAGGAAATACTGACCGAGGCTCATTTCGCGAAGTACTCCTTGCATCCGGGAAGCACGAAAATGTATAAAGATTTGCGCACCACATTTTGGTGGCATGGCATGAAGAAGGATGTGGCTCTTTTTGTGTCACAATGCATGGATTGTCAGCGTGTAAAGGCCGAGCATCAACGGCCAGGCGGAGAACTACAAAATTTGGCTATTCCACTGTAGAAGTGGGATAATATCTGTATGGATTTTATCGTCGGCTTGCCAAGAACTCAGAAGGGAAATGATGCGATTTGGGTTATCGTGGATAGATTAACCAAGTCGGCACATTTCATTCCAATAAAAGTTACATGGGGAGTAGAACGGTTGGCTCAGATTTACATAAATGAAATTGTTCGATTACATGGGGTACCAGCTTCTATAGTATCGGATAGAGACGGAAGATTCTTGTCGCGATTTTGGATAAGTCTGCACTCGGCTATGGGCACAAAGTTGAACTTCGGTACAGCTTACCATCCGCAGACTGATGGTCAGACAGAGAGAGTTAACCAGATTCTTGAAGACATGTTGAGATTGTGCGTGCTCGATTCGAAGACAAATTGGGACACACATCTCGCATTAGCAGAATTTGCCTATAACAACAGTTATCAGGCAAGTATTCAAATGGCCCCGTACGAAGCCTTATATGGACGGAAATGTCGATCACCGATATGCTGGGATGAAGCCGGTGAACGGCAAGTGCTCGGACCAGAACTTGTGGAACAGGCCGTCGAGAAAGTTCGCTTAATTCGAGAAAGACTTAGAGTTGCTCAAAGTCGACAGAAGAGTTATGCGGACGTACATCGACGACCTTTGGAATTCACAGCAGGCGATCATGTCTTCTTGAAGGTCACACCCATGCGAGGTGTGATGCGGTTTGGGATGAAAGGAAAGCTAAGCCCGAGATTCGTCGGACCATTCGAGATTTTAGAGAAGGTAGCCTCAGTGGCTTATCGACTTGCACTACCCCCGGCCTTGGCTGATGTGCACGATGTCTTCCATGTATCTCAACTGCGGAAGTATGTGCATGATCCAAGCCATGTAGTGAATTTCGATCAGCTACAGCTGAGCGCTGATCTATCCTACACTGAAGAGCCTGTCCAGATTTTGGGCAGGAAAGAGAAAGTTTTGCGGAATCGGACAGTATCCCTGGTCAACGTGCTGTGGCGGAACCATGCTGTAGAGGAGTCGACATGGGAATTAGAGGAAGAGATGCGGGTGAAATACCCATCGCTGTTTGATAATTTTGAGGTAGGACTTTTGCTTTAAGTTTCGAGGACGAAACTTTTTCTTAGTGGTATATTATGTAGTGTCCCGCTCCTAGCGGTTCACTATGTAAGGCTTGTGGCTTGGCTAACTCGGTCGGAACCGAGTATTGGGGAAACTTACCGTCGGCACCGAATCGATCATGGACAAGTGCATAAGAACCTTTCCAACTAATGGATTGGTTTCTCTTGAAATGCGTCCAAGAGTTTTCTCTGGATGTTTTGCTGCTGGTTTTGCTGCTTGGTTTTGATGGATGCTTTTCTGAATGATTTTCGATGATTTGATTCTTGCCCGTTTTCATCGATTCGCATAGCATTCATTCTTGAGAATTCTGAGAGAAGAGAACACAACGAGATGGATTATTAATCAAACTTTTGGTGCCAATGCAGACTGACGCGTGACGGAAGGCTAAGCGTGCAAGTGTTCCTCTCTCTCTCGGCGATTCTCTAAATTGGTGAGTGTGGATCTCTGTGGTGGTATTGTCCCTCTCGCTATTCCTTCATGCCAACTAAATATTGTCTTGCAACATCCGTTGATCGATATCAAGTTGCTAAATGCCACAAGTCAATACCACTAAGAAGCTAGAGATTTAACATTGAACATTGAAATGAATGCTAGTCCATAGAACATTGAATTGAATGCTAGCCCATAGAACATTGAAATGAAAGCTAGTCCCTTGAACATTAAAAGAATTGATTACACTGTGAACATCATTGAGATTGCTTGTCGTTGGAACATTGAATTGAGATAATTGATGCCTATGATGATGAGATATGAAATGTTGGGAATAAACATGTTGCTTAGTACTTAATATTCTATGCACACAATGTTTATCGAGTCGGACACACATTCGCATGACCATAGACGTACTTGTATACAAGGATTTCCTCGAACGGTACCTGCGGCGGTGGGATCGAGTCGGCCTAGGAGGAATTAGTGCTTTGGTAGCACGGTATCGGAACCTTCATTCGGGCTCGCAACCTGGTGAATGGTTAACCGCATACCAATACGAAGTCCTATATGGCACGTCGACATGGTGCACAACCACCAGTGGTCATGTTGTAAGGATGTATGCTAAACAATGTCTTATGCAGGGGCGGTAAGTATATTATTATTATCCTGTATCTTATGCAGGAAAGCTGGATTCGGCCAATGGTAAAGTAAGCATGGTTTATTCCATGTTACATTTATCGTGATTTACTCATAATGCTTCATGTCCCTTATAAGTTCATATCTTTAAAATGCTTGTCATTAATAAAATGTTGGTTTAGCTGAGTGGGCCAACGGGGCTCACCAGCGCATTGTTATAATGTGCTGACCCCTCCTCCACAGGTACTGGAGAAGGCTCAGGCGCACCTCGTAACTAAAGCTTTCTGAACTGCTGTTTCCTTTCAAGTTGTTTTTCCCTAAAGACGCACAAAGTATTGCGGAGATTTCAAAGATAGCTGCTTATATTCAAAGTACTAAAGGGGCATGATGTATGGAACGGGAAATTATTTCATGGCAGCCTATCAGTTGTACTTCTTTTCATGAATCAATGTAGCCGAAATGGCATTTCAAATATTATCGAGAAAAGTTGTATTCTGACTACAATTATGAATAAAATGAGTATTTCTTCTTCCTATATTGTGTTTCCAATGTTTCCGCAACTGTGGCTTAATTTTCAAATGTTTCAAATGATATGAATGTGCATGTTCTAGCCTTGTACAAGTGCAACTCCAGACTTGTACGGCATCACGCCTTAGCGAGGACGATCGATTCGGCGTGAATCGAAGCAAAGCGAGCGATTCCCCGAATCGGGGCGTGACAGTTAGTAGGATTAGACAACCTTAAATTCATCTCTAATTAGTTAGTAAAGTCTCTAATCAAGTTAGAACCCTTAGGATCTATTTATTGACTTAGACACTGAGTTAGAATGGACCCCTTCCTTAGAACTTGTCATGACAACATAGAGGGGCTCCTTGGACATTCCCCATGGACCCAAAACCCTAGAGGACACCCCATGGTCGGCCCACATAGCCTACCCTCCCTATTTGTATCACCACTTTATTTTCTTCCTCATTCAATTTCATTTCAAACCCTAATTTTAGGAGTTTCCCCAAATAGCTCCTACACCATTTCTCATCCAAAATCCTCCAAACAAGTTACAATCTCTTCCCCTTGAATAGAGGAAGCCTCTATTTGCTAGGAGGGAGCCTATTAGAGCAATTTGGCCATTGGAAGTGATGGAGATCTCATTCTAGCTTTGTGCTTGAGAATCTATCTCTCAAGTGGCAAGAACCTCTAAACACCCTCAAATTTTCCATTCCTTGATATAGATGCATTAATTTAGGGTCTCCATGATTTTAGAAAGAATTTGGGTCAAGTTTGGATTCATTTGAGGTACGTATCACGAGAGTATCGGATACGCACATAAAGTGTTTTGTGAAATGACTCTTAGGACTATTGATGTATAAATTTCAGTTATAACATAGTTTTCTTACTGTTTTGGGTTGAATTACCACTGTGGGTTTTGTCTAGGGATTTAGAGGTGGTTTTAATATGATAGTTGTACATGGGGACTTTGAGAGCTTAGTGTTCTGCCCAAATTTGTTATGTCCATTTCTGGACAGTGATGAGCAGTATTGCCCATTTGGTAGCATAAATACCTATTGCGTATAGCACTTGTATCCTTCAACATTTCTGCTCTGATTTCTATTTGATGTTCTGCATAACCTTAAATTTGATATCTGCCCCTCACGGTGTGATGTCCATTCGTGTTCTGCTATTGCTCAGTCCTGAACATGTCTGTTTGGGAGCAATTTTTCTGCCTTTTCGAATATAACTTTAAGTCCACACTTCTTGTTCAGACATTCATGAACATGTCCACCTTAGTAACTATTGCATTCCCTACATATCATTCCCTGCATTTAAATTGTTGCCTATTGATATCAGGTTCAAGCCAATTGCAGTGGTATGTCTAAGTATAGGAATGTTTTGCCATGCTATTAGTTCCAGATTATCCAATAGGATGTATCTGTCGAGTTTGCTAATGCCAAGTCCATCTGTTAAGTTTATTCAGTCACTATGATGACATGTTTAGTCTTAGCCCACTTCGTTAACCCATCCTAATGTTCAGACCCACCATAGTGTTGGCCATAACCTGGGATGTTCAGTCTCAATATTCCTTGTATCAGTCCATTCCTACACGTCCCATTCCATGTATAGTATCCATCCACTACTTGGTTGTCCAGTCCATTGATACCATTAGTATCATTCCTCCTCTTTAAATGGTTCAGACCGCTTGACTTGTTAAGTCATTAGAAATGTTGGTTCAGTCCTAAAATTCTAATGTGTGTATCAGTTGAGGCACACCTATAAGGGTTTACCTATATCATTCACTGTATAGCACATGTTTTCCTGCCATCACATTAGAGTATACACTGTCTATACTTCAACCACTTCATTCAAGTTACATTGTTCTGTAGATTTCTTTCACTTCATCAATCATTCTCTGCATTTACACTCTTCACTGCATTCACATCCCTGCATATATCATACACTGCAAACCCATTCCTGATACTCAGAGGTTAAGCCACATTCTATATCCTACATTCCCAGGTAATGCACTCATCACCTATACAAGTTCACTGCACTCCTATTAGTATATTTCATCATGACATCAACTTCATGTCTTCACAGTTGCATTCTCATATCCTGCACATCTTTTTCACTGTATGCATATCCTGCAACTTGATTTCAGACACCTTTCACTCTATTGCACTGCACTTTATCTTTACTGCATCCTCGGGGACCTGTTTGATGATTCAGTTAGTAACTATGCATGTATTAAGTTCAGATTTGAACTCAGATACATGGTTCTGCATACTTACTGTCCTGCACCTTAGATTGTATGCTCTGCACTTTATATTGTGTCAATCCCTTTATGATTCACTCATGAGGTAATTTGATATCTGGAATTTGGTATCAAAACTTGAAAGAGGGACTCGATTTCCCATAGATGTTTATTTCATTGATATCTTGTTCAGTCAACATATACTCCATATTCATCCCTACATTTAGGCTGTGTTTGATTGGGATTTTTTCCATGGAAAATATTTCCATCACAAATTTTCCACAATTGTAGTGTTTGATAGCTTATATTTTCCATGAAATTATTTTCCAAAAAACTATCATTTTTCACATTTTCATCTAAAATGGTGGAAAATAAAACTTGTCCAACCCATAGGAAAATATCATTTTCCATGGAAAATAACTATTTTTCGTGGAAAATAATGGCAATCAAACATCCAAATTAAGTTTTCCACATATTTTTTTAAAATTTCATGGAATTAATTTCTTTTCTACGTATTTTCCACCTTGCAATCAAACGCACCCTTAGATAATTTTCCGTTCTGGTCCTATTTGATGGTCGACTGATACTCTTTGAGTATCAGCCACCTCACTGCCAATACCTTAGATTGATCTGTCCCTTCGAATTGTTGTCCTACATTTACTTTCTGTTCTGATCATTTTGTTTAATCTACTGCTTGCCTTTGATTGTGCAGCTATTCACTTGTGCAGACCATGCCATGTTCTGACTTGCAAGTGAAGGTCATATGTCCATAATTCCTAGTTCAGTCAAGTCCTATACCATGATGGCTTATTCCATGAGATGGGATATTAGATTTCCTATATAACTGTTCACCCTTGTTGTTAGGTATCTGTACAATAATCTGTTCTGTCACTTGGACTTCGTTCTTTGAACTAAACTTCAGACACTCTTCCCATATTCACTCCATGTACCCAGTTGATCTGTCCCTTAGCGCATATATATATATATATATATATATATATATATATATATATACTAGCATATTTGCACGTATTTTAACATTTCTTAATTAGTTTAGGAAGACTCTTTAGGAAGACCAAAGGGTAGTCTTCCTAATTACTAAGTTGTCCTTATTAAAATTAATGAACTATTTTTAATTAGTATACGTATGTAAGGGTATTTTTGGAATTTAAAAGTTTTACCATCTAAGTTTTTCTATTATATAGTAGAATAGATATATATATATGTTTTATATATACGAGTTCTATGTTAGTAAGGGTTGAGAGTTGGGTAGTATACTTTATGGGGATTTAATTCCAGATTCTGTATCATAATGTATATAGTTCAGTCTCATTCTTTATATTCAGTCCCAAACATCCTAATGGTTTAGTCCTATACTGATACATATGTTCCATATTCTTTGATTCAGTCCCAATTGATAGGGATTCGTTTATTGTTCAGTCCATATAACATGTAAGGAGATTCAGTTGTAACCAAATACCCTGTCATGCATCCTACATAGTCTCTTGAATGTTCAGTTCTTTTTGGTAATGTATCTGGCCAGCCCTATTTTCTGTTGATTAGTTGAAAGTTCATATTTAGGTATATGATAGGCTCTTGGTTCAGTTAGCAGCATATATATATATATATATATATATATATATATATATATATATTATATATATATATATATATATATATATATATATATATGTGTGTGTGTGTGTGTGTGTGTGTGTGTGTGATATACTTTAGGTATATGTTATGGTATATGGGTTAGGGAATTATGAGTTCGTTAATATAGGATTTTGGCTAATACAAAGTTGCCAACATCTAAATAGCTAACATAGTCCAAACCCTAGAATTGACCAAGGTTTGACCAAATAGTTTAAGTTGACTAGAGTTGACCAATGGTTGACTTTTGACCTAGATGTGGCCTAGCAGCATGCATTTAACTCTATCGTTTACTTTAGAACACTCTGTAACCTGTAATTCTTATAATAGGTCTCTGTGACTCCAGTTCGGATACTGATACATAGTTGTTGGTCAGGATATCAGGCGAGTATATTCTCTGTTAGTTTTTATTCATGATAGTATCTATATTGCCTGCTCTAGACTACTTTACTTGATGCTGACACATTATTAACACGGACCTGTACTCTATGGATCTTTTCATGAGATGTTATCCCCTTAACGAGTGCATTGGGTATTTTATGTTCATGTACTTCATCATGTACATCTTGTACTCCTTGTATTCGTATTATTCATGTACACTTACGTGCTCTCATGTACGTTTATGTACTTTCATGTACTCTCATGTGCTCTTATGTACTCCCATGTTCTCGCATGTACTTCATGTATAAACTAACAATCATGTACGTAACGTAACTTGATCGGATCCTTTTGTATTGATTGGGGTAGGGGGAGTAGAAGTGGTTATATGATTAAATCCCTCTAGCGTACTCATGTACATGTCGATTATGCCTTCACGTATAATCGAGTTATCGTAGAATAAACATGTACAACCTAAACCGGTTACATAACCATCTTGTGCTCTGAAACACTTATATTATTTACAGTTCATAGATTCTCTATTCTATTTCATGAACTCAGTTTACGTATCTATATCTCGTGTGTTCCTGTACTTCTCTTTACAGTACGTCATGTACTTTATTCTATTGTTAGCTCTATATTTCCTACCATATTTTGGAACTACTTTCAGAGTTATATATTCGTCCAAATCCTGCTGGATATGTTGATAAAATTTTACAGAGAACTTGGAGGATTACTTGGGTCGTCAGGAGGATCCAGCTAGCCTAGAGGAGACACCTTTAGTTCCTAGATTAGGCTGCTAGGATTTTTACTTGTATTGTCTCCAGCTACTTGTTATGTATTTATTTTGTACTCTGTGTGTTGTGTTAATAACACTTAACTCTTTTCAATTCTGGATTGTATTGAACTTTGAGATATTTCTATGTATCCTATTTTGAGCTGATATCCATCTTTAGTTACTCTGTGATTGAGTTGTATCTTCTGAGATTGTCCTCCGATTGGAGAGTATATTCTGGACAGGTACATTATACTGTGTTAGCTATCGTTGAGACCTAGAACAGCGTTCTACCACCGACACTGTGACGTTGGTTGGACGTACCCACAGTCACGTGCCCTTTCACTGGGTGCAGGTTGTGGCAATGGACGCGCCCTATGCTAGCTTCTGAATCCCATGAGGAAGAGTCAAAAGAATTAGACCGTTCTTCATTATCACACTTAGAAATATCTAGGGTTGTAATTGGCGTAGTATATCCTAATCCATGTTTTGTCTTGTCATAATATTGCGACGACCTTCCTATTAGGGTAGGTATATGGATAAGAGTTCGTCTACCTTTACCACCATTGAGGCCAGATTTGAAATTATAATCCATCTTCCGAATGATATTTTTGGATTGTTGACAGTAACGATGTAGTTGAATTCGCCCACTATCATCGTTTTTAGAGTCGCTATTAAACATAGTCCTTTGATTCGATTCTTTACTGAAGAGAATAGGATGCTCATCTTTCTTCCGGGAAGGAATTAAAAAGAATGAGTTTTGTACTGGTTCAAGTGATACCTCATCTTGGAAAGGTTGAACTGCCCCCAAAGTAAGAGGTTCAAAATTGTCCAGAATTTCTAAATAATACTGTGTGTAATAATTGACATTAATATACTGCATAGGAGACGCTGCTTTATTGATATTTGCATCAACATTTACAACAGTATTTTTAACCTTGGCTAATGACTTACCAAGGTTAATAACAAGAGGAGGAGAAGTGGGAGCTTGTTACGACGAAGGTCAATAATAAGAGGCTCAGAAGAGGTGAGCTCTCTTTGTTCTATTTTTTCAGTAGGGGAGGCTTAGAAGAAGGAGAGAGATTAATAGTCAGCATCTAGGAGGACAAGGGACGATAAGTGTGTTTCTTAACTGGAATTACCAGGACCTCATCTGGATTGTTCTTGCGACCTTCTTCGGTGTCCATAGCCAATACAACCTTCGTGTACTCTTCTTCGTACATCTTGGAGTATGTATAATAGGCCTCGATACCTCGGAAGGGATTGAGATCAGCCACTTCCTTCTTGATTTCTCCATTATCATCAATGTATTTAAAATATTGATGAAAATTGGATGGCACAATGTTATGTTCATGCAACCACGATCTTCCTAACAACACATTGTAGGAGACGTGATTGTCAACCACATAGAAAGTAACTTTTGTACGGAGATTGCCAATTTGAACTTTTAGGCGGATCTTTCCTAACGGTTTACTTCTTCCGGAATTAAATCCAAGGATAGTCGTGATCGTCATAGAAAGACTATGGACTGGGATCTTCAGTGCATCCAACAGAGTCTTCATCATAATGTTAAGTATGGATCCAGGGTCGACCAGAATACGATTGACCTTTATTGTGTCGACATACCATCTAAAGTAGAGAGGTCGGTCATGTCGATTGTCCTCCAGTAACATGTCATCTTGAGTGAAGGTGATATTAAGAATCAGTTCCATCACACTATGGCAATGAGAGCATGCCACAGATTCTTCATCTGGTTTCTTGAGATGTGCCAGACAAGCGTCGACTTGTATCAAAGCCTCACTTAATGTTTCTCGAGTTTCCTTAGAGAGGCGCAGGAGTTCGAAAATCGATAATCTTGCCGGAGTATTGGCTAGTTGAGCCAATATGTCAAAATTATATGGTTTTTCTAGTCCTTATAATGGAGTTGTCTTCTTCAATTTCTTATCAAAGCGAACCGGCTGCTTGCCTTTATCAACTATTGTCTGTTTAGAAGGACCCGAGTCAGCTGGTGGAGCTGATGTTGTAGGGACATCAGGAGCAGAAGGAGATGATGTCGGAGGAACATTGGATGCATGAGGAGGAATGACTATACTATTTCGCCCTTCTGGGTAACCTCTAACGTAGTCTCCCATATCTAGTACTAGGCATGGCTTCTTCTTATGGAACAGGCAAGAAAGAAACCAGGTTACAATGTTTCACTCATGTTTTTCTTCTAGAAGATTTTTTTTGGGGAGATAAATGCTCTGTCAAAAATCCCAGGCCGACACAGTACTGATTATCTTTAAGACGTAGAGAAAGAGGTATTGGAGTCCCTTTTCCGACATTCAAGCTAGGAGCTTTCTGTAGGTCGTATCCCATCTTCACCATTAGTTCGCGAGACTGCTGACTATACCAATGGAATTCTGGTTGGTACTTTATCTCGGGCTTCGGTGACACAGTCGTCGAAGAAAGAAACAAAGTTGCCACTGGAATGAATGTGGTGTTTAGAGACGGAACACGAACATCCAGTAAAGTGGATTCACTTGAAGTCATATGGCATGACTTATACTTGGCCGTCTTCTTTGACTTGGCAAAAGAAGTAGATGTAAAGGGTTGAAGTCAGCTACCAAATCGGGGTGAATCTATATGATTTTGCCTTTGTCAGTTGATAAAAGAACTAAGCTATCACTTCTTGCTAGTAGGAGGTTGACGATCTCCAAGGTAGACTTTGGGATAAAAATAATACCTTCTTGTACCAGCTCAGTGGGAAAGTCAACGAACTGTAGAGAGACGACATTGGCTATCACCGTCTTCTCATCTTGCTGGAGAGTGATTGCCTTGGCATTGATCAACTCTTGAATCTTTCCTTTCAGTACGTAGAACGACCTAGTTGGATGCCCCAGGAACCTATGATACATACAATATTTAGGATTGTCAGTTTTACCTGCTTCATCCGACCGTTTAGCTTTGGGTAGTTAAAGTTTGTTGCTTTTGATCAAAAAATCGAATATGCTCAAGATATCGTCTTCTTCAAAGGAATACTCCTCTTTGGGACGTGGTTGTCATGCCCCGCTCCCTTAGGAGCGATCGTCCTCGGTAAGACGTGATACCGCACGAGCCTACATTTGCATTCGTGTAAGGCGGGTTCCATAACAGCCGATTACAACGGCTGCAACGGGGTCGTTGCACAGAAGTCCCAAGCAGAGACATTGAAACAGCAGCAGAAATTTGAAAGCAAAACACAAGTCATTGCAAAATACTCTTTTATTGATATTGAAACAAAGGTTACAATAGGGTGCAAGGCCAAGATTACAAGTCTTTCAAGCTCACTCATCTCATATTACAAGTCACTCAGCTCTCTCTCATCTCTCAATACATGTCTTGAACCAGCGAATGCTTTGGAAAGCGACGTCCATACATTAAGTCCCGTATAAGTCTTAACTCCATGCGGCCGCACGCTTCGAATCGCCAAAGAACTCCGTACCTCGACGCATCCAAGCGAGCTCCGTGCCACGAGCTTCTACCTGTGCCTACACATGAAAACTTTGTGGGTGTCAGTACTCAACTGTACTAGTGTAATGAGCTCCTCGCCCACCCATACAAAATTGACACGTTCATTTACTTTGTACAACATAGTCCCTTTATGATTGTCTTTCTACTCTTCCTTAGGATCAGTTTTAGGACAGACGCCTTGGCCTATTTTGTGTCTCAAGACCATCCCGTGCTTGCATCAACGTTAACTTATCAAGTCGTGCTTGCCTTTTCGGCCTGTAATCAAAGACGCAACTATTCGGTGAGACGCCATTTCCATGTGACCGTGGTACAAAATCAATCGTGCCATACTTCGCAACTCAGTGTGACTTAACCATATCGCCGCCTCGCGGCCCTTGCTACTTTGATCACCAACTGACCCAAATCAAGACTTGGGGCTAAGTGTCACTCGACCGACTTCGCCTTGCAGCATTTTCTGACTTAAACTCAAGACAACTCAAATCCAACTATACAACTTATATGTCGACAACTTAAGACTTGACGCTACATCTCGTGCCGAAGCACGGTGTCTTCGTTGCAGCCAAATCTTAGGCCCAACCATTGTCTTCCGATCGTGCACGCATTCGACTCGACTTATTGATATAGTGAACACCATACTCGACTCAATCCAAAGGCATACACGCGGATCGCCGCCTATGCTGACTCATCTATATGAACTAGTCACTAGCGCCCAGCACTATAATGGACTCCCTTTGTAGCTTTTGATTAGACGGACGCCCCTTGCCAGCACGAGTACCTAGCTCCGCTGCAAGTTCCTGCCTAACCCGTGCGGTCATCCAGCACAGCTACGAATGTCTACCATCGAAACGGTTCCCATGGGCCGCCTGGGTCATCGTTCGAGAAACTGTTTATTTTACCTTGTACAAGTTGTCCAATGACCATGCAAGACTCGACTCAAACTGACGTCTCACACAGTCAATCTACTTCTAGTGTTACCATCTCTTTCAGGGCCAAGTTCAATACTTCTAACATCTAAGACCTTACCTCGACGACCCGATCGCGAGTATTCTTCCTTCTTGCCCTATCATTTCGTTCAACTCAGGAACGACTATTTGAAAGCCTTTTTCCAAACTCAATGAATCAACCGTGGCCTGTGCCTTAAAACACTAAGTTCGTGACATCGTGTCTTAAACCAACTTGAACTCTATGTGACACCACCGCCCAAGTCATACTCTATATGACGGACCTTGAGACCGTAAGACTATGTGGTTAAACCTCGTCGTAGAACTCATAGGACCGTGCTTGCTATTACTTGTTAGCCTAACATAACTTGCCTAACTTAACCTTGCAACAACTTGACGGGCAAAGGCTGCATCGAACTTTGCCTTGATGGAACGTGCTGTGCACGTGTTCGACTTTGAACAACCAAGTTATTTGGGGTGCCTAGACTTATGCCACAAGCCGTGCAATACAACTTAACCCGTCGGGCTAGTAGAGGCTATGCCATGCCTTGGGCGATGAGACCGTGCATGCTTTATGAAGCATTCATGCGGGCGACGCCTATGAATTTTGCTAACTCTTAGCTTGTGGCGAAGACCAACTTTTTCTTCTCCTAAGCCACGGGACGAACACTACTAAAATATCATCAAATAGCGACGTAATGTAGCGACGGCAAGAAATTACGTCGCCAGTAGCGACTTCTTTATAAACACGTCGTAAAACGTCGCTGGTTAGCGACGTTCTGCGACAGGAGTATACTACGTCGCTGAATAGCGACGTTCAGCGACATATTATAAGTATATGTCGCCATGGTTGCGACGTTTAGCGACGTCAACACGTGACGTCGCTAAGTTATTTTACTTAGGGCACGCCGCTGCCTTCTTTCCCCCTCACTCTCACTCGAAAACCCGAAAATTTTAATTTTCCCCCCACCACCCCCGGCGACTCCCTCCCCCTCTGTCAGTGCCCTCCCCTCCCGGGGACCCCCTTCCCCCCGGCGACTCCCTCCCCCTCCGGCGAGCTCCTCCTCCTCGAGATCCTCCTCCTCGAGCTCCTCCTCCCCCAATCCGACCTCCTCCTCCTCTTCCTCAGGTAAACCCTAACCTAACTCCTCTCCTTCCTCCTCCTCCTCTCCCACGGACACACACACACACACACGGACACACACGGAAACGGACACACACGCACACACACACACACACACAGACACGGACACACACGGACACACACACACACACACAGACACAGACACAGATATTGATATGCACGCCAAGTGTTTGTCAAAATGACTCAAAGAGCATCAATGCTCTAAATTCAAATTTTAACCTTTAGTTTAGGAGTGCTTTGCTATAGCTTTAGCATTGGTATGATAATCTAGCATACAAGAGTATAATAGAAGTAGTTATATTGATTGGGGTATTTGTGGTTTAAGTGGACTGTGGGTGTGTATTTGTGTGGGCTGTTTATTCCATATGTGATCAACCATGTATGATTGTCCAGTCGTTGTATATATATATATATATAGACTCAAGTTTGTAAGTGTGAATGCATACATTGTTAGTCTCTTAGTAGGTCAGTCCATTGCCTTTATATCGATTCAATCCCTTAGCTTTGTTCAGTCAGTGAGCTTTGAACAGTCCACATTTTATCCACATGTTAGCATTTACCACTGTACAGTCCAGTTTGGGGGATTACCACAGTGTAATGATCAGTCCCATATCCATTTGGTATCAACTATGTGTATCAGTCTTGCTTGGCATATTGCAGTCCATATTATCTCTTCATATCAGTCCAGGCATTTATTTAGTTCCAGTCCTATTATTTGTCTTGTATTCAGTTGTTCAGTTCCATGACTGACATATAGATTAGGTATTGTTTGGTTGAAGGATTACCTTTTTAGTTTATTCCACCCTTGCACATCGACATTAGTTATCAACTTAGATGTCCAGTCTGTCCTTAAATCAGTTTTTAATCAATTATTCAGCCCCCAAATTGCTTATTCGTTAGTTCAGTCCCCTATTGAATATGAGTTCAGTTCCTGAGGTCACTTGACTAAATACTTGAGTATCAGTCCCTAACATCAAGTGTCTAGTCACCTACCTACCATGTATCAGTCCATGCCACACAGGTTCAGTCCTATTTTCACAAATGGGTCAGTGTTTGGAGTGTGGCTCGAGTTTGGGGCTTTTGATGATAGGTATTCTTGTATCAGTCAACAGGTGGTCTATTTGAGTAACAGTCCTTGTAGATTTTATTTTCCTTAAACTATAAATAGGACTGAGATTGGTTTTCCTATTCCTGAGATAACTCCACTGAATGTGTCAACTGATTCCCTTGAATAATTGAAATTGAATTGACTGTTAACCAATAACGATAAGGTAAAGGGTACCAATAACGATAAGGTAAAGGGTACCAATAGCGATAAGGTAAAGGGTACCAACTTAAGGTATTGGTATTGGGATACCAATAGCGATAAGGTAAATGGTACCTTGGTAGGTAATGACTAGAAATAGGATATTTGACTTAGATTGGACTAAGAGTTGACAAAGTCAACTATAGGTCAACCCTTGACCTACTTTGACCTTGTTTGACTTTGTTTGACTTAGGTTGACCTTGTTTGACTTTGTTTGACTTAGTACAACCTAGTTTGACCTAGATTGCATATCATTGATATTAGTAACTGTCCGCTACTAATGTATGTCCCTAATAAGACATAATATACGAATTTGTGCCTGTTGGATAATGTGTGTCCATCTTTGCAGAATTATTTCCAAATGGATATGAATTACTACTTGTGAAATCGTTCATGGATGTACAATCGTCGTCCTGATGATATGTGTGGTGTGCGGGATGAATACATAGCGGGAGTAGAGCAGTTCCTGCAGTTTGCTAAGGCGTTCCCTCAGTACATGGACGGTACCAAAATTAAGTGTCCGTGTGTGAAATGTCATAACGTGAAATATTATCCAGAAGTGGAAGTGACATATCATTTGTACTCGAGGTATTTCACGTCTAATTACTATCAGTGGACCGCACACGGAGAACTTGTGTCTTTAGCATCAGAGCCGGAGCCTTATGTTGAGCCATATATGCATGCGGGACCTAATTTTGTTTCAGATAATCATGCATACGACGACGGGTACGTGAACATGGTTTTCGACGCTGCGGGGCCTAGTTTCGTTCATGATGCACCTGAGGAGGCACCGAACGCCGATGCTGCACAGTTCATGGAGTTGCTGGAGAATGCAAGGACTCCATTGTATCCTGGTTGTGAGGATCATTCACCGTTGGAGGTGGTTACAAGACTGTTGAGCATTAAGTCAGATTTTAACATGTCGCAAGAATGCTACAACCGAGTGTTGGAGTTGATTATAGAGATCTTGCCGGCGGGTGCTAAGTTGCCTAAAGACTTCTACCGGTCTAAGAGGATGGTGAGATCGCTCTGGATGGGATACGAGAAAAATCGATTCCTGTCGCAATGGGTACATGCTGTACTACAAAGACGACAAGGACGCAGATGTGTACAGATTTTATGGTGCTGATCGCTATAAGACAACTAGTACAGGAAGGTCTACCGGAGCAAGAAGACCGACCGATTCAATGCACTACTTGCCTTTAACGCCGCGGTTGCAAAGATTCTTTATGGTGAAAGAGACGGCCGAAAATATGAGTTGGCACATACGAGAACAGATTGAAGGAGTGTTGGATCACCCATCCGATGGAGAAGCGTGGAAGCACTTTGATCGAGTGTATCCTGATTTTGCTTCAGATTCGCGTAATGTCAGGTTGGGACTATCTTCTGACGGTTTTACTCCTTTTGGTCTTTCGGGATCCCAGTATTCGTGCTGGCCTGTGATTGTCACTCCGTATAACCTACCGCCTTGGATGTGCATGAAGACTCAGTACATGTTTCTAACCATTATAATTCCTGGTCCGAACAATCCCAAGAGGAACATTGACGTGTACTTACAGCCTTTGATAGATGAGTTGAATCAGTTATGGGAAGTAGGCGCTAACACGTATGATGTTTCCAGGAAGAAGAATTTTCAGATGAAGGCAACTCTTATGTGGACCATCAACGACTTTCCGGCCTATGGAATATTATCTGGATGGAGCACTCATGGCCGTCTCTCATGTCCGTATTGCATGGACCGTAGTAAGGCTTTTCACTTGAAACACGGAGGAAAACCGTGCTTCTTTGATTGTCATCGGCAATTTCTGCCAAAAGATCATCCGTTCAGAAGGAACAGGAATGCATTCCGTGCCGGCGTTGTAGAGAAGGGTGATCCACCACCAAGGTGATGCGGAGCCACGATATGGCAGGAGGTTAAAGATTTTTCAAGTGCTATCGAAGATCCTACAACTGGGTTCAAGTGCGATGGATTTGGTAGAGATCATAACTGGACAAAGAGGAGCATATTCTGGGATCTGCCAAACTGGAGTACCAATCTGATCAGACATAATCTTGATGTCATACATATTGAGAAGAATGTGTTTGATAACATAATTAATACTGTGATTGACGTAAAGGGAAAAACGAAAGACAATCCCAAGGCCAGGTTGGACTTAGAAGAAATATGTGAACGTCCTGCGTTGTATTTGATACAGCAAAATGGAAAACAGTTCCTGCCGAAGTCAATTTTCTCGCTGGACAAGGAGGATAAAGTGAGACTTTGTCGGTGGATCCAGGGCCTAAAATTTCCAGACGGATATGTGTCAAATCTGAGAAGATGTGTCGATCCGAAGGAAAACAAATTGACGGGTATGAAGAGCCACGATTGTCACGTATTCATGGAGAGGTTAATTCCGATTGTATTTCGAGAATTCTTACCGCAGGCAGTTTGGGATCCATTGACGGAGCTTAGCATATTCTTCAGGGATCTTTGTTCTAAGAAATTGCTCGTTGATCGTCTAGAAAAGTAAGAGAAGGATATTGCGGTAACACTATGCAAGCTAGAGAGGGTGTTTCCTCCTGGATTCTTCGACTCTATGGAGCATTTGCCGATTCATCTATCCTATGAGGCATGTGTTGGTGGACCCGTCGAATATCGATGGATGTACCCGTTCGAGCGACATTTGAATCACCTAAAAAGAAAGGTGAAAAATAAGGCACGGGTCGAGGGTTCTATTTGTGAAGCCTATGTTCTCGAGGAGATTACAAACTTTTGTTCGATGTATTTCAAGCCTCATGTTGCAACTAATAGAACGAGAGCTTCCAGAAACGACGAGGGAGATCATGAAAGTAATGATACAATACTGAAGGTATTCAATGCTCCAGGAAAGCTATCGGGTAAGATGAAGAAGAGATATCTGAACGATGATGAGCTAAGGGCTGCTCAGGTGTATGCATTACTCAACTGCGACGAGGAGGAAGTAGAGAAACTGGAGGGGTAAGTAAATAATACGTCTATATTATTTTAATAGTGTTGAGAATGATACTATTACATTAATTGCACGATGTTGTTTTCAGCATATTTAATGATGATGTGAGGTCAGGTAGGCCACACATAACAGAAGAAGAACTAGAACAAGAAATGAGGCGTTATTTTCCATCATGGTTGAGTGCATATGTAAGACTTGAGAACTCTGTAATTACCTTTCTGTATATGGACTTGATTGAGAATGAGCTTAATTGCTTCTTTCGTGGTATTTAGGTCGATCGTCCATACGCAAGACTTGAGAATGAGTCTATTAGAACGCTAGCCAAGGGACCAATTTATGCTGCAAAAATATGGCCAAGCTACTGTGTTAATGGGTTTAGGTTCAAGTCAACAACTTGCCCGATCAGAGACAACTTTGTTGATCTCGACTCCACCAAAAACAGCTGTTTGTGTATCAGATCTTCGAACTACAAAGATGTTGATGCGGGCAACGATTTCTATGGCGTGCTACGGGAGATCGTGGAGCTGACATATAGTTATGGAATAGAGCCTGCTAAGATTGTGTTATTCAGGTGTGATTGGTTTGATCCGATTGAAGGTCAAGGTTGGAAAGTAGATAAGCACGGTCTTGTTGATATAAACTATTGGCGTCGATATCAAGCCTATGAACCATTTGTCCTATCAAGTCAGGCTCAGCTCGTGTACTTCACAAGTTATTCTAAACGGGGAACAACAAGGTCGGACTGGTGGGCAGTATGCAAGACCAAAGCTAGAAATACCTTTGAGGTTGACGATATAGCTTATCAACAGGATGAACTACCTCTTGTAACAAATATTATAGAAGTGGACACGACGGAAGTTCCTCATTACACATCTAATTGTGTAGAAGAAGTAGAATTATCTGAAGAGGAAGATGTAGATGAAAGTGAAGATGTAGAGGAGGAAGAAGAAGAAGAAGAAGAAGAAGAAGAAGTAGATGAGCTAAACGAACTAGATGAATTTTCAGAAGAGGATTAAATCTGTACGTTTATTTTATCATCATATTTGAAACTTTAGTGACACTTCTATCATATAAATCTGTGACACTTCAGTGACACTTTATTGACACTTTTATTGACACTTCAGTGACACTTTATGACTATGATATTTTTCAAAAATCTGTGATGTCTATCATATAAATATGTATTTTTGTTTTATTGTCATATGTTATTATCAGGTATGACTAGACCAGGAGGACGACGCGGAGGATTTTACATTAGGCAGTCCCGTCAGCCTCAGCCTGGGGATGGAGAGGGCAGTTCCGTACCCTCATCCTCATCTTCGAGTACGCCAGTGTACCGTTCTGTTCCCGGTCCATTACCGGGACAGGGCAGTTCCAGCAGGTTGGCGACTCCTCCCTCGTCGTCCAGCCTTCCTGATCCCGCGTCCAGCATACCTGATCCCCCGTCCAGCATTCCTCTTGTCGACGGCTCTATGGAGGGAGCCCACGCCGAGCATATGGAGGACGACGATCAGATTGATCCTGCCCAGGCAGGAGGTGAGAGCGACCCTCCATGCGCTCCCCCGGGCGAGACGCGTATGGAGATTTGGACGGACGGACCTATGAAGTAAGTTAATTAATTATTATATATTTTTCAAATGATTATATGTACATATATATTTATGAAAAATTATTATTGTATAGATATCGGCCTTTTGCAGTACAGGGACAGCTGGGGACATTTCTGAGGCAGAACTATGGTGGGCCTTGGATTAACTACTCAGATGCTCCCGCAGATAGGAAGGCCTTTTGGTTCGCCCACTTCAAGGTAAAAAATTTGTTTATTTTTAAATTTTAATAATCATTTGTGTATATTATACAACTTTTGTATTTTACTTCTTGTAGAGGACCTATTTCTATCCACCATACCGGGCGGCGAGGATCAAGGGCCAATTTTCTGCCGCCGCAGCCAAGCTCATCCGTGATGCGATCGACGACCAGAAGCGTCGTGATTGCTCCGGACAGCCGATCCAGGGTTGGATTACGCCAGAGCAGTGGACTGCGATGAAGGCTAGATTCAGCGAGCGCAGGTACCAGGAGCGGTCTGAGAAGGCCAAGGTGGCACGGTCGAGCGCCGGTAAGTGGTGTGGTGGCTCCATTCCGATGACGGAGCATTTTCGTCGTCTGGTACGTTTCCTATGACGGACATTAATTTATATATAGTTCGATAGAATGTTTAATACTAATAATAGATAATATATTTTAATAGATAAAAAAGGGTGAGGACCCGAACATGGTGACCGTCTTCCTGGTCACCCATCGGAGGGCTGGGGAGTTCATTGACGAGCGGGCGACGCAGGCATATGTACGTTCTATCCTTTATATTAATTTACTATAATTTAGAAAACAGGAAAATAGATATCAATATAGACTTTAGCAAACACTTACACGTTAGCAAACATGTTCTAGGCCGAGTTTGTTCGGCTACAGGAGGAGGCGGCTGCTGCTGCTGCTGCTGCTGCTGCTAGTGCGCAAGCAGAAGGAGGGGTTGGTACTTCCTCCCAGCCGCCTACAGCTCCATCGTCGGACGAGCTCTGGATGACCACCGTTGGCGGTCTTCAGAAGGGTACGTACTACGGTACGGGATCCTACGGCGCGTATTTGGCTTCAGACATCCCGGGCCCCCTCTGTCAGTGCGCAGTCTCCTGCTACGCAGGCGTCGTCACGAGCTGAGGATGTTCGTCGTCAGATCGAGGAGCTGCGTCGTGAGTTGCAGCAGCAGATTTTTGATGCGATCGAGCGATGATCCGACCCTCCGATCGTCACCGGACGATTTGATGCGGTCGAGCGCAGTATACAGGAGCTGATGAGTCTGCATCATGCTACAGCTGCCAGCTTGCAGACGCTCACTGAGTCTACGCAGCGCACAGAGCGTACGCAGCGCACAGAGCGTAGACAGGTCGAGCTGGAGGGATCGCAGAGGAGCATGTCTGCCTCACTCACTCAGTATACTGAGAGGGTGGTGAGTACCCTTGCTGCGCATGGTGAGCGACTGCGAGAGCTGGAGCAGATACGTCCTCCCGGTCCATCGACGGCGCCGACTCCAGACATTCTACTGCCTCCTACTGCCCCTACGGTGCAGCTCACCCAGGAGCAGTATAACTACATTCTATCCCAGTTGTCCCAGTTGCGCGACAGGGGTCCGCAGTGATTTTATTGGTTTTTTTATTACTTGTATGTATTGGCCCTATGGGCAAATTGTTTATTGGTACACTGTTGTTTATAAACTTGGTGGGAGACTTTTTATCATCTTCCATTTTTATTTGACTCTATTGGATGTTTGTGAGGATGTGTGTCTGTGATATTTACTTTGCACTGCCTCCTATTTTTATTATGATATTTACTTTGTGATATCTGCGACGAGGATGACAAATATGCCTACGCTGGGTTATAAGCGATGATCTGATATACAAAGGAGGTGCTGCCGAAATTTTAAAAAAATATATTGTGTATTTTTGTTATGATGTGTGTCTGTGTTTACAGTGAATGTGAAATGCAGTGTTCGGAACCATCGACAGTTTCGATTACTGTTGTATGTGTTATCTTGGATAGAAATAGCAACAGTTCAGGGTGCACTTCTGAGAGCTTCATTTTCACGTCCTTCACTTTCTCGGGACGTCGTAAAGGTTCCCGAGAAGGTGAAGGACGTGAAGAGGAAGCTCTGAGAAGTGCACCCTGAACTGTTGCTCTTTCTATCCAAGATAAAACATAGAACAGTAAGCGAAACTGTCGATGGTTCGAACATTGCACTTCATACACACTGTAAACACAGACACACAGCATAACAAAAATATCAATTATATTTTTTTAAATTTTTTTTATAATATCTGCGACGAATAGCGACGTTCTGTGACGTACTGCGACGGAACGTAGACGTCGCTAAATAGCGACGTAACGTCGCTAGACGTCACTAATATGCTGACGTGGGCTGAGGGTGTACGTCGCTAAATCTGTCGGTATGCGTCGCTAAGTTGTCCACGTGGCTGTCATGCCATGTCATCATATATAAAGTTTACAGCGTCGCAAGTGGTCACTTTACGTCACAATTTTGGCGACGTAGTGATACGTCGCTATATGTCGCTAATTTTGCGACGTCTAGCGACAATGAACTCTGCGTCGCAAATAGCGACGTTCGGCGACTAAAGTGTCATCTGCGACTTGCCTATAAGCGACGTCCGGTTTTCGTCGCTAAATACATCGCAAATTGGTTTTAGCGACGTATTTTCCTTATTTAGCGACGTCTCCTGACGTCGCTAAAATGGGTTATTTTAGTAGTGGAAGGATCGAGTGTCATTTTCAAAGTATGCCGTGCACCAACTCTAAGCCGACCGTTGGACCCTTCCATATTCTAACTCAATTCTACCTGTCGGGATTATTCCCTATTCTATGTGGATTCGTCACTTTTATTATCAAGCCTACTTTTACAAGTTGAAAATATGTGATTTATTATGTGAAGGCAAAGATGAGGCGAGTTCACCGAAACTACCCTACCTGAGCGAGCGGTCGCCTCGACCGAGCGATGTCTTCGAGCAGCCGTTGCAAGGCTAAGTCCGAACGCCGTCGGCGTTCCGATTCCTCTGATTGACTGAGCGGGACGGGGCACTACATCATACACCACTCAGAAAAAGTTTCATCCTCGAAACAAACTAAGTGCACTTATCGACTTATCACTTTACTCAACATTCAAGGACTCTCGCACACACTACTCTTATGTGTTTCCTCAATCCGAGCCACGCTCGCACCACCGTCACATTTCTTTGACACTCTATTTCTAAATCCTTGACACTTTTCCATTTCTCAATTCTCACTTGATTCAACGTATCACTTAGTTGGATCGTGCACATATTCCAGGCGTCCCCGAAATACATGCATTTTAACCAAGCCTTGTGATAGTGAATCCAATCCCACCTATCGATTCATCCACTCAATCCCGAAAGTCAATCGTACCGATGCTAACTCTCGCAACATGGACATCTCGCCTAGCCGCTAGGCCATCTCTCTAGGCTAACGTCAATTGTAAGTATTGGAATCACCGTTCCCAAACAATAATATCAACACTGACCCCATCCTAAGGTCAAACCAAGTTGATAGTACGGATTTTCTACCCAAGCTCGCATCACTCCGATTTCTAAACATCGAGCATCGATTCCCTACACACATCCCAACATTCATCGCACGAGGTCCAAGTCATTCAGCAAAGCCATCTTATGACAACTTACGTTCAACCAATTCTACGATATATCAATATCGCTCATTCGACAAACTATCTAGCATAGTCTATCCCTTCAAACATGCTCGATATAGTTCGCCTATCACTCCTTCTCAAATCAAGCACACTATAGCACAATTTGTCACTAACCAAAATTTTGCATTCTACCTTCCCTAAGTCATCTATTCCAATTTACGTAATCGATCACAAGGTCGTCTGACTTAACAATATACCACACTCCGATCTCACACGAGTCTGATTATCCATGGTGGACATGAAATCACCATGCAATGCTCCCGCGGAATAGTCATTCTCATCGGGACGTAACTCTTGTTTTGAGTCTAGACTAATTCATTCTCAATGTGCGGATTGGACCTACTCAATCCTCAAGTTTATCTAATCATCAATCGCAAGTCCTAACATCCTCGAATTTTCCTTCGCATCAAACCAACAAGTCAAGACGATCAAAGTTGCCGCGTCCTGATTTTTCGAGTTCGATCATTCCTGCGACATGAATCACCATGTCAGCGCTCACGCGGAACGATCGCCCCAAATCTGACGCAACGCATGTGCGATGCTAGAGTTGCACTCACGCATGACAAGAACATCGACGTTGTGATTATCAACATAACCATCAAGACACTTCTGTTTTTATCCACATTCATCTCAATCAAAATCATAAGTATAGCATCCAACCGAACAATAACACTTGCACGATCGTCATTCGCCGAGTCAGAATACCCCCGAGTTATCGCATATCGATCTTTGATACGCCTCAATGCCATCGACGATATGCGTAACCTGACGATCTTCCTTTGCAACCAATTTTGAGTCGTGCGAATGATGCTATCGTCCAACTAGATAATCTCCTCGACATTCGAATTCAAGTTCAATCATTATCCTTCGAATCATTCACAACATCAATTTTCTTAAACCAATTTCATGTGTTGTTCATCCGTTTATCTTAAGTCATCGACCAACATTTCTCTTCAATTCGCATTATTCCTTGCTAACTCAATCATCGAACGAAATCCATTCCAATCCTCAGAGTCATTTGCAAACATTCAAATCAAACTTTTCATGCACGCTATCCTTCCGTTGTGCTAACTTTTCGTATACGATTCTTATCAATTTCCTCGATCAAGTCATCCATTCGTACACCCTAACTTTTCCTCGATTCGATTTCACCTACTCAAACATTTAACATTTCATACTCGCGCAATCCTCAATCCCGTGCACGTTCCGTGTGCATCAATTTCTAGGTTGTTCGAATCGACTCGTCAAACTTCAAGACTAAAACTTATTCAACGATACTCAATCTACAACTTTGCATACACGCGACGCTTGCTGATAGACTCATCGACACCCCGCATCCTTAATCGATCGATCGATATCCCTGAGGCTATCGCATACACCACTCAGGGATGAAGTCATTCAACAAATCCATAACTTATTATTCGATTCACAATCTACTTTCTGGAATTTTCGTCCGAACGATTCCTTAAATTTCAAGCACGCTCATCTATATCGCACCGACGATAACATCGTCATTCGATAGCACCCCTATCGATAGTCATCTCACTTTACTCAATCGAGTTCAACTCATTCTAGCTCGAAACATTATGAATCCCGTACTCGACTTTGCTAGGGTCGACGCAACTTTGGTGTATATGCCGAGTCCGAGTTAGCCAATCGAGCTTATGCGAACCATCTTTTTGTTTCTTTTCAAAAACTGTTCTCATACATTTTGCAAAATAAATAGATTTATTGTATGGACATCCCGTGGGACATTTGAGAGAGAGCACACCGACGATATCAATTTGCGGAAACAACATTCAGAGTTCGCAGAAACATCATAGTTAAAGAATTCAATCGATAGTCCAAGGACGTAAAGCCGTGCTCTGATACCATTATGTCATGCCCCGCTCCCGTAGGAGCGATCGTCCTCGCTAAGGCGTGATGCCGCACGAGCCTAGATTTGCGCTCGTGCAAGGCGGGTTCCATAACGGCCGATTACAGCGGCTGCGACGGGGTGGTCGCACAGAAGTCCCAAGCAGAGACATTAAAACAGCAGCAGAAATTTGAAAGCAAAACACAAGTCATTGCAAAACACTCTTTTATTGATAATGAAACAAAGGTTACAATAGGGCACAAGGCCAAGATTACAAGTCTCTCAAGCTCACTCAAGCTCACACATCTCACATTACAAGTCACTCAGCTCTCTCTCATCTCTCCATACATGTCTTAAACTAGCGGATGCTTTGGAAGGCGACGCCCATACATTATGTTCCATATAAGTTTTAACTCCATGCGGCCGCACGCTTCGAATCGCCAAGGAACTCCGTGCCTCGACACATCCATGCGAGCTCCGTGCCACGAGCTTCTACCTGTGTCTGCACATGAAAACTATGTGGGTGTCAGTACTCAATTGTACTGGTGGAATGAGCTCCTCGCCCACCCATACAAAACCGACACATTTATTTACTTTGTGCAACATAGTCCCTTTATGATTGTCTTTCTACTCTTGCCTTAGGATCAGTTTTAGGACAGACGCCTTGGCCTATTTTGTGTCTCAAGACCATCCCATGCTTGCATCAACGTTAACCTATCAAGTCGTGCTTGCCTTTTGGCCTGTAATCAAAGACGTAACTACTCGGTTAGACTCCATTTCCATGTGACCGTGGTACAAAATCCATCGTGCCATGCCTCGCAACTCAGTGTGACTTAACCATATCACCGCCTCGCGGCCCTTGCTACTTTGATCACCAACTGACCCAAATCAAGACTTGTGGCTAAGTGTCACTTGACCGACTTCGCCTTGAGGTATTTCCTGCCTTAAACTCAAGACAACTCAAATTCAACTATGCAACTTATATGCCGATAACTTAAGACTTGATGCTACATCTCGTATCGAAGCACGATGTCTTCGTCGCAGTCAAATCTTAGGCCCAACCATTGTATTTCGATCGTGCACGCATTCGACTCGACTCATTGATATAGTGAACACCATACTCGACTCAGTCCAAAGGCATACACGCGGATCGCCGCCCATGCCGACTCATCTATATGAACTAGTCACTAGCATCCAGCGCTATAATGGACTCCATTTATAGCTTTTGATTAGACGGACGCCCCTTGCCAGCACGAGTGGCCAGCTCTGCTGCAAGTCTCCGCCTAACCCGTGCGGTCATCCAGCACAGCTATGAATGTCTACCATCGAAACGGTTCCCATGGGTCGCCTGGGTCGCCGTTCGAGAAACTGTTTATTTTACCTTGTACAAGTTGTCCAATGACCATGCAAGACTCGACTCAAACTGACGTCTCACACAGTCAATCTACTTCTAGTGTTACCATCTCTTTCAGGGCCAAGTTCAATACTTCTCACATCTGAGACCTTGCCTCGACGACCCGATCGCGAGCATTCTTCCTTCTTGCCCTATCATTTCGTTCAACTCAGGAACGACTATTTGAAAACCCTTTTCCAAACTCAATGAATAAACCGTGGCCCATGCCTTAAAACAGTAAGTCCGTGACATCGTGTCATAAACCAACTTGAACTCTATGTGACACCACCGCCCAAGTCATACTCTATATATGATGGGCCTTGAGACCGTAAGACTATGTGGTTATACCCCATCGTAGAACTCATAGGACCGTGCTTGCTACTACTCTGATAGCCTAGCATAACTTGACTAACTTAACTTTGTAACAACTTGACGGACAAAGGCTGCGTCGAGCTTTGCCTTGATGGAACGTGCCGTGCACGTGTTTGACTTTGAACAACCAAGTTATTTGGGGTGCCTAAACTTATGCCACAAGCCGTGTAATATAACTTAACCCGTCGGGCGAGCAGAGGCTATTCCACGTCTTGGGCGATGAGACCGTGTATACTTTATGAAGCATTCATACGGGCGACGTCTATGAATTTTGCTAACTCTTAGCTTGTGGCGAAGACCAACTTTTCCTTCTTCCAAGCCACGGGACGAAGGATCGAGTATCATTTTTAAAGCACATCGTGTACCAACTCTAAGCCGACCGTTGTACCCTTCCATATTCTAAATCAATTCGACCTGTCGGGATTATTCCCTTTTCTATGTAGATTCGTCACTTTTATTATCAAGCCTACTTGTGCAAGTTGAAAACATACGATTTATTATGTGAAGGCAAAGATGAGACGAGTTCACCGAAACTACCCCACCTGAGCAAGCGGTCGCCTCGACCGAGCGATGTCTTCGAGTAGCCGTTGCAAGGATAAGTCCGAACGCCGTCGGGGTTCCGATTCCTCCAATTGACTGAGCGGGACGGGGCACTACATCATACACCAATCAGAAAAAGTTTCGTCCTCGAAACTAACTGAGTGCACTTATCGACTTATCACTTTACTCAACATTCAAGGACTCTCGAACACACTACTCTTATGTGTTTCCTCAATCCGAGCCACGCTCGCACCACCGTCACATTTCTTTGACACTCTATTTCTAAATCCTTGACACTTTTCCATTCCTCAAGTCTCACTTGATTCAACGTATCACTTAGTTGGATCGTGCACATATTCCAGGTGTCCCCGAAATACATGCATTTCAACCGAGCCTTGTGATAGTGAATCCAATCCCACCTATCGATTCATCCACTCAATCCCGAAAGTCAATCGTACCGATGCTAACTCTCGCAACATGGACATCTCGCCTAGCTGCTAGGCCATCCCTTTAGGCTAACGTCAATTGTCAGTATTGGAATCACCAATCCCAAACAATAATATCAACACTGACCCCATCCTAAGGTTAAACCAAGTTAATAGTACGGGTTTTCTACCCAAGCTCTCATCACTCCAATTTCTAAATATCGAGCATCGATTTCCTACACACATCCTAACATTCGTCGTACGAGGTTCGAGCCATTCAGCAAAGCCATCATATGACAACTTACGTTCAACCAATTCTACGATATATCAATATCGCTCGTTCAACCAACCATCTTGCATATTCTATCCCTTCAAACACGTTCGATATAGTTCGCCTATCACTCCTTCTCAAAACAAGCACGCTATGGCACAATTTGTCGCTAACCAAAATTTTGCATTCCACCTTCCTAAGTCATCTATTCCAATTCACGTAATCGATCACAAGGTCGTCTGACTTAAATATATGCCATGCTTCGATCTCACGCGAGTCTGATTATCCACGGTGGGTATGAAATCACCATGCAATGCTCCCGCGGAATAGTCATTCTCATCGGGGCGTAACTCTTGTTTTGAGTCTAGACTAATTCATTCTCAATGCGCAGATTGGACCTACTCAATCCTCAAGTTTATCCAATCATCAATCGCAAGTCCTAACATCCTTGAATTTTTCTTCGCATCAAACCAACAAGTCAAGACAATCAAAGTTGCTGCGTCCTGATTTTTCGAGTTCGATCATTTCCGTGACATGAATCACCATGTCAGCGCTCACGCGGAAAGATCGTCCCAAATCTGATGTAACGCATATGCGAGGCTAGAGTTGCACTCGCGCAAGACAAGATTGTCGACTTTGTGATTATCAACGTAACCATCAAGATACTTCTGTTTTCATCCACATTCATCTCAATCAAAATCTTAAGTATAGCATCCAACCGAACAATAACACTTGCACGATCGTCATTCGTCGAGTCAGAGTACCCCCGAGTTATCGTATATCGATCTTTGATACGCCTTAATACTATCGACGATATGCGTAACCTGACGATCTTCCTTTGCAACTAACTTCGAGTCGTGCGAATGATGCTATCGTCCAACTGGATAATCTTCTCGACATTCGAATTCAAGTTCAATCATTATCCCTCGAATCATTTACAACATCAATTTTCTCAAACCAATTTCATGTGTTGTTCATCCGTTTATCTTAAGTCATCGACGAACGTTTCTCTTCAATTCGCATCATTCCTTGCTAACTCAATCATCGAACGACATCCATTCCAATCCTCAGAGTCATTTGCAAACATTCAAATCAAACTTTTCATGCACGCTATCCTTCCGTCGTGCTAACTTTTCGTATACGATTCTTATCAATTTCCTCGATCAAGTCATCCATTTGTACACCCTAACTTTTCCTCGATTCGATTTCACCTACTCAAATATTTTGCATTTCATACTCGCGCAATCCTCAATCCCGTGCACGTTCCGTGTGCATCAATTTCTAGGTTGTTCGAATTGATTCGTCAAACTTCAAGACTAAAACTTATTCAACGATACTCAATCTACGGCTTTGCGTACACGCGACGCTTGCTGATAGACTCATCGACACCCCGCATCCTCAATCGATCGATCGATATCCCTGAGGCTATCGCATACACCACTCAGGGATGAAGTCATTCAACAAATCCTCAACTTATCATTCGATTCACAATCTACTTCCTCGAATTTTCGTCCGAACGATTCCTTAAATTTCAAGCACGCTCATCTATATCGCACCGACGATAACATCGTCGTTCGATAGCACCCGTATCGATAGTCATCTCACTTTACTCAATCGAGTTCAATTCATTCTAGCTCAAAACATTACGAATCCTGCACTCGACTTTGCTAGGGTCGACGCAACTTAGGTGTATATGCCCAGTCCGACTTAGCCAATCGTGCTTATGCGAACCATCTTTTTGTTTCTTGTCAAAAATTGTTCTCCTACGTTTTGCAAAATAAAAAGACTTATTGTATGGACATCCCGTGGGACATTTAAGAGAGAGCGCACCAACGATATCAATTTGCGGAAACAATATTCAGAGTTTGTGGAAACATCGGAGTTAAAGAATTCAATCGATAGTCCAAGGACGTAAAGCCGTGCTCTGATACCATTATGTCACGCCCCGCTCCCGTAGGAGTGATCGTCCTCGCTAAGGCGTGATGCTGCACGAGCCTAGATTTGCGCTCATGCAAGGCGGGTTCCATAACGGCCGATTACAGCGGCTGCGACGGGATCGTCGTACAGAAGTCCCAAGCAGAGATATTGAAACAGCAGCAGAAATTTGAAATCAAAACACAAGTCATTGTAAAACACTCTTTTATTGATATTGAAACAAAGGTTACAATGGGGCGCAAGGCCAAGATTACAAGTCTCTCAAGCTCACTCATCTCACATTACAAGTCACTCAGCTCTCTATCATCTCTCAATACATGTCTTGAACCAGCGGATGCTTTGGAAGGCGACGTCCATACATTGTCCCGTATAATTCTTAACTCCATACGATCGTACGCTTCGAATCGCCAAGGAACTCCATGTCTCGACGTATCGAAGCGAGCTCCGTGCCACGAGCTTCTACATGTGCCTGCACATGAAAACTATGTGGGTGTCAGTACTCAACTGTACTGGTGGAATGAGCTCCTCGACCACCTATACAAAACTGACACGTTCATTTACTTTGTGCAACAGTCCCTTTATGATTCTCTTTCTACTCTTGCCTTAGGATCAGTTTTAGGACAGACGCCTTGGCCTATTTTGTGTCTCAAGACCATCCCATGCTTGTATCAACGTTAACCTATCAAGTCGTGCTTGCCTTTCGGTATGTAATAAAAAATGCAACTACTTGGTGAGACTCCATTTCTATGTGACCGTGGTACAAAATCCATCGTGTCGTGCCTCGCAACTCAATATGACTTAACCATATCGTCGCCTCGCGGCCCTTGCTACTTTGATCACCAACTGACCCAAATCAAGACTTGTGGCTAAGTGTCACTCGACCGACTTCGCCTTACGGCATTTCCTGACTTAAACTCAAGACAACTCAAATCCAAACTATGCAACTTATATGCCGACAACTTAAGACTTGACGCTACATCTCGTGCCGAAGCACGGTGTCTTCGTTGCAGTCAAATCTTAGGCCCAAACATTGTCTTCCGATCGTGCACGCATTCGACTCGACTCATTGATATAGTGAACACCATACTCGACTCAATCCAAAGGCATACACGCGGATTACCGCCCATGCCGACTCATCTATATGAACTAGTCACCAGCGCCCATCGCTATAATGGACTCCCTTTGTAGCTTTTGATTAGACGGACGCCCCTTGCCAGAATGAGTAGCTAGCTCCGCTGTAAGTCCCCGCCTAACCCGTGCGGTCATCCAGCACAGCTACGGATGTCTACCATCGAAACGGTTCCCATGGGCCGCCTGGGTCGCCGTTTGAGAAACTGTTTATTTTACCTTGTACAAGTTGTCCAATGACCATGCAAGACTCGACTCAAACTGACGTCTCACAAAGTCAATCGACTTCTAGTGTTACCATCTCTTTCAGAGCCAAGTTCAATACTTCTCACATCTGAGACCTTGCCTCGATGACCCGGTCGCGAGCATTCTTCCTTCTTGCCCTATCATTTCGTTCAACTCAGGAACGACTATTTGAAAGCCCTTTTCCAAACTCAATGAATCAACCGTGGCCCGTGCCTTAAAACACTAAGTCCGTGACATCGTGTCTTAAACCAACTTGAACTCTATGTGACACCACCGCCTAAGTCATACTCTATATAACGGGCCTTGAGACCCAAAGACTATGTGGCTATACCCCGCCGTAGAACTCATAGTACGTGCTTGCTACTACTCTGATAGCCTAGCATAACTAGCCTAACTTAACTTTGCAACAACTTGATGGGCAAAGGCTGCGTCGAGCTTTGCCTTGATGGAACGTGCCGTGCACGTGTTCGACTTTGAACAACCAAGTTATTTAGGGTGCCTAGACTTATGCCACAAGCCGTGCAATACAACTTAACCCGTCGGGCGAGCAGAGGCTATGCCACGCCTTGGGCGATGAGACCGTGCATGCTTTATGAAGCATTCATGCGGGCGACGCCTATGAATTTTGCTAACTCTTAGCTTATGGCAAAGACCAACTTTTCCTTCTCCCAAGCCACGAGATGAAGGACCGAGTGTCATTTTCAGCACGCCGTCCACCAACTCTAAGCTAACCGTTGGACCCTTCTATATTCTAACTCAATTCGACCTGTCGAGATTATTTCCTTTTCTATGTGGATTCGTTACTTTTATTATCAAGCCTACTTGTGCAAGTTAAAAACATGCGATTTATTATATGAAGGCAAAGATGAGGCGAGTTTACCGAAACTACCCCACCTGAGCAAGCGGTCGCCTCGACCGAGCGATGTCTTCGAGCAGCCGTTGCAAGGCTAAGTCTGAACGCCGTCGGTGTTTCGATTCCTCCGATTGAATGAGCGGGACGGGGCACTATAGTGGTGCCCTCTTTGGAGGTACCGTTGTTGTAGGTACTGACTGACTCACGTTGATAGCCAAGAATTTTTTGCCTTTACGGTTGTTTTGATGACCCCCACTGTTGGTAGCAGTATGCTCATCTTTGTCGAGGTTAGACATCTGCATGCCTAGCTACTTAAACTTATCGATACTATTTTTAGTTGCCCTGGCACTTACTATGAAGGAGGCCCAATCGTGAAATTGTGTGGGTCCCGTCCATATGCTGACTATAGGTAACAAGTTTGATTTGCATGTATCTATAATCAATGCATCGGGAGTACCCAAAGGCATTTTGAGTGCTTCGTGACGGAAATGCTCTATGAAACATTCAGCGGTTTCATTGGGCCTTTGGTTAATTTTGATAAGGGTCGACATGGTCATGTCGTTTGTTCCTTTATAGAACCGTTCCAGGAACATCTGTTTTAGTGCTGCAAAGGATGTTATGCAACCATCTCGCAAGCTACGATACCAGTCATAGGCAACACCTGCTAAATACTCGCCGAATACTCTAGTGAGTAGAGCATCGTTATGCTGAAGATGATCAGTCATCACCTCGAAGTGGTTGACATACTGACTCGGCGATGTAGTATCGTTGAACAATATTATGGTCGGCTTCTTATATTTGGGTGGGAATGGAACTTCCTTCCATTCAGCAGGATAGGGTTGTTTGATACCTAATTTATGCAGACCCTCTTTTTGCTTGAAAGCTTCAAACTAATTCCGTAGAAGCTTGACTGCCTCCAAAGGGTCTCCCGATGTTTGAGGAGCGGTAGACTGGTTTGATGGATTGGGAGGCAGAACCGCATGATAAGTGCCACCCCAGTATCGGAATGACTCGGGGTAACAGTAGCATTGAGAGGGGGTTCCACCCCCAGGCCAGTGTTGATAGGTGCAGAGACTGCTGCATGTCCTGGTGTTGGAATTGGATTCGTAACCGATGGAGCAGTATGTTGTGCCATAATCACAACATGCATCCCTGTAACCATGTCAGTCATGGCTTTCAGGCTGGCCTCCAAAGCAGCAATCCATTGCTCCTGACTGGCGGAGTTGGAAGCGTCTTGCTCTTCATTGGTGATGTAGGCAGACACTTCTCTGGCCACCGAAGATGAACTGGGGTATAAGATAGTCCGATCAGAATCTTCACTATCGACGTCAAAGTCCGATATTTTCACGCCCCGCACCCATAGAAGCGATCGTCCTCGCTAAGGCGTTATGCCGCACGGGCCTAGGTTGCACCCGTACAAGGCCAAGTCCAGAAACGGTCGATTTGAGCTAGGCCACAGAGTCGCACAGAGTGTCCCCATTGCAGCGAAAAGTAAATAAACACAAGTAGAAGCGAATTCGAACTCTTTATTGATATTCAAGAAGTTTACAAGCGGCGCTAGGCCGATATTACAAGTCGCTCAAGCTCTCTCTCTCTGAAACATAAAAGGCGTGCCAAGTGGCTTACAAGATGGAATGATTCATGGCGATATTCCGATACATTATGTCCTGTATATGGTGCTTCAGCTCCTTGCAACGCTCCAAGGCCCCAGAGCTAGCTCCGCGCCTTAGACGTTTGAGGGAAGCTCCGCACCCGGCGACGTCTCCTGCATCCTGCAAACAGACTGTGGGGTTATCAGTACATTGTTATGCACTGGTGGGGAGTCTAGCTCGCCCATAATGTTATCATTACCAAATACGTTCTATTTACTTTTGTGCACCGCCTATCATTCATTGTCTTTCTAATCTTGCCTTAGGATCAGTTTCATGGCATATTTCATAACCTATCTCGTGTTGTCGAATTCAAGTGTGTGCATGGAAATGCAAGCACGACTTACCCATACTTACCGTCCGGCCTTCCCTTTCCAAAGTAAACCAAGTTAGTCAACAATTCACATGTAGTAACTTGACAGAATTCATGTAAACATTCAATATCAAGGGCGTGTCCCTGCCTCGGGTTCTAGCACGTCGTGGGCGCGTCATCTAACTCACTTGCATGAATTACTCCTTATCATTTGGTGTGTTACATTTCAAGCATGTTCACGATGTTACATTTCAAGCATATTCAGGAGGCACTGCATTTAGTTAACTTAGACTACTTGTTTCAATGCAAGGACTTGTACGTGGATTGCCACCAGCATAGTCCACTTAATCTACATGCATGGGTCGCTGGCTTCACAAGCCATTTTGGACATTTTTCCCTTGGTATTTCTCAACTTAGCGTAGGGTGTTGGCTGGCACACCCCGATAAGGCTCTTGAAATACCCTGCACTTACGTCTCTTGGGAAGCCAAGCCCGCACCCAAGCAGTCCGTAAGCCCCGTTTTGATTCCGCCTAGGCCGACCACGGTTTTCCTCCCATCGCCCGTGCCGCAGAATCCTTCCTCATGACGGCCACGGTATCCTCCCCATTGCCCGTGCCGTTTGTCAACGACCATTTCGTATTGTCTTGTCATTTTAACTTAACGGCTATCTCAGAGCCGTAGGCTAACCCTTAGCCATAATGCGTTATCGACCAGGTTCGCGTCCGTGTAGCACGGGTAGCTAGCCCCGTTGCACGTGCCCGTCACACCTGTCGCTAACCATTCTTTCCTTTCTTATCTTTCATGTGTTCTTTCTTTTCCTTCTTTCTTTCACTTGTTCGTTCGTTCATTGATTCATTCACGTATTCATTCATTCATTCATTCATTCGTTGATTCATTCATTCATTCGTTACGCAACTCCCAGTGCGAAAGTCGCCTTGGCGACCCATCGGTCCTATAGTCTTTTAATGTTGCTATACTCTACTCGGAACGACTATGTTGATAGTTTTCCCATTTCATTGTTGTAAACCATTCATTGTTTCATTGTTGAACGCATAAGGGACTTGAACGTAGCTTGTGTCTTAGCACGAGCGTGGAGCGCGGTGCGAGAGTTCACATTTTCCAAGTTCCTTTCCATATTCTATACAAGCATACAAGATGGAATTATTCCCTTAGCTAGGTGCATTAAGTCATTTATTAGCATGCACGGTGTTATCGCCTAGCGATTATAGCATTAGTGTCCGTATTGTTATGTGTCTAGGCTACGCAAAGACGGGTTCATCGGAGCCACCCACCTTAGCGATGTTCGCATCGGCTGAGCGATACTCCGAGCGCGCCTTTGAAAGTCTAAGTCTGGATTCATCTTGACGGGCCAATGTAAGCCTTGCATCGATTCTTCATCAGGTCGATGCCAACTCTTCCGATCGACGGCTCGTTTGAGTCGTTGCACTTGCCGTTTGAATCGACGTTCCGCTAGGGCGGAACGGGTTATTACATAATACACCACTCAAAATAAGTCTCGTCCTCGAGACTTCCTGAGTGCAGGTTATCCTACCATTCCTTAACTCGTGTCGTCGTGTTTCTTAGACAATCCCTATCGAATGGCTTTACCGCTCGATGGCACCGAACTATACTCGATACCTCTCCAAGTCCCGTGTCTGTATACGTTTTGGTCGATTTTTATTGAATAACTTTTCATTCATTTTAGAGTTGATGTTTCTTCAACTTGGTTGCTATTTCGACGTGTCATGGGACTGAAATGGTTGCACGAGGCACGTTGTAATTCGTTAAATGCGAGGGTCGTAGGCTGAGGCAAACTCACTTTCGTTTATCTCGGTCATTGAGATGACCCGATTCGCTTCTCAAGCGTTCTTGTCCACGAAATTAGTATGATTTTTTCTTAGCGGGGTCGACCAAGTCTAAGTAATTTCGTCCAATTCAAGACTAAGTATTGCACTATCGTCGAGCATATCTTCCTATCAATGGTTCAACTCATTATACCAACTTTTACTTTCACAATGTCGATTCCATATCATTCGCTTGTTTAGGGCCAATATTGGTGTCGTTCACGCACGCTCCACTCACACGTTTCTTCGATTCTGAGCCACGCTCGTACTAGTATCATTCCTTTCTTTTAACACGATTCCAAGTTCTCGACACTCTTCTATTCCTCAAGTCTCGTTTGGAATTCAATGTGTCACTTGGTTAGATCGTCCACGCATTCCAGGCGTCCCCAAAATACATGCATTCACCAAACCGCGTGATAGAGAATTCATCATTCTCACTCGAGTCGCATCGTGCACATACTCCGACGTCCCTGAAATATATGCATGTCAGCCGAGTCTCGTGAGCAGGGTTTCCTACATTCGTGATTCATGTTATCCATCCATGCCAATCCTCAAGATCAATCTTTCGATTGCTAACAATTGAAACAGGGCGTCTCACCTAACCGCTAGGCTATTTCTTTTCGAGGCTAAGTCAATGTCAGGATTGGAATCATAGTTCCCCAACAATAATGCCAACACTGACCCCAATCCTAGGGTCAAACCAAAGTCGGTAGTATGGGGGGTTTTCTACCCAAGCTCGCGTCACTCAGATTTCTAAACATCGAGCACGATCACCTATTCGCATCAATATATTCGTTGCGCATATTCGAATCCATTCAAATCACCCAATCGACATACTTCACATATCCATTCTAACCAATTCATGTATTCGATCACGAGGTCATCCAGCTCGACAATACATTGCGTCCCAATCTCACGCGAGTCCGATCATCCACGGTGGTTCATGAATCACCATGCAACGCTCCCGCGAAATAATCATTCTCATCGCATCGGGGCGTAACTCTTGTTTGAGTTTAGACTAACTCATTTTCGATACGCAGATTGGACCTACTCAATCCTCAAGTTCAATCATCAAACACACTGATTCATTCTCGAGTTTACCTTCGCGTCAAACCACAAGTCGAAGCAATCAAATTGCCACACCATCCAAGTTCAATCACTCTCGCTGTATGAATCACCATATCAGCGCTCACGCGAAGTGATCGTCCTAATCCGGCACGACGCATATGCGAGGCTGGAGTTGCGCTCGCATAAGACAAGAACGTCAACGTTGTGGTTGTCAACGAAGCAAATCCAAGCATTCTCATTTTCATCCAAGCCAAATCAATTCGACAGTCTGACCGTCATGCGTTCAACTAGAAAATCCTCGAGCCAAGTCTATCTTTTCCTCGACACATTTTTAACATCCCAAGTATAGCATCCAACGGAACAATGATATTTGCACGATCGTCATTCACCGAGTCAGAGTACCCCCAAGTTATCGCATATTGATCTTTGATACGCCTCAATACCATCGACAATATGCATAACCTGACAATCTTCCTTTGCAACCGATTTCGAGTCGTGCGTTGATGCTGTTGTCCGAGTTGGATATTCCATAATTTTATTTAATATTCGAGATCAAGTTCAACTGCTATTCCTCAAGCTAGTTTCAAGATCGTTGTTCAAACTCAAGTCACAATTCATTTGAATCAATCCGAAATCGTACGCGCGATCCTCTAAGTTTCCTCGATCAAGACCATTCATTTTCATTCATCGTTCCGAACCATTTTCTAACTCGCGTTGCCCATTGACAAGTTGTCCAGCGATATCTCGTTCGGGACTTTTGAAGTCACGGCCAACTAAGCGTGACACATTCTAAGGCTTTGTGCGATTGCATCGCTTGCCGACATACTCGTACGATCCGTAAATCCTTTAGTCTCGCTCGAACAATTTCTATGACGTCCATACACCACTCAGGGTTTGAGACACTCGACTAGTCGTCGACACTCATTCTTATTCTTCTCTGAACCTATCACATACACCACTCGGATTCAAGCCATACGATCTAGTCCTCAATCACGTTCGCGTCATGCGCTAAGACATCTTTCAGATTCGTTCGACTAATCACTAGCGTAATCGCTCACGTCGCCTCGACGTACTAAGTCGTTCGCACTAATCCTCAAAATCCAAGCCAATCTTTTGGGTACGCCTAAGCGTTAACTCGATAGCGTTCCTATCGATAGACACTCAAAGTGTATCTCCGTTCTCGATCGAGCGATACTTAATATCGCTCGCAACCCGATTGCACCCAAAAGTCGAGGTGCGCGACATGCAGACTAAGTTGTGCCGCATAACCATCTTGTGCGGACTATATTTCGAGTTTGCACGCTCACTTATTCTCGTTCGAGCGATAATCGATCTCGCTCGCATCTCGTTTGTACCGGAAGGTCTAGGTGCGCGATACTCCGCACAACTTAGCCAAAAGGCTGCGTGCATAATCATCCTGTTCGAACTATACTCCGGTCTCGTGTACTTCGTTTGCTATTGTCAGCGTATGCTTATTCAAGCACGTACTGCGTTTTCTAACTCTTAGCATCGGTTCCTTCCAACTCAAGTTCGTCGTGGTGGCACAAAGGCCTTCGCCTATCGATCCCGTCCAACCGAGTACCCGTACGAGCTTTTGAAAATATTTAGACTTATTGTATGGAACATCCCAAGGCACAACGAGAGAGAGGACACTTCTTTTTCTAACGACGAGCTTTCAAAACTGAGAAATCGATATGAAGTCCAAGGACATAAAGCCGTGCTCTGATACCAATCTTTCATGCCCCGCTCCCGTAGGAGCGATCGTCCTCGCTAAGGCGTGATGCCGCACGGGCCTAGGTTGCGCCCGTGCAAGGCCAAGTCCAGAAACGACCGATTTGAGCTAGGCCACAGAGTCGCACAGAGTGTCTCCATTGCAGCGGAAAGTAAATGAACACAAGTAGAAGCGAATTCGAACTCTTTATTGATATTCAAAAAGTTTACAAGCGGCGCTAGGCCGATATTACAAGTCGCTCAAGCTCTCTCTCTGAAACATAAAAGACGTGCCAAGTGGCTTACAAGATGGAATGATTCATGGCGATGTTCCGATACATTATGTCCTGTATATGGTGCTTCAGCTCCTTGCAATGCTCCAAGGCCCCAGAGCTAGCTCCGCGCCTTAGACGTTTGAGGGAAGCTCCGCACCCGGCGATGTCTCCTGCATCCTGCAAGCAGACTATGGGGTTATCAGTACATTGTTATGCACTGGTGGGGAGGCTAGCTCGCCCACAATGCTATCATTACCAAACACGTTCTATTTACTCTTGTGCACCACCTATCATTCATTGTCTTTCTAATCTTGCCTTAGGATCAGTTTCATGGCATATTTCATAACGTATCTCATGTTGTCGAATTCAAGTGTGTGCATGGAAATGCAAGCACGACTTACCCATATTTACCGTCCGGCCTTCCCTGTCCAAAGTAAACCAAGTTAGTCAACAATTCACATGTAGTAACTTGACGGGATTCATGTAAACATTCAATATCAAGGGCGTGTCCCTGCCTCGGGTTCTAGCACGTCGTGGGCGCGTCATCTAACTCACTTGCATGAATTACTCCTTATCATTTGGTGTGTTACATTTCAAGCATGTTCACGATGTTACATTTCAAGCATATTCAGTAGGCACTTCATTTAGTTAACTTATACTACTTGTTTCAATGCAAGGACTTGCACGTGGATTGCCACCAGCATAGTCCACTTAATTTACATGCATGGGTCGCTGGCTTCACAAGCCATTTTGGACATTTTCTCCTTGGTATTTCTCAACTTAGCGTAGGGTGTTGGCTGGCACACCCCGTTAAGTCTCTTGAAATACCCTGCACTTACGTCTCCTGGGAATCTAAGCCCGCACCCAGACAGTCCGTAAGCTCCGTTTTGATTCCGCCTAGGCCGGCCACGGTTTTCCCCCCCATCGCCCGTGCTGCAGAATCCTTCCTCATGATGGCCACGGTATTCTCCCCATCGCCCGTGCCGTTTGTCAACGACCATTTCGTATTGTCTTGTCATTTTAACTTAACGGACATCTCCGAGCCGTAGGCTAACCCTTAGCCATAATGTGTTATCGACCAGGTTGGCGTCCGTGCAGCGCGGGTAGCGAGCCCCGTTGCACGTGCCCGTCACACCTGTCGCTAACCATTCTTTCCTTTCTTATCTTTCATGTGTTCTTTCTTTTCCTTCTTTCTTTCACTTGTTCGTTCGTTCATTGATTCATTCACGTATTCATTCATTCATTCATTCATTCGTTGATTCATTCATTCATTCGTTATGCAACTCCCAGTGCGGGAGTCGCCTTGGCGACCCATCGGTCCTATAGTCTTTCAATGTTGCTATATTCTACTCAGAATGACTATGTTGATAGTCTTCCCATTTCATTGTTGTAAACCATTCATTTTTTCATTGTTGAACGCATAAGGGACTTGAACGTAGCTTGTGCCTTAGCACGAGCATGGAGTGCGGTACGAGAGTTCACATTTTCCAAGTTCCTTTCCATATTCTATACAAGCATACAAGATGGAATTATTTCCTTAGCTAGGTGCGTTGAGTCATTTATTAGCATGCACGGTGTTATCGCCTAGCGATTCTAGCATTAGTGTCCGTATTGTTATGTGTCTAGGCTAAGCAAAGACTGGTTCATCGGAGCCACCCACCTTAGCGATGTTCGCATCGGCTGAGCGATACTCCGAGCGCGCCTTTGAAAGTCTAAGTCTGGATTCATCTTGACGGGCTAATGTAAGCCTTGCATCGATTCTTCATCAGGTCGATGCCAACTCTTCGGGTCGACGGCTCGTTTGAGTCGTTGCACTTGCCGTTTGAATCGACGTTCCGCTAGGGCGGAGCGGGTCATTACAGATATAGTGCTACCCCCAATATTAGGAGTGGGAAGATTCCTTTGACCGAGGAAATCTTGGTTTCTTGCTCTTGTGTTCTGTACACACCCTCATCGGAGTCATGGATTCGATCAAAATAGTGTTGACTAGGATTGCGGGATGCGCTATGTCTTGGACATTTTCACCCCCAGTACTATCGGATGTCATGTTGACTGAAGCAAATAGCAACTCGTCTTCGTCCACCATGATTAATTCAGGAGCCCAAGTCTAATTCAAGCGATCAAATACAGACCGTTTAACTGAATGACAGCAGCACTTGATTACTATCTCATGATGCTGATTACATTGATGTCCTTGGTGTAGAGTTATAGGTGTATGAGAAGATCCTGCAACCTTCCGCTTTTGTACAAGAATTTCACAGAGATCAGTTACATTGACAGAAGAAGAAGAAGAAGAAGAAGACGAAGAAGAAGAAGAAGGCACATCTTCCTTAATTATGTTAGGAATATGGTTCCCATTCCTGAGATTCTGTATCCCCAGATTCTGTATCCCCTGAGTGTACAGGGAAGTGCTGAGTTCATTAGCATAAGTGAGAGGATTCTTAATCTTAGAAGCCTTCACTGTGCGCCGATTGGTGGCTGGCGCAGACTGTTTGAGACTTGTCTGGCACGCTAAACTTGATGGAAGGAGTTCCATTCTGCATTTATTAATATATGTGCGCATATCAGTGTTATACGCTATTGCTTGTCAGTCTGGGACACCATCAATTTTTTCTGCTTTGATCTTGATATGCGCAGGGTAGGAAGATTCTAATTTTTGCCTGATTGGTGCTAGCCAGTTTTATATGGAGTGGGCAGCAAGCCATGTTGCTTTGCACATGCTGTTTTAGTATATTTGGCATGGCACAAATGGGCAGCAAGAAAGAAACTTTCAACAGAGTCTAACTTCTTGGCATTGATTTGATCATCTCTGCCAAGAGAAGTAGAATTTCTACTCAGAAGTATTCTGACATCGATTGGCACAGAGACGCAATCAGATGGGTTTTCCACCGAGTCCAGGACTGGGGAAGAATAGGGAGTGGTCATAAGGCATTTTCCCTTGTTCTGTGCAGGGTCAATAATGGGTGTAATCTCCACCAAGTTTGGAACTGGGGAGGAGTAAGGAATGGTTGTAGGGCGCTTTCCCTTATTTTGTGCAGCAACAGTAGTTGGCGCACCGTCCACCAAGTTTAAATATGGAAAGTGTGAGGGATGGCCATATGGCACTGTCCCTTGCTTTGCAGCAACAGTGATTGGCGTACCTTCCACCAAGTTTAGAACTGGAGAAGTGTGAGGGATGGCCATATAGCGATGTCCCTTGCTTTGCGCAGCAACTGTGATTGGCGCACCCTTCCACCAAGTTTTTCCAGAAAACTAAGTTACAAACTAAGAAAAAGTGTATAAGAGTACAATTTGATTCTGGGAAACTACAACTGTAGGAATCTGATCAGAAGACGAACACTTTATCCCTTGGACGATGCGATGTCGAAGAAGAGAAGCTCTGAAACATGCTGCAGCAACTTGGTCAGGAGATTATCATCATTAGTGATGCTTAAGGAATGATGATGAACTCTATTTACAGAGTTTTGAAATAACTGTCAAATAGTTATACAGATTGGCGCTCAGTGCAATTGGCGCACCATCACCCAAATGTGCGAACGGTTGGCTTAACTGCATGTGACACGTGGCATTCTATGAGAAAGATGTGCTTGGTTGTGGGCATCGTCGCGTGCTGACTTGATCAATTGGTGCTAGTTGATGAATGGCACATACTGTAGATGAGCGCCATCTGTCAGAAAGCGTTAAGTATTTGAATCTGTGAATTGTTGATTACTTCGCGCTAACCCTACGTGGCGCTGAGTAAACGACAAAGATCATGATGACTTCTGACATATCTTTCTCGAGCGCTGTGCGCTCGGGATTCGAAACAATTTTTCTCGACTGACGTGCTGTCAGTCATAATGGCAAACATTCAGCTTCTCGAGGAAGATTGCCACGTTGCGGCCAGTGCTATATAATGCTCGGCGCCATCCGATGGGGTGCGCTATTTAATCCTCTGCGCAATCTGATAAATTAATCTTGGCGCTATCTATGGATAGCACATAGTAATATTTGATATATTTTGAGCTCTACAATACGTCTTCTAGTAGTCTTTTCCGCCCATGGACTTGCACAAGTCATATCCATGACTTGGACAAACCATATCCCAATGCCAAGTCATAAAATCTAGACACAATCTAACTATCCAATAAGTCAACGCACCAATGGCCAGTAAATGCGCAACTCATGCATATAAAATCTCACTCAAGATGTCGTATAGTAATACGTGTCAAGGCCATAGAAGTTATATCAATAACTTCACCACTAAAGGTAAGTCCACTAACTCTAAGTCAACACACGCACCCACAAGTCATCGATGACAACATCGATGGCACCCAAGTCAAACTTGGACACACACCACTATAAATGTAATCAACAAAAAGAATAGAAATAGAGAGCATAATTTAAATAGTAAACAAAGACAAGGTATCTTGCCTGGAATATCGACAAGAGAGCAAACCAACGGTCCGGCTCCAACTGTAGTCAAACAATCATGAACCCCTAAAATATAATTAACTAAAATCAATTCTAATTCTAGGGCAACACATCTACCATGAATATACATACTATTTATAGACTCTATTACATATACTAGCTAAACTAGTTTACATCTACATATAATATACCCTCTACATATAGTATCATGCCAACATAAAAATAATATTTTATAATATGAAAATAATCAATTTAAATATTATAGTAAATAAATAGATTTCTGGAAAATATTTTTCTATATATATTTATGAAAAACAAAATAACAACATATACTAGCCATCTTGCATATCCAATATATATTTAATCATGTCTAATACATACATCATCATACTACTAGATAAAAATAATATTTTTATATCACAAAATATATCATAATATTTTTGGAAAAATACATAAATAAATTTTGGACATATTTTAAATATATTTATTTTAAGAAAAACTAGCATCAAAATACCATACTTAACTAGTACATAATTATACCATATGTTGAACCAATTGGAATCGAATGACACAAAAAATAAGAAAATTTAATATTCATGAAGAATCTGTATAAATTAGAGAAATATATGATTTTTCATCATAAATCACTTGACAAAAATCATAGAAAAGTTATACGAAATTTAGAGACCAAATAGCCAAGTTTTGGCGTCTTTTCGGTGTCCGAAAAACTAGCATCAATGAAACGATAGCACAAACACATAAATAACATGAAAATATGAATATTGGGCATTAATAGATGATAAACGATGATTTTAGGATCACTACTTATAAGTTGTTCGAGATCAAACAGGTTCGGAAAGATCCTCGCACCGAAATTGGTCAAATCTGGACCAATTTTAGTGCAACGGACGTCACGGTCAAACCGAGTGGAACGATGTGAGTTAGCATTCGGACATCAAAATAGACAAATAGGGCTACCAATTAGTTTTAGTTTTAGGAGAAATAGATGAGAAAAAGAAATGAAACCCATCGAAGAAGATGACCAACCTGGGTTCGGAATTTTTGTTACGGTTGAAAATAACCTTTAAGTTCGGCCTCCAAACGACCAAATAAGTGGATAAAACTCCTCCAGGGCTTGATAGGGTTGAAGGTCTCTTGATGTCTTCATGGAGGTGGTGGACTGCACAAAAGTCGAGAAAAATTTGTTTGAAGGTGTTGAAGTGGTCGGCCAAAGCTTGCTTGTGTCGTCGACCTATGACAGGGAGTGGTCGGATTTTAGAATATTGGGAAGAGGTGGGTGGCTAAAGAGAGCTCCTATATATAAAGTTTGGTCCTCCTATGGGTTAGGATTTGTAAGGAGGAGGTTTGAATTAATATGGTAGAGATTTGGCCATCCAATCAACTAATATGGTAATAGGATTCAAAGGGATTTCCAAATTTGGATAGGTGGAAGATTGAGTCAAAGATGCATGGGTTTAATAGACCTGGGGTGCTAATAAATGTCCAAAAATCAAATAAATATATCTTTTATTGATATTGGCAACCTTAGATAGGCTCTACTAATGGTTTGGGCTAGGGTTTAGTCCAAACAATTTACCGAATAGAATTTAACTCCAAAAATGCAATAAATGGGTCTTGTGTGCCATTTAAAAATAAATAGCACATGGGAACTCAATTGAGTGGGACACCATCTGCATGTGTATAATAGACTCAAAATAGGTTAAAATTATATATTGGGTCGAATGGGTTGGATTGATGTCGAGTCCCGAAATTAAATTGGAAGTTGGGTCAACAATTACGGTAGATGATCAAATGGCCTAAATTGACCCAAAAGTTGTGCGATGAAAATAGAATACAAGAAAAAATGTTTGAGTGGGACATGATATATAAAAATGAAGATAAACTTGTCTATATCAAAACTCATGAATGACGATTCTAGAGATTGACATTTCTTGTGCTCCAAAAATCAAAACTACAAAAAAGAGTATTTAATAGTAAAAAAATAATAGTGGAAAAATATCTATTAATAACTATATTAAACAAAATAATATAAAAAAATAACTCTAAAAATCTAGGGGGCTTACAGAACACATGTACAAACATGAGGCAGTCTCTTAAATCTAAGTCAATATTCATAAAATAAACATAAGTAACGTAAAATGACGAAAATAGTCGTTTGCACCCAAGTATGACTTGGACGCGCAGTTAAAATAAAATAATTAATCAAATAAATAATTAACATAAATAAATCATGCTGAAATAAATGTACATAATCAGAAATTATGGCAATATATACTTGCTTGCTCCCGAAGGTGTTGTAATCATAGTCCCAAGACACACAATCCAATCAACTAGCTATCCAATCATGCCATCACCTACATACCCATCGTTCAAAATTTGACATTAGTTAGATCTACGAATAGCCAATGATCCTAACTAATTAACTTTCCTAAGAAGGTAACTAATAATTCCGAATAAAATTACTTTAAATTATAATTTTCCTATATTAACTTCTGAATTGTAGGTTAACTAAGTATTATAAGGTATTAAAGTCAAGTTTGCAATTATGAAATTCGTGGCACGCAAATCGAGATGTTCAGTTGACTGAAAGATAAACTGACACAAACCTGAAATTTGAATACAAAATATGTAGATTTAGCGATATAAGAATGCTAGAATCGATGGTGTGCATGAATCTCTAATAGTTTGCGAGGTATTAAATTTATAGTTTATAGATTACAATTACGGTAGTTTACTAGTCATTTAGGATTTATACAAATTAAAAAATCAAAATAATTTATTTAATTCTAAAATTTTTCTATATTATATATCACTATGTTAGCTTTCAGGAAAATTAATGTATCGCAAAAACGAGTTTGAGATCTCCCACATCTCGAAAACAGCGAGACACAATCGTATTTTAGACGACTGACACTAAAATAATTTTATAGAATTATAATATTCGAGATAAATATATTAAAATATGTATTATAAAAGGTTACCTCACCATGGTTCTAACAAAAAAACTGGACATGAATCTGAGTCCGAAGTTAGGAGATATGACACTTCCAAGTCACTGGCACTGTTGAAAAAGGGGCTATTTTTATGGCAAATTTGGGACTGTTTTTGGATGACTAGAACGAATAATAAATAAACTATATCTCAACCCACATAGAAATAAATAAATGACTATAATGAATAATATACACTATAGTCGACCGTCCTATAATACACATGTTCGAATAAGCTCCAGAATAATAACAAAGCTAACAAAGTAGGCCATATTAGCAGAATAAAGTCATGGAAAATAAAAGTAATGTCAAAGGAATATAATGAAGATATCAACCAATATATACCTGAAATCTTAAAGATGCAATCGTCAATCACCATCTAGCCTATAAAGTAAGCTCAGCATTAACCTGGAAAGATCACCAGATCCTCAAGAGACATAGCAAGATACATAATACATGCCAAATGCAACAATATAAAAACATGCAAAGGAGGCAAAAAAAATAAATACAAGGAATACTACACCTAAGACGGTAGGATACCGTCGAAAATAACGATATTAGTCATGGCTAAAAAGAAATATTATGTAAAACTGCAGTGTGGTGTGAGCTAACGGTCCTATAGAAAGCAACACGGTGTGTGCTAACTATCTATACAAAGTCTCTATCACATCATGGTGCATGCTAATGACCGAGATTGGTCAATAGCCAAGTACTAATTATAACGATATCCTCGCCTAAGGGATCAAGAAGACAGGTCATTTCAAGGCAAGTCAAACTCAAGTCGAGTCAAGTCCAACTAACGGAAACACATGGTCAGGTCAAGTCATGCTCATGTTAAAAAGAATTTGAATCAACATATAATATCATAAAGTACAAGAACAAGTAAACAAAAATGTAATGAAAATAAAATGTGCACGTGATCATGTAACAAGTCTAACAGGGAAGGACAATAACAAAGTGAGAGACAAGAAATATGAAAAGATAGACAAAATAATAAATGCATGTATAAACATTATACAGTTTGGCAATGTGTACTTGCTTGTATCTTCCGAGTGAGCGTACAAAGTTCCAACTTTCGTACTCCCAGTCAAACCGTCACAAACTCCTAGAACACAATAATAACTACCAATCAACTATGGAACTAATGTACGTGGCATACCAACCACATTAATGCCATCTATGTTCTAAACTAGGTGTCCATGTAACTAGTCTAGTCTAGTCAAGAACCAATTTAGATAGTCATACACTTTATAGGTAACGTGCTAAACTCTTAAACTACCATATTCATAATAATAAAATATACTATATTAATTCTTGAATAACTATGATTTTTTTTAAACTTCTTATATTTATATTATCTACAAGAAAATATGGTGACTAGTTAATATAGTCAATTAGTCGCACAAAATTGGCAATTACCGGGTTGATTGGAGCGATCTAATTATGCAAAAATAACTAATATTCTGAAATATTGTACAAATATAATAAATATTCAGAAACTAAATCATGAGGATTCATGGTTTTAAACATCAAAATTTTTATGGCAAGTTGGTGCACAAAACCTAACAAATGATCTTGGAAGGTTCAAATTGATTTCGGTGTCGAAAACTACAAAGATTTAAACACAAAACTACATAAATCCTAATGAGTAATTTGTACACAAGAAAGAGGGGTTAGAGAGGGATTTTAGGGTGCTCACCAAGGGTCTCGGGGGTGTCGTAGGGATTCGCAAAAGTGCACGGACAGCAGCTATGTCAAACAAGGTTCAGCATAGACACCTTGTCATAAAACTCGCGCCACGGACAAACGAAGTTGATCCATGAGCGGAACTTTGAGGGAAGATAGGGGACACATAGAGGTACAAGTTAGAGTTTGTTTGGTCGAGGTTTGAATGATAAAAATGGCGAAACAAGGGTTAAAAGATGACAAACTTGCTATTCAGATTTTTGGTGTAGGCTAAAATTTGTGCTTGAGTTTCGCCTTATACCGACCAAACAGTTAGTCGAGGCTCCTTGGGGGCTTAATAGGGTTGAAGAGGGGTCTCTTGGGGTCGTGTGGAGGTGGTATCTAGTCAAAAGGAGGTCAGAAAGGGGTCCAAAAGGTGGCAGCAGCTGGAGGTGTGTTGGCTAGTTGGGGTTGTAGGTAGGGGCAGTTTTGGGTGTATGGAGGAGGAGGTGACGACTATTAGGGGGATATATTTATAAGGTTTTTGAGGGTAAGAGGGTTAGGGTTTGAATAGAGGTGGTTTTGGTAAGGTTTGATAGGATTTTGTGGTCTATATCCAAATATATGTTTGATTGAGCCTCAAAAAGATTTAATGGGTTCCAATTATCGTAAGTGTTTAATGGTGGGATTGCACATGTGTTTAAATCTATTATGGCTGGACATAAATTTAAAAAACTCCTATTAGGTTAGGACAACCTAGAATAGGCTCTACCACTTCTAGTGGGGCTAGTTTTGGGTCAGGGTAGCTAGTTAAGTCCCGAATGTCCAAAAATATGCCTTTTGTGACTTTTGTGTATAAGTAGCAAATGGAAACTCAATTCAGTGGAAAACAAGAGGCATGTGTGTTGTTGGCTTAGAGTAGATCAAAACCATATATTGTCGAAAGATTTGAGTCGGAGTTGGGTCTCCAATCCAATTTCAATCGAAAAGGACATCGGTATTACAGTAGGTGTTATAATTAACATTTTTGACCCAAAAGTTGTACAATAAAAATAGAATACAAGGAGACATGTTTGAGTGGGACATGATATATCTAAATAATGGTGGACTCATCTAAAGCATGTATATAAAATTGGTTTTGAGAAATTGACAATTGTTGTGCTTCTAAAATCAAATATACGATAAAGGATATTTATAGTCAAAATTGAAATTAAAATATTATTTAGTAAAAAATAATCCTATTAAATATATAAAAATAAATCCTAAAATTCAGAGGGCTTAGAGTCTAGATCATGCATATGAAATTGGTTTGGATAAACCGATTTATGTTGTGCTCCTGAAATCCAAGCTACGGAAAAGAGTACTTAATGGTCATAATTGAAATTGAAATTTATTAATTATTAATTAATCCTATTGAAGATCAAAAATAAATTCCCAAAATTTAGGGGGCTTACACCTTTCTGGACTTGCATGAACTCCTCTGGACCAATGGCGGCAATAGTAGAACTCTCTTCGTCTCTCAATTTTGAAGTAAGTCTCAAAAGGGCACGAAGAGAGTATTATAGAGTACGAAGAAAACCCTAACCCTAATCATGGCCTCCAACCAAATACGGAAAGATAAGAACGAATTGAATTCAAATCCCACAAAAAATAGATATAAATAATTGACCCAATCTTTCTATATCCGTTCAAATCCCACAATAAGCAGAAACGTGCCCAACAGCACAACTACAGCTGTCGTACATAAGCCAGCCGCGCAGTAGCCCATGCGTGCAGGCTTACAGGGGTGCATATGTGCATAGCCATGCCTAGCCCGTGCATGCGCCTCCTCCTGCACCCACGCTTATGCCCACGACTGGACCCGCACATGCAACTCGAACAACAAATGCGCATAAGCGACATGCGACGATACTGACGTACTAAGTGCAAAGTGCTCCAACAAATTGCCACTTAGTGCCCTTGAGCCCGAGTCCGAGTCCGATTCGCTAAGACCCTTTGGGGCGTAACTCCAAGTCTCCCGTGAGTGTGAGAAAAAGCATAAATGCTTTCTTTGAGGAGTTAATCCTTTTTTTCCTAGGAAAATACCCACACATGGCACCTACATGTACCCCACTACACCCCATGCGCACACCTCAACTCAAGCAAAGCTTTATATTAAGATACTCACTTGGTGGTGTAGCACAACGACTATTCTCTCTAGTCTAAAGGAAAAAAAAACCAACAAACAATACCACCCCTACATCAAACAAGAATAAGAGAAATGGAAACTGTCTCCATAGCAGTACTACTATTCTACCAATCAACTACATGGCATACAACTCCTCACATATTGTTGGGTTTTGGCCTTCATAGTTTTGGAACTTTAGTCCAACATCGGCTAGGCCAAAGGAGTCGTATCTCTATATATTAGCTATGCTATTTTAGAAATGCACATGTGGTGTCGGGGTGCACATAGGTGTGCCATGTGGGATTATTTTTCTAATGGGAAAAAGGCTAAATCAACAATTGAAAGCATTCATGCTTTTTGCTCTTGGAACATTTATTTCCATTGGAGCTAAGCCCCGTAGGGGCTTAGCGACTCGGACTTGGACTCGGACTCGGGCTCATGGGCTCATGAGGCGTAATGTGGCATTTTGTTGGCGCACTTTGCACTTAGCACGTTAGCATCGTCGCTAGGGACATAGTGCGCTTAAGTTACGCTCATTGTGCGAGCCATTTGCACAGCCGATTGAGCTGCAAGGTTGCGCGGCCCCGATTGTGCGCCCAGTGGCGCAGCCAGGTGCGCGTGGCCCATGTTGAACGGCCCAGGATGCGCACCCAGTGGCACGCCCAGGTGCGCACGTCCCAGGTTGTACGACCCGGGATGCGCGCCCAGTGGCGCGGCCCAGGTTGTACGGCCCAGGATGCGTGTCCAGTGGCGCAGCCAGGTGCGCGCCCAGGTGTGCGTCCAGTTGCACGCCCAGTTACGCGGGTGGCGCAGAGTACGCAGGGCTTGCGGGTGGCACAAATGGCTCAGTACGTGCGATGTGCAAGGCGCGTGGGGTGCGCGAGGTACGTAACTTACATCAGATCGTGCATGTGCATGATCTGAGCGGTTACTGCACATTCGGAGTGGTTTTTACCATATCCCGAACGTTCTGCTAACCGGGCAGTTGCAACTCGGGCCTATAAATGTTCTCTTCGCTCTCACAAGGGATGAACAGAGGCAAATACAGAAAGTTGCGAGAGTTTACAAGTGTTTCTTAACACAAGTAAACAGAAGCATTGAGAGAGAAGAGAAGCGTTGCACCAGCGTTACTTTTGCACGGAAGTCCGTGTACCATCCAAGGAGTCAGAAGAGCAGGAGTGTTCCAAAGTTCTCCGATGAACTTGCTGGTTCCTGAAAGCTATTCGTGTGGGGCGAATATCGCTTTGAGCAATGGTGATCATTCATCCCAGCAGGAGTTGTTCCATCTATTGCCTGTCATCTTCGCTACTGCTAGCAATTCGGATTAGTACCTTCTTCTTAGAAGTACTTCATTCGGTTGCTGTTGTTTACAAAATCGTTTTGGATTTTTGTAAATTGATTTTTGTTGTAACGATATCTTTTTTAAGATCTTCGTTTACCAGAATCCACCAAGGATCTCTGTTACGTGCCTTCTTTGAAGTGTTGCGTTGAAGCATTGTCTTTACAATTGTTTCGCCTCAAAGTTTTTCCATCAAAAATTGTTCCCCGACAATAACAATATCAAAGATATATTACTACGATGGAAAACTTTTGTGCTTTGCTAATCAATCCTAACTTCTCTAAGTTAGAACAATTTGATGGTGAGCACTATCAAATCTGGAAAAGAAAGGTTTTCCTCAATCTTCAGTTCTCTGATGTTGATCACGTGCTGATTGAGGAGGAACCTACTATTCCAGAAACTGGATCTGCTGCCGCAATCGCTACGGCTGCTAAGAACCAGAACAAGTGGAGAAGGGACAATAATATTTGCAAGCTTATGATCCTAAATGCTATGCAAGATTATCTTGCTGAATCTTATTCAAAGAAGATTGTTGCCAAAGAGATTTGGGAGTCTCTGGAGAAACTTTATGACGAAGATAAGAACCGGAGCAAGATATTTCTTGTTGAGAAATATCACAAGTGGTTCTTTGAAGACGAAAAGCCAATGATGCCGCAGGTGAAAGAGTTCCTGAAGCTACGACAGAAGTTGGAGGATGAGGCAATGCCCCTTACCGAAAAGTTTGTGGTTGGTGGGATCGTCTCTAAGCTCCCTGCTGGATAGAACAAGTTCTATGCAAACAAGCATAAGAAGAAGTTCGAGATTTCTCTTGAAGATCTCCTATAGGAAGTGTATATTGAGGACCAGATACGGGCTCAACTGAAAGTGGACACACTGTCCAAGCAATTGGCTAACGCCAATATGGCTCATACCAGGGAACCAAGGGGAAAGCAGGCGGCTTCCCACAGCAAGAAGAAGGACACTAACAATCTGAAAGTCAAGGGGACTTCCTTCAAGCAAAAGAAGCCAAAGTCCCATTTGGCTTGCTTTAAGTGTGGCAAGAAGGGCCTCTTCAAAAGTGAATGCAAATCCAAGGCCAAGCAATCAGAGCAAGGTGAGCCTAATAAGGTCTCAATGATCACTGATGTTGTTGCTATGATTGCGTAGGTCAATACGGTTGGGGCTGATTCTGACTGGTGAGTAGACACTGGCGCCACTTGGCAAGTCTGTTCCAGCAAAGAGTGGTTTACCACCTATACACCTACTTCTGAAGTGGTTGTTGTGGCGAACCAGACACAAGCTGAAGTTCTCGGGGTCGGGACGATGGTGTTGAAGCTGACTTCTGGCAAGACTTTGACGCTTCAAGGTGTGAAGCATGTACCTGCTATTACCAAGAACCTGATCTCGGGAGGCCTACTCTACAATACAGGCCTTAGGATGGACATCAATGCTGGCCAGATGGTGATGTCTATTAAGGGAACATATTTTGGGAAAGCTTTTTATACCGAAGGAATGTTCAAAATTTAGCTTGTAAATCAGTCCAATGTAATTAATGCAATCACTCCTTCTGCTTATACTCTTGAGTTGTGGCATAATAGGCTAAGGACATATTCATTGTAAACGAATAAACAAAATATCTAGTCTAGGACTTATCTCCAAGTTTGGGGGTAAGGTAGAGAAATGTGAAGTGTGTGCTCAAACGAAGATCACAAGGAAACCCTTTCCTCGGGTTTATCGAAGTACAGATCTTTCTGGAGTTGGTACACTCTGATATCTGTGACTTCAAACAGTTCTCTACAAAGGCCGGGATGAAGTATTTCATAACCTTCATCGATGAATTCTATAAGTATGCGTTCGTCTACTTGCAGAAGGCTAAAGACGAAGCATTCGAGAAGTTCAAGGAGTTCAGAGCCGAAGCTGAGTGGCAGACTGGACAACAACTCAAAAGAATAAGAAGTAATCGAGGTGGAGCGTACAGGTCTCATGAATTCGCATCATTCTGCAAAGAACATGGAATTGTCAATGAGACTACGGCTCCGTACTCTCCTCAATCAAACGGAGTAGCAGAGAGGAAGAACAGAACGTTGACAGAAATGATTAACTCAATGCTGTTGGCTGCAGGTCTTTTAAAGTGCTACTAGGGAGAAGCTGCATTAACGACCACTTTTATTCTAAATAGAGTATCTCATGCAACTTCAGACATTACTCCTTATAAACTCTGGTTCAAGGTCAGACCTAACTTGAATGTCATTCGAGTGTGGGGGTGTTTGGCATATGTCAAGCTTCCAGATCTGAAGATTGAGAAGCTTGGGACAAGGACTACAAAGACGATCTTCTTGGAGTATGTCGAGAAAATTGATGCTCGAAGATTTCTTGATATTGAGTCAAATCATATCATTGAATCTCGCGACGTAGAATATTTTGAAGACAAATTTGCAAGGCACAAGAATATTGTTCTTGCGGATATACCGGAGAACAATGAGGGTGTGCAAGAAACTGAAGTTTTCAATGAAGAAGTAGTCCTAGAAGATGTTGTTGAAACAACGGTTGAACCAGAACTCGCTGAGCTGTCAGCGAAGCGTGTGAGGAGGCCGAAGGACTTCGGAAAAGACTTTGTCACCTATCATGTGGAAGCAGATCTGCTTACCTATGATGAGGCGATGAAGACCAGAGACGCAATTTTCTAGAAGGAGGCGATTGACAATAAAATTGATTCCATCACCTCAAATAACACTTGGATGTTGGTTGATCTTCCTGAAGGAGCGAAACCCATCGGATGCAAATGGATCTTCAAGAAGAAGATGAAAGCAGACGAAAATATTGACAAGTTCAAAGCTAGGTTGGTAGCCAAGGAGTTTTTTCAGAAGCAGGAGATTGACTACTTTGACACGTATGCTCTAGTAGCCCGGATGACTACCATCAGAATGTTGATTGCTCTCGCAGAAATACATAAAATGGTGATACATCAGATGGATGTGAAAACGACTTTTCTAAATGGCAAGCTGATCGAAGAGATTTACATGCAACAGCCAGAGGGATTTATCGTCAAGGGTCTTAAAGACAAAGTCTGCAAGTTGGTGAAATCCTTCTACGGTCTTAAACAGGCTCCCAAGATGTGGCATGAGAAATTTGACAAGGTTATAAGGTCAAATAGCTACATGGTCAGCGAAAGGGACAAGTGTGTTTACACGAAGTTCGCTGATGGAAGAGGTGTGATCGTTTGTCTGTATATGGATGACATGCTAATCCTAGGTACGGATATGGGCTGTGTCTCAGAGACAAAGAAGTTCATCTCGAGCAAGTTCAGTATGAAGGACTTGGGGGAAGCTGATATGATCTTAGGGATCAAGATCATCTGGACATATACTGGACTAGCGCTGTCACAGTCTCATTATGTTGAGAAGATGATCACTCGTTACGGGTATCAGGATCTTCCAGGGATCGATACGCCATACAAGTGTGATCTGAAGCTGAAGCCTAATTCAGAAAAAAGCGTCAGACAGCTAGAGTATGCAAGTGTAATCGGGAGTTTGATGTATGCTACTACTGCCACAAGGCCTGACATAGCTTTCGTCGTGGGAATGATGAGTCGTTTCACGCAGGCATTGAACACTGGAAAGCTGTAAAATGGGTTATAAGATATCTCAAGAAGACTCAGACATATGCACTGCACTACAACGGAGATCTGCCGGCAGTGGAAGGCTTCAGTGATGCCAGCTGGTGCTCAGAAGTGGAGAGCGATAGGTCCACAGGTGGACACATTTTTACAATGGGTGGAGCTGCTATATTGTGGAAATCGAAGAAGCAGACTATGTTCTCGCGATCATCCATAGAATCTGAGTTATTTGCACTTGATACCGCAGCGAAGGAAGCAGAATAGGTTCGAAAGCTCATGTATGATCTTCCAGTGGTTGGGCACAAATACCGACGATACCGATATACTGTGACAACCAGGAGACTGCGACGGTGGCATCAAATGACCTCTTCAATGGGAAGAAGAGGTCTGCACGGTTGAAGCACATAGCAGTACACGGTCTCATCAAGAGGGGTGTTATTACAGTGGTTGATATTCAAAGTCAGAAGAACCTGGCGGACCTGTTCACCATGGGCCTCAAGCGCCAGCTGGTCGATGACACAGCTTGTAAAATGGGCTTGAAGGCATTCTGATATTGTATTATTACAATCCTACCATTAAGTTTTATGCTATTAGTTCAAAGAGAAATCTACTAGGCATCTAGCTTTTGGTTCAAGAGAGGACCATTAATCGGAAGAATATCAGGAACAGTGGGTACATGTCCTATTGGGCATGGGGAGGTTACCGACCTACAACCACTGTTGTCTACTATTATTTTCTGCAGAAAACGGATCATGTGGAAAGGTTGGCTTAAACGCCTTAATGAGTTCTCAGGCAGAGTGAATGCCTGGTGTGCTTTACAGGAAGCACGGTAGCACAGCACTACAAGGAATGAAACTCCATGCTACTGTGGGGTGACTCCACCATGAGGTTCCCGAAAGGGGTAATGCCTCGGCTGTATGAGCCAAGTCACAGCAGCGTAGCACCGCAAATAGGCAGTTAGCCTAATGCTGTATATTGAAATAAAGAGGGGAGTAGTCAGCACTACAAAGAGGAGGAGTTCCTCATGTTATAGTGGCACGACACCACGATGAGGTATCCGGTTAGGGATAAAGCCTCGGCCTTGTAAGCCATGTCATTGCGGCGCAACACCGCAAGGGAGCCTAAGGCTTCATGCTCGGTAGTATGGCATTACAAAGAGGCGGTTACCTCATGCTACAGTAGTATGACACTATGATGAGGTTTCTGATACGGGGTAAGGCCTCGGTTTTAGGCCATGTTATAGCGGCGTAGCACCGCAAGGGAAACGCAAAGTGCTTCATGTCATGTCTCTTTAACAAAGAACTAACCTATATTGTATGGACAAAGAGATATCAGGCCATTTCTTGAGGGTAAACATGTAGACGCCCAAAATTATATACTAAAACCAGGCTGACACATGGCCTTTAATGTGTAGCCAGAAGCATATGTAACTACGTTATGTGAGTGGGAAGAATTTTAGCTATGGTGCAGAATTCAAGGCTTAGTCCATTCTTGTATTATAGTCTGTTGTTTGACCCATACGGGAAGATTCAAGTCGTCAACGACATCTCTCCTAATGTATGATGGACAGTTACTGTGGGGAACACTTATACCCATATATAGAGATATATGGAGGATTGTTGGGTTTTGGCCTTTATAGTTTTTGGAACTTTAGTCCAACATCGGCTAGGCCAAAGGAGTTGTATCTCTATATGTTAGCTATGCTATTTTAGAGATGCACATGTGGTGTGGAGGTGCACATGGGTGTGCCATGTGGGGTTATTTTTCTAATAGAAAAAAGGCTAAATCAACAATTGAAAGCATTCATGCTTTTTGCTTTTGGAAAATTTATTTCCATTGGAGCTAAGCCCCGTAGGGGCTTAGCGACTCGGACTCGGACTCATGGGCACATGAGGCGTAATGTGGCATTTTGTTGGCACACTTTGCACTTAGCACGTTAGCATCGTCGCTAAGCGCATAGTGCGCTTAAGTTGCGCTCGTTGTGCGAGCCACTTGCGCAGTCGATTGAGCTGCTAGATTGCGCGGCCCAGGTTGCGTGCCCAGTGGCACGGCCAGGTGTGTGCGGCCCAGGTTACACGGCCCAAGATGCACGCCCAGTGGCGCGGCCAGGTGCGCACGGCCCAGGTTGCGTGCCCAGTGCCACGGCCAGGTGCGCGCCCAGTTGCACGGGTGGCGCAGGGTGCGCATGGCTTGCATGGCTCGCGGGTGGCGCAAGTGGCTCAGTGCACACAGTGTACAAGGCGCGCGGGGTGCGCGAGGTGCGCAACTTGCATCAGATCGTGCCTGGGCATGATCTGAGCGGTTACTGCACGTTCAGAGTGGTTTTTACCACGTTCCGAACGTTCTGCTAACCGGGCAGTTGCAACTCGGGCCTATAAAAGGTCTCTTCTCTCTCACAGGGGATGAACAGAGGCAAATACAGAAAGTTGCGAGAGTTTACAAGTGTTTCTTAACACAAGTAAACAGAAGCATTGAGAGAGAAGAGAAGCGTTGCACCAGCGTTGCTTTTGCACGGTCCATGTACCATCCGAGGAGTCAGTAGAGCAGGAGTGTTCCAAAGTTCTCCGACAAACTTGCTGGTTCCTGGAAGCTATTTGTGTGGGGCGAATATAGCTTTGAGCAACGGTGATTATTCACCCCAGCAGGAGTTGTTCCATCTATCGCCTGTCATCTTCGCTACTGCTAGCAATTCGGATTAGTACCTTCTTCTTAGAAGTACTTCATTCGGTTGTTGTTGTTTACAAAAATTTTTTAGATTTTTCTAAATTGATTGCTGCTGTAACGATATCTTTTTTAAGATCTTCGTTTACCAGAATCCATCAAGGATCTCGGTAACGCACCTTCTTTGAAGTGTTGCGTTGAAACATTGTCTTTACAATTGTTTCACCTTCTAAGTTTTTCCATCGAAAATTGTGCCCCGGCAATAACACATATCTATGCCTAAAGTATAATAAATAAGTAGAAAAGTGGTCCGCCGTACGAAAAACCATAATCCTGAGCAAGGATCCGTAGAGTTTCTATATTTAAAGTAGTAACCATCCCTCTACATTAAACAAGAAAAAATATAAGAGGATAGAGACTACCCGAGATAACACTACGTTCCAAGTCTGCTACACTGACGTGCTAGTGCCTCTATCATAATATCAAGAGATAACATCTAGTGCAAAGATAGAAAAATAATCGAAAGTTCAACCCATAATCAAGTCTTACTACTTATACAAGGGTCTCTACAGACAACTCATCTATCTTAAGCTAGTCAACCTATAATCGAGTCATATCAGGAGAAGGGTACATATACTATAGGGGTCATATCAAATACATAATAAGGTAAAGTCAAAGGCATTAATACCTATATATGAGTACAAGTCAACCCAATATTCTACAAGGTTGACAACCCTAAGACTAAACTCATGCATACACAAGATCGATTTAATAAACCCACTAGTTACTCTGCCCAAATCTTCAAAACCTAAATTTTTTGTGCAGTCTTTCCTTTTTTTGGGACCAGAACATGCAAAACATGACAAAAGAACCACCCAACACAATCCGTTATCAAATTCTCAAGCAAAGACCACAAAATCTCAAGCCTCCACCAGCGCTATACTGCATACTAAGTGATACACCACTAATGCTAATGAAGAAGCATTAGTTCCACACACAAACATGGAAGAACTAAGTGTTCTAAATGTTCAGCTTCCCAAAAAAAGAAACTGAATAATATAACACACCCTAATGCTCCTGAGGAACAAGCTCCCGAAGTAGTATCTCCTGTAGAGAAAATTTATCCAGAAGATGTCGTGAATCAAAGGTCCAATTTCTCCAAAATAAAATATATCGCTCTAGTCGAGAATATGTCTCATGTCCCAAAAAAACTAGAAAATAGTTACTGGTACCCAACAATAATGAGAAATCTATCTTTTACACATTCTTAGGAGGAATTTGGAGACGAAAAGAATGGTGGATGACATTAGAAAATGAGAATACAAAGGGTGATGAAAATAAGGATAACACTGAACCACAAATAATCATTTAAGTCGAAAAAGACAATATTGACCAAAATGGAAATATGTGATTAAAACGGAAGTAGATTTTCTTGCAAAACGTGGAGTGTTCAGTCCTATATACAAACCCCCCAAAAATAAACCTGATAGGTTTAAAATGGTTGTTTGTAAGAAAATAAATAAAAATAATGAGATCTAAATGTATAAATCATGGTTAGTCGCTCAAGGATTCTCATAAATATCAAGAATAGATATGAAAAAATATATTTCTCGGTCATGGTAACTTAGACAGTAAAATATATATAAAAACCCAAAGGATTTAAATTACCAAAAACCAAGTATAGAGATACACATTATATCGACGAAAACAATTCGAAAGAATATGATTCAACAGGCTTAATGAGTATCTGTCCAGAAAATAATATCATAATGATCCTAAACGTCCATGTGTATTCATATGAAAATCTTCTAAAGAGATCTTTTGAAGAGAAAATTTCCTAAAGAGAAGATTTTCTGAAGAGATTTAATATGAGTAGTTGTCATTCACTCAGTACATATAAAGTGATCAAGTCACTAGGATCCATTTCAGTCGAAAGAAGAAAATGAACATGTTTTGGACCTTGAAGTACGTTATTTAAGTAAAATTAGTGCACTTGTTTATTTAACATAATGTATACATGACATTTTTTTCTGTAAATCTACTGACTAGATATAGATATGCACCTACATGTAGAATCTACAATGACATAAAACATATTTTTCAGATATATCAAAGTAACCATTATTCTTGGTTTAATTCACATGAATATGCTAACCTTGTTGGATATATAGACATGGGTTATTTGTCTAATCCCCACAAGGGACGAGCACATGATATATTTTCTTAACAATCGTGCATTTATTTCATGGAGATCAGTCAAACAAACTATTGAAGAAACATCGACCAATTATTTAAAAATTATGTCACTTCATGAAGCAAACAAAGAATACGTATGGCTCAAGTCACTAGTTCAACATATCAGAGGGTAGGTGCGAGCTTCCAAAAGTCACAAATTATTCTACAATGTACGAGGATAATGGAGCATGTATAAAGCAAATTCAAGAAGGCTTCTGTCATGCCCCGCTCCCATAATACTTTTATATAATTATATTTGGTTACTAATTATAATCAGGTAGAATAATTATTTTTCTATTTATAGTTTTAAAAATGACCTTTACCCATAATGTTATTTATTAAATATGCAATTATATTGCTTGTGGTAAATCTATCCTAGAATCTTACAGGAGACAATCGCAAATACGGATGCTTGTTTATTCATATGTTGTTATTTTGGGTTGTTCGTTACGTGCTCGACTTGCCGTATTCTGGGATCGGGATTTGAGCGTACAGGGGCGCCACCAACATTGCAAGCGGGCACGAGAGGGACCAGCACAGAAGCAGCTGGAGAGAAGAAGGAGAATGAGAGGGATGGGGTAAAATAGGGAGAAAAGTGGAAGGAGCGGTAAGGGGAGAGACATCGGGTAAGAGAGAAGAGGTGTTGTCTCTCTCCTTCTCTTATGTATATCATTGTTTTTGTAACAAATATCCAAACATAATGATTAATTGTAAGGATGAAATATCCATTCAACCCTTGAAACTCAAGCATGGTGACACACACTAGGTGTCCATGCTAATTTTGTAATTGTAAATTTTAACTAAGTACTTAAATGCAAAGTATTTACATACAAGTTTAAAATTAATCATTCTTAATAAGTAAAAATTATGGATAATTTATCAAAAAGTTGGGATAGTTATTTAATTTATTTATATAAAGCATTCTTCGAGAATCGAATCGAATATATATATATATATATAAAATATTTTTATAATATATATATATATATATATATATATATATATATATATATAAACCATAAGTGAAACTTTCAATATATTTTGATACAAGTTTTAATTTGAGTAGTCAAGGAAAAATTAATGGCCATAACTAGTAACTAGGTTTATATTATGAAACTTGTGAAAATATGTCATGGAATTTATATTTTCCAAATTCATATGGCCATAACTAGGAGTTAGCCGCCCCGAAATAGTCATTATAGTCCATCTTAGTTAATAACACGTAAATTTGGAATTTAGTTGATCTGGAATGTTTGCATAAATTAAAGACATACGCTGATACTCTAAGGAATTTATAGAGGATAGTTATCCACGTTGAAGAATTGATAATTCGAGACATTTTTCTTCTTAGGATATCTTTGCCTAAAAAGCTATGATCAATATCTTATGTATAAGATGTTTGATATCCAAGCTATTAGGATTTGTATTTTTTGTTCTTGTATGATTATGCTATCTAAAATATTTTAAGACGCTAATATGTAAAAATGTTTTCTCTTAGATCCCTATCAATGAAGAAATTAGAGTGTCACATGTAGTGAATCAAAATAGATTATTCAGTACAAACTTATAACATCTACAGCGTGCAACATACTTCATAAAGATGCTAAGAAAGAGTGCTCATAAAACATATCATTGCACAATGAATTGACAGTTGCTAGTAAGAAAAGAAGATACCAATATAAGGCCTTTCCAGCAATCAAGAAAAATATGCAAAATATGGATATAGCTTGCATGATACACCAATTTTGAGTATGCAAAATCCTGCATGTTCTGTAACGAATATAAGTACATAACATGGACTCAAAAAATATCATGGGATACAATTTGTTCATCAATTTGTGTGGTCTCTTCTAAACATAGCAGTTTTTGGTACTTAGGTTCACAAATTACATTGGATTAATGGAGAAAAAGTAATTTGTTGCAAATGCTAATTCTGATATGCTAATGGGAAAAAAATAACATTTGGTAATAAGCAAAATACTCATAGTAAAACTCACATGATCAAGGGAGATCCTGCAGATGGGATGGCAAAGAGAGAGGATATGTATGTGCTACTTGTTGATGCGGTTAACCTAATAATTAAAGACGAATTTAAGGGTCTACTTGGCAGTTGTAAGGTAGCAGTTATGAGGTGTTTTTAGAGTACCAGTTATGAGCGGTTATGAGGTGTCTAATTTTGGGTGGTTTTTAAGTAGTGCTTTTAAACCAGTCCAATCCATGCTTGGTAATTTACTAACGAGCGGCTCTGAAAGTTTTTTACATGAATAAAATTAAATAGGGAAGTGTATTAGTAGTTACAATTATATATTTTTGGTGAGGATATAAATAGAATAAAATAATAAAACCGCTCAAAGCCCATCGATTTGGGGTGTTTATAAAGCCACCCAAATTGCATTATACCGGTTATGGAGGGTTTTAGAGCCGATCAAAACTAGTGCCTCAAAAAATTTAACAAGTATGGGTTTTCATAAACGGTCGGTTCAAAAATATCCCAGAACCGGTAAAAACACCGTTACCAAGCAGACCCTAAGAGAGTTGGTGCCACACTGAGAGTATTTATTTTATTCAAGATTTAGATCTTATCCTCTTCCCATAGTGATGTCTCATAGTCCAGTCAGTCAACAATAGAAAAAAATATCGGCAGTTAAGGACAAGCCATGCCATCCATTTGATAACAAAAATGATGGCAGCCAACTTGGACCAATTTCGAGATAAAATTTGTTCACCAACAGAAGAGGAAGAGGAAGAGCACCCAAGAGCCCCTTTTCTCACCTCCCTTCCCGCTGCTACGCAAAACAAAACCAAAACACTTGCTCCTCGGTTGTCCCCAACATGCAATTTGTTTAAATTAAGAGAAAAATTAGGGTTTTCCATAAAATCATTAATCAGAACAATTATGAATAGAAATCATTGCAAAAATTAGCAAAAAGAACATACATTACGAAAATAATGTACAAAAATTAGGGCAAACCTTCAATGGTGAGAAGTCCCGGACGGTAGAGGCTCTGTCGCCACTGGATAATTCCCCACGATGGAGGCGATGGAGGCATGGAGGCACAATTGCGGCAGCTCTGCAGTTGTATGTCTTCGGTCGTCAACGAAGAGAAAGGCACAACAATGGGGTTGTCGGTACCACTCCTCTTGCGCTCCTTCTTCCGTTACCCTACGTATGGAGAAGAACATGAGGAAATGGAGCAGAAGAAGAAGATTAGAAGATGGGGAGAAATTTCCTTCTCCAGAAGAACAAGAGAAATTTTTGGTAAAAGGAAATGGGGCAAGAGAAGAACAAATATGAGGGTTTGATAAGAATGGGGGCTGAAAAATTTTGGTGAAAGGGAAAAATGAGCGCCAATATGGGAAAAGTAGAAAAGTGAGCGGACTGTACGAGTTAATAAATATATTTTTATAATTTTTTAAGTTTTCTATATAAACATTTTATAAATGTATGAACAATATATAACGTTTATACATACAAAGCGTTATAATAGGTCAAAAGCTCTTCCAAACTGTCATATTAAAGGGTGTTCTTGAAAATTTATAACACTTATATATAAATCATTATTATAACTTTTTTTTACAAACGTTATAAAAGGATAATTTTCTTGTAGTAAATGTTTGTATAAATTTATGATTTCTGACTAGTATTAAGCTTTTCTGGACATGTGTAGTTAACCTACATCAGTGCTAAATTGCCAAAATAGCTAGTTGCTAAGGTATAGCATAATTTGGTAAGAAACTTTTCTTTTCCTGTTTGAATTTCAATCCACTTTCTTATAAGATAAACTGTGCGTGTTTCTAGTATTGAATTGTTCCATCGAAGCGATCGGCGTACCCAAGAGAATGCTACGAAGGGTTGCTCCGGTTCTTGTTTATATAAACTTTTAAAAAAATGGAGTCTAATATACAAAGGAGACTCTACCAAAAATTTTAAGAATTCCCAGTGATAGCTATTTTCTAAATCCGAAAATTGGTTGAACATATTTAACCCAATTTATAAGAAATTTGAGTCAATTTTCTTAAAGACATACTTATAATTAATATTTAAATCTTTGCGGTCAATTTTCTTTAGAACATAAGATACATAGGGCACGAACACTAGTTATGTAAGAGAAACCTAATTCAAGTTTCTAGTATTTCTGCTTTGTGCCAATTTAAAAAATTGTTACCTATATTCTCATGTTATTCGAGATTCGAGACGAGATATATACTTGAATTTTGAATTTGATACATACATACTTGAATCCTAAAATTTGAGACAAGATATATACTTGAATCCTGGAATTTGAGATAAGATACATACTTGCATCCTGGAATGCATATTTGAATATTGAGATTTGAGATGAGATACAGAGTATAGCTAATATAAGATAATAGAATAAGGATTGTTTGTACCTCTAGGTTAGTACATTGGGCGGGAGAGAACAACTTAAATTCCATCATACAAAATCTCTGCAATATATTACCAACAAATACTGATCAATAGTTAGCTCATTCTACCCCCATAGAGCGACATATTTAGGATAAAAAAATTAAAACTTCTACTAAACCATGGTTAGTATAAGAGTTGATTTTCTTCAGACTTGTAGAGAGGATAACCTACTCAATTGGCGAGTACCGACCTAGAAGTTTTATATAGATATGGTGTAATATGGTTTCTAGGATTAACATAGGAGTAGATAAAGCTTGGAGGATTTTAAGTGGTGTTTATTAGTCATATAAGCGTCATAAAGGTAGGACAAAGACATGGTTGGCAATATTTAGTATATGTTATTACTTGTAATATTATAATTTGTTGATTTCTTATTACCTCGATCTTTGCAAATCTATATTCATATTTTGGAATCCTAGTTTATCATCGCTTATTTGAAAATTCTGACTTCCTTGAATTCCTTACTTATTGAATGATACATCTTGAATCATATCTTTTGTTCTTCATCTAATATATTTTCCAACAGCATCCTAGATTTCAGAAATTGTATTTTATCTAATATCCCTATACTCACTATTTGCGGATTTAAATTTCAAAGAAAGGGTATTTGTTGATTAGATTTCCTCTGATTGAGTATCTATTATTTTATGTGGCAAGAAGCCAATAATCCATAACCGATTTGACGAGACAGTGAGAATTGTAGTCAATCGGTTGAATCGTTAAATGAGAAGTTGTTGCAGCCATCCGAACTGGCGAGACAGTACTATTCTAGAAACATGGTTTAGCGATTATATAAAATTTCGGGGATCTAGACAACATCCTTCGTAATTGGTTTTAATGCTTGATATTAAAATTTTGATTAGGATCTGAAACCATTTACTTGGATAATTTGGAATGATGTTGTCACAACCATATTTCTAGACAGGGATATTTTTGTCATTTTACATTTATCTAAATTGTGTATATAATATTTTTATTTAATGTGATGGTTGTACTTATTAGTAGACTAGCATATTCATTAGACTTGGTGGACCCAATTAGATTTGACTTGACCCATAGGCTCAATTAATTAGAGTAGCCATGATTAGACTAATTAGTTAGTCATTTCCTATTTATGAAGAGAAGATTAGTAAAAAAATTATTCATGACAAAGGAGAAGGGCCTTTAAGTCATACTAGCTATCCCTACAACCAAACCCTAACCCTAATGAAACTCTATATAAACTCCTTCATGAATAGCCCTAGTTCACAACTCATTTCATTCCAAACTAGAAGAAAACCCTAGCAAACCATTCCAAATCTCACCCCTTTCATTTCAAGAAGGCTAAAAAGCTTGCCATTGCTAGAAGAGCACTTGAGGAGGGAAGCTTGGTGGAGAGCTTGCTAGAGGGAGGTGTCCATCTACTTCCTTGTGTCCCCTTTGTGCACTACATTGAGAATCCATCTCTCAATAGGTAAAACCCTTGTCTATCTTGTCATTTCACATTTGCATGGTGATTTAGACCCCTAGTGGTCTTCCCTTGGCTAAGGTCTACCCATATGAACAAGAAGTAGGTTCATAGGAGACCCATGGAAAAAGTTAGGAAGACTTTTGTGTCTATTGGGAGCAACTACGAATTTTGGCCACCAAGTGTTTATCAAAATACAAGTTGGCCATTTTAGCTTTGTTTTCAGTTTTATACTCATGAATAGCTTGGGTTGTTCATTAGGATAGGAATATATAAGTTTTAGTGTTATATATATATATATATATATATTATATATATATATATAATATATATATATATAGATATATATATATATATATATATATATATATAAGAAAAATATATATATATAAGGTACACATAGGAAATGAGTGTGTATGTTGACAGTCAAGAGGATATCATGAAGAAGGGGAGGTCTGTTTGGCTGCCCATTTATACCAGTACCACTTGTGCATCAGATTATTCCTCTTCTCTTCTTTTAATGCTGTTACTATAGTCCTGTGTGTGTATCTATATGAGTTTAGGTATAAATATATATATATTATATTTTTATATATATATATATATATTATATATATATATATTTATATATATATAGATATATATTATCTAAATATATATTAATAGAATTATAATATAT